>CM067323.1:101585000-102185000 GCA_034376525.1 Nicotiana benthamiana | reverse complement strand
GCTTCTCGTGGGCTTCCTATATTTCTCAATGTTCATTCTCACATTCTCGTATCCTCTCGCATAGCGGATTGTATTTTACTTGCGCTGTAGTCTTATTGTTGATAAGCCTATGACCATGGACAAACCCTGGGCGACCCAAACCAATGTGATCATCTTCCAACCAAACCATGTAGTGCGGTACACACCCAGCATGATACCTGTCTGGTTTAATATATTCCTTCCCTAAGACGAGCTTGAAGTGCCACATGTGCTGTGCTTGACACCCGTCGAGCTATCATCATCTTGAAAGTCAGCCCTGAAATGACTCATTTTCTCTATCCTTGGTATGATCTGCTTTCCTCCAGCTTGCCTCATGGCCCGGAGAGGGACATAAGGATGAGTTCCCCTCAGACCGATGAGTATGAGGAATGGTGCATCTAGAGAACGGACAATGAACTCCCCTGTTGGTAACCACTCAAACATCCACTGAACTTGCTCTTCCTTAAGATGTTTAAACAGCTCTACCCATCCACTGGCGTCCTCTGGCTGAGCAAACATATTGGGCATGAAGTTTATTCTCTTTGGTTGGTGAAAAAAGATATTGCCATCCCAATCCCTACGTATGATTTAATGTCTGTAGTCGCCTTTCTGAAGGTGTTCTATGAGCCAAAGTTGAAGTAACAGATTATATTCTTCAGAGTGTGGAGCTCCTTCCTGACATTTTCCTAAAGCTCGATACATTTCGATAATGATCATGGGCACTATGCTGAAAGACTGCCCATCAATACCTTCCATCAAGGTTTTGGTCATCATGGCTAATCTATTGTGGATCCTAGCCTTCTTCATGGGAAAGATCATCATGTCCAAGAAGCAGAACATGAAGAAAAAGACCCTTCTATGTATTTGCCCCAAAGATGTAAGGGAAGACTCATCAGGGTAGGTGCGGTATGAATTGTTGTGGCCAAACCTTTCATATAGGAAGTCAAATGGTATGTAGGACTCCTTCAGATAAGTCAGATCGGGATTCTTCTTAAGTCCATCATTTTAAGGAAATCCCTTCCTTTGCGATTTTTTGGCATAAATAGACATGTAGTCTCCCAAGGTATTCCAACTAGACCCCCTATTTCTTCAAGCAACGGGGTCATCTTGAGGTCCCCGAAGCAAAAAACTGTCCGATCACTGTCCCAGATTAAGGCAGCAGCTTCGACAATCTTGTTTTCAGGCTTAACTTCCAAAAGTGAAGGAAGGTTTCCTAAGTATTTGCAGACGAGGGTCTAATAACTGGCATGAAGGTCCTCCCAGCTTAACAACCTCGGGTGAATGTTGGATACCCTACCGAATCTGGGGACTTGGTGGCTCATTTCCTGCAAAACAAAGTGTTAGGCCCTTAACCCCACCAGACTCGACTATTTAAATCAATAATTAGCAATAAGGCATTTAGTTCTCCAAATAAATACACATAGCGCGGAGGTGTCCGTTTGGGTTTTGGGAAAACCCGGTGGACTTTGGTTTAGGCTGCCTAATGAGTCATTATGCGGACAACATAACTGACTCGGCTAAGTTTGACCATGATGCATGCATAGTTTAATGGAATAGATTTTCTACTTTTGAAGTGCTAGACAAGGTACCCTTGAGCGGACAACTCAAGAGGGAAAGGTGCGGAACCGTCGACTACACCGTTGATCCACTGGTTTTACCGCAAATATGCCTTTGCCATATTTAGTGGTAATAATATCGGAAGAGCGCAACCACTCACTATAAGCGTTGCTATAAGATTTGTTTTGGCACGAGTGGAATATGATGTCGAGGAATGCAACTACAACAATGAAACAAATTGCATGTATTTTCACTTTCATAAAGTAAAGATCGCAATAAATGGTCGGAATTGAAATAATAATAAGGCACTAAAAGAAAGAAAAAGGAAAGAAAAACATGAAGAGCCAAGTTATTAATTATGATGAAATAATTAAAGGCAGAAAATAAATGCAATTAAAGAAGCGATAAAGTCACAAAAGCACGTAATGGTAAAAGCTTAGGACACTTAAAAGAAGAAGATTTTTTTAAAGAAGACCAGAGTTCGGTAAGGGCTTGAGATTATCTCGAGGGGAAGGTATTAGACACCCCTCGATATCCACTGGTGTGGTTCCCGGCCGTACTTAGTTGTGACTTTAAGAAGAGTAGAAGTAAACAAACAACGTTGGCATATAGGGAATACAAATAAGTTGAAAGTTTTGAAAGCGAAGAGAGAAAGAATACATAAGTGGTTTTGGAAAGATTGGTTGAAGAAAATATTAAGATTTCTAAGAGAACATCACATCATATAACTAAAGAAAAGAGGTCATTGGTTTAAATATAATATGAATTACTTTGGTGCAATACCCAGCAATCATTCTCACACGAGATATGATCATATCCATATTCTACCCTTCCCACCCCATTAAGGTATTTAAACGCGATTAGTCTTGTTTTACTTATTGAATGCCAATACCCATCCCAACATGTCAGTCCCAATGTTTAGGACTCCTACTCCTAAAAAAGGGGGGGGGGGAAGGAAGTATAGGCATATATGGAGTTTCAAAAGAATAAAAGACTAAGGCAACAAGCAAAACAAGTAGTAAATATTGAGGGACGAAACAAACACGCGAAAGGCTCATATAAATCCCATAAATCACGTAGCAATTAGTGTAGTATGCGGTAGATACTGATTTGTTCTTTAACAATTAAATGATGGAAAGATTAGTTTAACACATAGAAATGGATAAAAAGTCTGCATTAGGAAACTCAAACCGATTGTCAGAAGTTGAGGTATTTTATACAAGTTATTGATTAAGAACCTAGTGCAACAGAGTTTGATATAGAAGGTTGGAAAATCACAGAAGTTTAGAGGGGTTTGTGAAAAATCAGCAGAACTGTTTCAGTGGGAGTACAACGGAATTATAAAGTAGAGTTTCGGAAGTAAGAATGCTTAAATAAAGGAATGAGTTTGAAACCTGTTTTGAAAGAGAGCAAAGAGTTGAAAAAAATGTTTTAGAAAAAGAAAAATGCAAGTCTAATAACTTTACAGACAAGTTTGGACGCTTTGTTTGAAACACTGAAGCCAATGGCCGTATTATTACTTACAAAGATTTGGGCGAGTCTGAAACCCGATAGGCAGGATATCTATACCTTAATTTTATCATAAGATTCGTTACTGTTATTAAACGTTAAGAAAAGAGTATTTAATTACCCTACTGTTTGCCTAACGTTTTGCACGTTCCCTATAGGCATTATTTCTATATGCAATTAGCTGATTATTAGGTCCTATAGGCAGGATTTCTAATGATTGGCAACATGGTTGAACATTAAATCCTATAGACATGATCTCTAAATGATTGAATGAAAGGAACGCAAAAGCTTATAGACATGATCTCTAAGTGATTTAAATGTTTAACCTATAGGCATGATATCTAAGTGATTGAACAACAATATTGATCCTATAGGCATGGTATCTACCCTATAGCATATATAAGTAAATATAAACCCCTCCCATACCCTTTTACTAATATTTCCCCGAGTTCCTTTTATACAAGATTATTACAGAACCAGAAGAAATAAGGTAAAATAAATACATCACAGCCTACAGCAAGATCCGAGCAGCCTAATTCAATCTTAATATCCAAGAACATGTGTTACACCAAATCCAGATTCCAGAATCCCAGGCCTACTTTTATTCAGAGTGTTTCAAAGTTCCAAGGAGCTTCAAAAGCCTAGGCAATGCTTACACTATGAAGAGTAAACATGGTAACAGAATACTGCAATTGTGGAATTACCAGCCCTCAGGCATCCAAGTTCAGATGGAACTCTAGGGTCCCTAAGCATGGCTTACCAAAGGGGGGTAGAACTAAAGAACTAGGAATGAGTGCAAAGTGAGAGGGAAACCATAGCAGAGGGTGGTCATACCTAGTTATGGCATAGGATGTCACACTCCTGACCCTTTGCTTAGGTCAAACAAATAGGAGCAGACTCTGGGGAATCAAACTTAGAGTCTGAGTGGTGATTAGGACACTAACAGGCCCAACTTGAAACTCAACACATTAAGGGGAGAGGGAATGGGAAAGAATTTGAGTAGAGACTCAGGAGAGTCCGATTCTGGATCATGGACAGCAATATCAGATGCTGCCATGATTCAGAACCACACAAAACGGAATAGGGGGAAGGGATATTTCATACAGAAGCATACATTGATATTAAGAAAAATATAAGAAAGCATAGCAGACTACAGATGCAAGGACATAGAAGAACATGCTAAGAACATAAACACAGTGAAGAATGTGTAGAGAAAGAGAAGTGAATACACATAGTAGGAGAGTGTTGTTTAATTTAGAAGTACATACAAGTTTTCAGTTTTAGTACTGCAGAGAAACAACAAGTAGACAGTCAGACAGTTAGCAGGAACAATTCAAAAACTTCAGTAAGTACTTGGAAGTTCAGAGGGACTCCGGAAATATTCAGACAGTAGGAGATAAGAGAGCATAGTGCTCAGTAGAGAGATAGCAGTAGAGAAAGTGGTAATAGAGAGAGTAGTAGTAAAGAGAGTAGCAGCCAGTAAAGACAGAGATGATTGTGTATTGCAAAGGTGCAAAAAAGAGTTCTGAGAACTGTGTTGTTGTTTTTGTTGAGAGGATTGTCCCTTTTTATAGCGCACAAACGAGTATGCAAGAGGCAAAGAAATAAAATTCCAGTCAATAAAATAAAATCTCCCTTGGTCAAAGGGATTTGATTTCAAACGGAAGTGGTAATTAAGGAAGGGAAAACCTTTAAGAGTAGCATAATAAAGGGCAGGTGCAGACAAAATCTATATAAGGTAGGAAACTATAGTACACGATTTTGAAAGAATAAGAAAATAAAATAATCAAACAGCCGGAAATTTGAAAGTCTTGAATGAACTTAGTAAGGAAAATACGGAAAAGGCTAAGTTGTAAAAATCAGTAGCAATTCAATTGAGCCTTAGTGAAGGAGATTGAAATCAATCACAAGCTACATTATCAATTCAAAAAGAACAAAACCCTCGTGTATAAGCATGCTAGTATCCAGCAAGAAATAAAGATTGGTATAAACAGTTTTAGAATCGTAAAACAAAAGGAGAGCAAGTTTTAGTTCAGTCTATGAACTCAACACGAGTTGAGAGCCTAGGATTTATAGAGTAGAACCCTAGAACCCAAAGCTCGCAAAACCCCCCAAATAGGGTTTAAATCCGAGTAGGACACATAAAAAGAGAAGGAAAACTCAACAAGCATGGGGAACTCTTTCAGAGTTCCCTAAGGAAATGCACAGATGCACGTAGCAATCAAAAGAAGTAGAGTGAAAGCTTGCATAGAATAATTTTTAGGAAAACTAAAACTCAAACCAGTTGAGAGAAGATATGCCATAGGAGTTCAGGAAACAGTGAAAGAAGCAAGTTCAATAACCTAAAAAGATTCACTAAAAGTAAATACTTTCAGTAGGAGGAATAGTAAAAGGGACAGGTAAGACAGGTGTGTAAACATGCTTATAGAAAAATCAGTAGAAGCAGTAATAGAACAAAGGCAGAGGAACATGCACATTTAACGACAAACCATAAGAACCAAACAAAAACCCCCTTAAGCATGGTATGAACACACAGATTCACACAAAGAAAGAGAATCGTTTTAGGATTTTTGAAAACCCTAATTTGAACAGACTAATTTTGAAAAGGAAAATTTGGGGAAGTCGTTAAAAAATATAATAGAGCATAGATCTGCTATAGGTCTAAGAAAACAAGGAAAGAAAAACTTTTAATCTAGCTTTTTAGGGTTTTCTCAGAAACCCTAGAGACGAGAAGGCCTGGAATGGTCCGGTCTCTAAACGAATCTGGGCTAGGGCTAAGCTTTCCAAAGCTCGAACACACCAGAACGGAGCCGGAGATGCCAAAGGAGCTCAGGTCGGCGGAGGACTTGAACAAGTGTATTGAAGATTGATCCTTGAAAGCCTCGAATAATCCTGGCTTGGGGTGAAAGGGGTGAGGATATAGGTTGTCCATGGCCTTGGAAGACATGGACGCCGGTAGGTTTGGTCGGAGACGATGTTAGGCGGCTAGGGTTTCGAGTGGCCTAGAGAGCATTTGAGAGAAGAAGGGATTTGCGGGCGGCGGTCTTTGAGAAATGATTTAGTGTTAGGGGATCAGGTGAAACTAAAAGGAAAGGAAGAAGGGTGGTCGTCGATTAAAACAATCAACGGCCAAGATTAAAAACACGAGACAGGCAGGTTAGGTTAATTGGGTTTGGGTCGGGTAAAAATCAAAATTGGGTCGTCTAGTTGGGCTGAGTTGGGGTCAAAATTGAGGTTCAATTGTGGCTAAAATTGAAATGGAAATGGGCCAGCTTTTAAATAGCCATTTTTCCTCTTTTTAATAAATTAATTAAAATAGTTAAAAATAATTTTAAAATAAATTAAAAGCACAACTCTAATTGAAAATATATAAACATTAATTTAAAAATATCTGAAACAATTTTATAATTATAAAACGCAGTTAAATTTAAAAATAGGCCATAATTGCACTTTGGAATAATTTAGCTTTAAAATATCAAATAAATTTATAAGAAATATGAAAAAATTACCTTAATTATATTGGTGCAAATATAAGGGTGGAAAAATAAATGGTTCACAAAAATGACAATTTGTGAATAATTATTGGGGTTTTATACTGTTACAATAAATTGATTCTAAAAATCTTTAAAAATTAGGAAAAATATTAACACAATTGGGGATGCTTATATATGCATATACATGCTATTTTGAAAGTATTTTAAGTATAAAAATACATAGGAAAAAATTGGGTATCAACAAAGGTTCAACTTCGGTCGAACATCCACTTAGGCTATGTGCCTTCACCGAAAAGTCCAACCACAAGTTGAACTGGGACTCAAGCCATGCGCCTTCGCCACAAAAATTATCAAGGTTCAACTATGGTCGAACAACAACTCAGGCTACATGTCTTCACCGAAAAGTTCAACCACAAGTTAAACTAGGACTCAGGCCATGCGCCTTCGCCACAAAAATTATCATGGTTTAACTACGGTTGAACTGGGACTCCGGCCATGTTCCTTCACCATAAAAAAAGTACAAGATTCAACTATGGTTGAACAGCGACTCAGGCTACATGCCTTCATTGAAAATTTCAACTACAAGTTGAACTAGGACTCAGGCCATGTATCTTCACCAAAATAAATTACAAGATTCAACTACGGTTGAACAACGACTCAGGCTACGTGCCTTCACCAAAAAATTAAACTACAAATTGAATCGAGAATCAGGCCATGCGCCTTCGCCATAAAAAATCACAAGATTCAACTACGGTGGAACAACGACTCAGGCCATGTGTCTTCGCCCAAAACGTCCAACTACAAGTCGAACTGGGACTCAGGTCACATGCCTTCACCATTACAATCCCGCTAAAACAACAAGGACGAACACCTTCGTCCTTTAGCCTAAAGAGCCATGGACGGAGAGATAAGTTAAGCTCCCTCGCCATTCAAGTAAGTACACTCAACTCAAACTAAAATTCGGGCCACGTAAAGTTTGGCCCCGGTCAAAGTACAAGGCTGTATTTCCTACCATCACGGCCAGTAGTTCGATCACGCCCGAACTGGGACTGAGGCTAAGTTCCATTATCGCCAAATAATGGCCACAACTTGTTTACACCAAGTAAAACAAAGCGATAAAAAAAGTGCATAATCGTGGCCAAGGCCATCACCGCCAAACAACCAACCTAGCTTCTGACTATGGAAAGCAAACGACTCGACGACAGTCGAAGTCACCTACCTAGCCGAGGCCACCAACATTATCATGGTCAAGGCCATCGCTGCCAATACGGCCAAAGACATGTGGAAAGATACAAAATAAACACCAGGCATAACAGAGGAAAATAAAATTGCATATATTTACATCTTTAATTACAACGGGCCATCCCGTTTACACCCGACCAAGGCCAGTAAATGAGAAAGAAAGAAAAGAAAACAACAACAAAAAAAGTTAGCCAAACGGCAACGAAAACAAGAAAAATATAACAAATCCTTTTCACTCAGCTCCACCCGTGCCACCATCAGCATCACCAATGTCCTCAGCGCCATCATCAACTCCTGGCATAGCTGGATCAAAGCCGCAGTCATCACGGGCCTCACGAGCCTTTTGACGGGCCTCTTCATAAGAGGCTTCAGCCACAATGCCGGCCTCCCACAGTCTCTTGTACACATCAAGTTGAGCCTTGGAAAATGTCCAAAGATCACGAGCCGGGCCGAAAAAGGCAGCCTGATCCCTTAAGTGCTGATTCTCGGTCTCTAAGACCGTAATCCAATCCGCTGCAGTCTGGGCATCCCGTTCATAGACGCCAATGCGGTCCTCCAGTGCTACTTTCCGAAAGGCCACAACATCCCTCTCCATCTCCCGATCCCATTCGCGAACGCGATCCTCCGTCTCCAACGTCCCAACCCTTAAAACAACATTCCTTGCTTGCAGCCTCAAGGCACCGGCCTCGGTCTCCAAAGTGACTACCTGCCTGGTCAAAGTCTCAGAGGCCTCTGCTGCCCTGGCCCGATCCTAGCGTTCTCTCTCACCAGCAACCCTCCTCTCGGCCTCCATCTCCTCGTCTTTACGACGAAGCTGCTCCTCAAGAGTATTAACCCTGCCAAGGGTCTGCTGTGTTTGAAGTTCTTGCCTCGCCAGCTCTTCGAGGAGGTCTCGACTCTGGGGTCGTTCCTCATACACTCACGCACTCGCGGCACTGATCCCGGTAGCGGCTGTACTTATCCAGAGCCCGCGAACATATCCCTGAGCGAATGCTAGCTCAGGCGGATGCTCTCCACCTCCAATAAAAATAGCTACAAAAATGAAGCTATAATCAGAACAGAAAAATAGACTAAGTAAAACAAAAAAAACAAACTAAAGTCACTGTACGTACCTTCAGGCCCTGCGCGACCACTTCACCCATCAGCCCAACGTCTCTTATGCCCCTCATCGACATATTTTCCGCCTCTGAGCACAACACCTAAAACAACAGCACCAAGTTATCCTCTTGAAGCAACAAGTTTTGCTCCGTAGGAATCTCGACATAACGGAACTTCCCTTCCGCATGCATCGTTGTGTGAGTGTGGCCTTCTTGAAGCATGCGGATGTCGTCAGGATCCAAGTCGGACTCGGAGTCAGACCCTTCGCCTACGGATCCCCTTCCTCCGTCCGCTGACTGAGAAGTTGAGGCTCCAACCCTCGCCAACACATTGGAACTTAATTCTCCAACTAAAACAGTTGCTGAGGAACTACCTCCCTGCTCAGCAACAGGAACCGTTAATTGAATCGCCAAAGCGATAGCATCACCTTGGCCTGAGCCAACCTGGCCAACCCCCACTAAGTGCCCGCCCTGAAGGGCAGGCGCCGCCGCCACATTCCCCTCCGCATCTGATGGAGGGGAATCCAAGTTTATCACCACCGGAGCTGGCATAAATGCAACTCTTCGCCTGATCAGCACCCTCTCCCCTACTTCTCCTCATCCTCGCTCAGAGGCAACTACGGCCTAGGGTGTATGATCCCCAAAGATTCTTCGGCCCGAGGTGTAGACCGTGCCGGGGAATGAGCCGCTGAAGATTCAACCGAAGTCTCCCTCGTGACTAGGGATGGCTCCGACATTGTCACAAGTCATGCGGTCATGCCTAGCCTGCGAAAAGCTAGCTGAGGGGCCCTTACGCGGCGTGCCCTTCCTGATCAAAGAAAGAACAAAGTTGAGAAGAGTCCAAATGGAATAAACAAGAACGGGACCAAAGGAAGCCAAAATTCTCAGCAGAAGCAGGTCTACAACCATGCCTTTCCCAAAAAGACGGCCACGTATGAATCTCCGCTGTTTGAGGGAGCACGACCTCGACCCATTCGTAAATGTTGGGTAGAGGAGCCAGTGGCGGTCTTTCAGCTACAAATATGAGGTAAAGTTAAAACATTTATCAGAACAAGACATGAGAAAATACGGAGAGTAGAATTCGACGAATAAAGGAGTTACGTGCATAGTTCCAAGTCTCTGGGAACTTAGTAGCACACGCCAATAAATGTTCAGTCTTGATGTAGAAGAAATTGTCGTAAGTGTGAGGCTCAACCGCATCATCTATCTCCACAATCAAGCCCATTGCCCCACGAGTAACAGCCCAAATCATTGTACCACGAACCCTCTAAGGGGCGTAGAGGGTCAGTACGTGCCGCAATGTGATCTCCCTTCGGGCTAGCTTTGCATACTTAATGAGCATAGAACGAAAAGCTTGTAGAGGGAAGGAACGAGCTGGCCAGAGCACACCCTGTAATAACAACTAATGTCCACCACCAACATTGGAAGAGGGACTCTAAATCCCAATTTAAAAGGATAAATGTAGAAAACGCAACACCCCCATACGGTCGATGTGGACCCTCTCCTCGCGTCTAGCGAGGGAAATATCAGCAAAGCAGGGAATGCTCCACTGCTCCCATAACTAGCCAATCCGCACTTCTCCCATTAGTGGGGCTTCATTCATCTGATCTTCCCCCCTCATCATCGCTGAAATCGATCGATGGACCTCTGAGCAAGGACAGGATATCAGTCGCCGATGTAACCCCATCGGCATCCACCTGTTCTACACCTCTTGTTATCGGAGAAGGTTCTTCCGCCACCGTAAGGTTGGACGGAAGGCTTGTCTGAGCAACATTTCTGGAGGAACTGCTTGCCATTTTCGATCAGAAATCAAAAAGGAGTAAGAATCGACTAAGAAATTTGAAGATTACGACAATCAATGAGCAAGAGCAAAGACGAACTAACTAAGCAAGGAAATTTTTTCAGAGATCTCTCTTAACAAATTACGAAAAACTGAGAGATAAATGCCTCAACCCCTTATTTATAAGCAACAAAAGTGTCTCTCACGAATTCCAATAGCCATCATTAACTACTTAACCAACCGCAAAACGGTTCGGTTCTACAGAAACGTGCGTCATGATGACAAGACTCCATGAAGCGGCTTGTCAGTCGCCAACTGGCGCTTTGCCTTTGAAACGGTTATAATGACCTGAGAACGTTTCAGGAACCTCCTACATACCTCCAAAATTTTGTACTCCCCCTAGCCGCGACGTTTAAATAGCATTGACTCCGTACAAGGGTAAAGGTCGTCGACAAAATAATCACGACCATCCCCCCAAGTGCACAAACGGCTACGGCCATTCCTAACGCATACACGACTACGACCCTCTCCCAAGAATGAACATTTAATACCTTCAACAACATACAACCAAGATCACCAATTTGACTCCATTGCAGCTAAGGCCGTTCATACTTGTAAGGCCATGGCCATATCCAGTATATAAACGGCTAAGGCCGTCCACAGTATTAAGCCTATGGCCATCTCCAACGAATAAATGGCTACGACCATCCCCAATATGTATGCACATGATTCGACTACGGTCGAAGTCACCTGTATGGCCAAGGCCATGGAAAAAAATGGCTAAGACCATCGATTTCAGCAGCATAATCTTCAATACATAAACGACTACGGTCATCCTTGATCTCGGCCAAAAGGCATCCGACTTCCCTTTCCGAATTTCGAAAACTACAGTTGACGAAGTCCGCATCAAGCTCAGTCAAGGTCCGACCTCAATAAGTAGAGGGACTAACTATATTGGTCAGAATTCGACCCTACAATAATTGGCGAATCAAGCCCCGCTTTAAGTTAATCCATAATTAGCTAATGGTACGGCCAGTAGTTATTAATAGTGTTTAATCTTCCCTTGGTTCGATTGACACAGCCACGACCTGTCTGCCGTCTTGAAGAAGGGACTTCGACGTGGCCACGGCCATTTTATCGCCACCTCACCCAGTTTGCTGCTATGAATACTAAGAGAAAGAACCCTAAAAGGGGTGCTGCTTCTTCTTCATCATTGTTCTCAAAAAAAATAGAGAAATATGATTGTAAGGCTCTGAACCTCTCCATGGAGAGGCGGGCCAAATTAATACTATCAATAAAAGATCTCTACACATTTCTTTCTAACGCATAACACTTGCTTTTTTATATTTTTCATTTAATCTCTCGATTATTACAATTTATGATGATTGGCCCTCAATTTATTTTTATTATTTTATATTTGTAAAGTATATGATAACTTTGAGCAAGACAAAATGGTTCAACACATCAAATATGTTAACTAATGGCGTTAATAAGTATACATAATATTTCTTGAGTTCTTGCTGATTGCCAACATATGTAATCCCCTCCCAACATTTTAATCTCAAGTTGTCAGCCATATTGTACCGAGTGCATCAATTTGTATATATGTTTATGTATGTAGTCCTCAAACAGGATAAATGCATTTACACCTCAGCTCCCTTCTGTCTCCTTTGCATCAAAACAAGAATCCATGCAAACCCAAACACAAACTCACTATTGTCTTCTGCGGATATTCGCCACATAGCAAACTATTAACCTCTTAGGTGTCAAGAAACTAAGAATCCTTATAACATATTCATGCATGGCCATGCAGAAAAAGAAAGCCAAATTTCTCACCTTCACATTTTACGTGTCAAACTCAAATCACCTCTTCTTCTCCTACAAATACCGAACCCCAATTTCTCCTTCTCATCACTTCAATCACCACTCAAATATCACTAATATGGAATTGCGTTCTCTTCTTCCTCTTGCCCTTTGCTTTTTTCTCCTCTTTAATGGTTGTTTTGCTCAAATAGAGCAACAGCAACGATTCTTATGGCAGAAACTTCAGCAACAGCAACAACACAGTCGTGGCCGAGCTAGAACTGAGTGTCGGATCCAGAGCCTTAACGCTCGGGAACCGACTTATAAATTTGAATCGGAGGCTGGAACCACTGAGTTTTGGGACCGTAATAATGAGGAATTCGAATGTGCTGGAGTTGCTGCTGTTAGAAATGTTATTCAACCTCAGGGCTTGCTCTTGCCTCATTACAATAATGCTCCTCAACTCCTCTACATTGTCCAAGGTTTGCATTTATATATGTTGTTTCATATATATGTTTTAGTTCTTATATAGTATATAAAATGCTTTAATAGTTATGCACCTACATATTTTTGGGGAAATGAAGGGAGTGGACTTCTGGGTACTGTAATACCTGGATGTGCTGAAACATATGAATCACCACGAAGAGAGAGAGGCATGAGGGGAGAAGAGAGCAGAGAGGGAGAAAGCCAGTTCAGAAGTGGTGGTGATCAACATCAGAAAGTCAGGCAATTTAGACAAGGTGATGTATTAGCATTACCAGCAGGTCTTACTCTTTGGTTTTATAACAATGGTCAAGAACGTCTTGTTACTGTCGCCTTGCTTGATACCAGCAATCCTGCTAACCAGCTTGATCTCCAATTCAGGGTAAGCATTAATTTCGCAATTTTATATTATCACTCTAATTTAATTGGTCGCACTTTCTAAAAATAATATGTATAGTCTCAAATTATTTATCATTTCAGAAATTCAAAATAAATAATTATATTTTCCCAATTGTTCTTGAAGATGGAGATAATATTCATTTAGGATTACCGGTGAATTTCTCTATTTAGCCACAAAGTTTGTCCAGTTTTGATTTTTAGATAAGGACTTTGTTTGAATAATTTGTGGAAGTAATATTTCATCATGTCACAGCATTTCTTCCTAGCTGGAAACCCAAACCCTAGAGGACAAAGTGGAAGCAGGTACGAAGAAGAAATCCGAGGAAGAAGAGAACAAGAACAAGGCGAACAACAACAACGTCGTCAAACGGGCAACCTTTTCGATGGCTTCGACCAAAATCTCCTCGCCGATGTTTTCAACGTAGACCCTGAATTAGTCAGGAACTTACAGGGCCGAGAAGATCAAAGGGGCCGAATTATTCGGGTCGAGAGGTTCGATGTTTTAAGCCCAGAATTTGAAGAAAGAGAAGAAGAGAGAAGGCCCAGCAGAGAACGTGAGGGAAGAAGAGGATCACAGCCCAATGGGCTTGAGGAAACTATTTGTACCATGAGGCTTAGAGAGAACTTGGGCCACCCATCTCGTGCTGACGTGTACAATCCACGTGGCGGACGTATTAGCACCCTCAATAGCCGTAACCTTCCAATTCTCAACTGGCTTCAGCTCAGTGCTGAAAGAGGAGTTCTTTACCAGGCAAGTCAATTTTTTTTACAAAAATACTAGGAGTAGTTAGACCTATTGTAAGGTCATGATTCAAGTCGTGGAAGCTACTAGCTAACCCAAAAAAGATAGGGTATCAACATCACATTAATTTGTGCTCTTTCTTCGGATCTTGCACAATCTTTAGTTAGGCCCAACTCATGTTGAAATTAATGCATTTTGTTGCCAAGAGCAATCTGTTTACAAAATTAGAAAAATAGTTGTTTAGTAGAATTTTATGCCCTTATGCTGATAATTTACAAATAGTACAAGATAGGTCTGAGTTTAAATCGTACCACATTTGAGTTTTGCAGAACGCAGTAATGGCACCATACTGGAACATGAACGCACACAGCATCCTCTACATCGTCCGAGGAAGCGGCCGGATTCAGGTAGTCGGCGACGCCGGAAACTCCGTATTCAACGACCAAGTCAGAGAAGGCCAAATGCTCATAGTACCACAAAACTTTGCAGTAGTAAAAAGAGCAGGAAACCAAGGACTAGACTACATTGCATTCAAAACCAACGATCAAGCCATGACCAGCCCATTAGCTGGCCGATTATCGGCGATCAGAGCAATGCCAGAGGAAGTTCTGATGAACTCTTACCAGATTTCAAGACAAGAAGCAAGGAGTTTGAAGTATAATAGAGAAGAAGCAAGTGTTTTTGGTGGTAGAAGGTCAACTAGGGCATTTAACTATGCTTTGACTGCTGTTGAAGCTCTCTTAAAAGCTTAAGTTTCTATCTTTCTAATGCTGTTGAGACTTTTGTGCAATGCTTAAGTTTAAATAGCTAATAAAATGTAAAGTTTATGAGAATAATGAGTTGAGTGATGACTCTTAATGTATACCAAAAGCATGTGATGTTTGTTTCGCGTTAATACGAATTTTCAAAATTTCTTTTATTTTTCCAGCTCGTTTTCTGGGTTTAATGGATTAAACTTCACTATCTTTTGTCAATTAAAAGTTTCAGTTCCATTTTAGTAATTCAAAAGAACAAAAGGAAATTTGGGAAAATTTAAAATTGATGGCCAAATTAGGTGAGAAAAAAATTATATATATTCATGTCAAGCAGGGTATGATAAGATGGAAGTGCAATAACAAATACAGAGCACATATGGGTCAACGTGTAGTAAGAAAACTTTAGATACAGATCAATTCGGGATGATAAGCGGTGCGGTTGCGGGACAAAACCCCGTATAAACCCGAGAAAATTTCAAACTATTTTGGGGGCAAAATCTCATAAACCCGTGAAGATTTTAACCCACTTTGCCTTGTATAAATTTTTATAACCTGTTAGGCTAAGCTTTTTTTTTTTGCGACAAAAATGTATTTTTTTGGTCAAAAGCACTTTTGACCATCAATTGAGATGTTTCACCAAACTTTTGGAAAGAAAAAAAGTATCTTTGAGGAAAAACAGAAAAAAAGTTGTTTCTCTCCAAAAGTACTTTTCTAAGAAGCATTTTTGAAAAATACACTTAAAAGCAGTTTTCAAAAGCTTCGTAAAATACTATTTACTACTCAAAAGTGTTTTTCTAATTAATTAGTCAAACAACTACTTCTCATCAAAAGTAATTTTTTTAAAAGTACTTTTGAGAAAAACACTTCTCAAAATAAGTTAATTTTAGAAGCTTGGCCAAACGGGCTATTACTTACATTCACCTGCCCATATACACCCGCATCTACCTGCCCCACCCGCATAATTTTTTTTTTCATTTTGTTTCCTTATTTCTTTTTTATATTTTTGCTATAATTTTCAATTTAATCAACCAAAAATTGAAAGTTCTTTTGTTGCTTATCTACCAAATTCTTTAATTTAAACAAAAATATATTTATTGCTCATTGTAAAAAACGCCAATGACCCCTTATGTATTAATTTAGTATTGATTATAAAATAGTTTTACAAGAATATATTCTTTCGAGATCTTAAATCTCATTCCTCTATTGGGATTTACCAACAAAAAAAACATCACACACATGCCCCCATAAACTTTAGTCAAGGGAAAAAAAATATTTTCTGGTTAGGAAGAATAAGAAGAAAACTTACTTAAACCCGCATAACCCACAACCCACCCTGCACCATACTAATTTTTGTGAACCTATTCAACTCGCTCCGCACCTACACCTCCTCGCATATTCTTAAACCTGTCCTGCCTCATATTTGCACCGTTCCATTTGTCATCCCTAAGATCAATCATTCACTCGTAGAAAAAGAATAGGGAAAGAACAGAGCTACACTTGTACTTACAATAATATATCAATGTGATATACGTTGTTTCGATTCAATTTGAAAATTACAAAAGAATAAGCTTTGATGAAAATACCGAAGAAAAGAGAAGTATTCCCTTACTTGTGGTTATAAAAATAGAACATTATAATGTTACTACTCAGTTTAGAGGGAGATATATGAGTACGCGTGGAGGGCTAAAGGGTTAATTGGTTAAGCAGACGAGTTTAGTGGACTACAACAATAATTCCAGTATAATCCTACAAATTGGTTAGTGGACTATTATAATATATGTCAAATTTCTAAATATATTTGTTTTTACAAATAAAAGATTTCTATGCAAATTGTAAAGGATTATTATACTATGCAATTTGTAAATGAGTATGTTGAAAAAAGTATAATAAACTGTATAAAATTTGGAATATTCCCTAGGGCTGCTTATCGAGCGGACCGGACGAATATTTATTCTTAACGATTTAAATATATTAATTCGTTAGTCACCCAATAAGATATCGAGTAGATTGATATCGATTTAGCTATTATCGGGCGATTGTAATAATGGGTCCACTAGACGTGGAGCACATATGGACTTGAGCTGTAAAGGGGGGTTAGTGTGTGCTAAGGGCCTCAAACCAGACTAGCACATTGTACGATTCTTATCTATACAAGTTGGAACTAGCCTTTGTCACATCTTGTACACGAATTTACCTTGATGTGGAGTTGTGGACACATGACAAAATCAAATAGCTCAAATTATTGGAACACTCCAACCTGAAATTTACTTGTTTGCATTACTTATTTATAATTAGAGACAATCCCTTTTCGTCCTCTCCCTCCCCTATTTAATAAAAACAATTGGAAAAAGAAAAATTGTCTATAGGGGGACTTGGGAGAACAAAAATAGAGAAACGGTTCCGATAGATAGTAAAATGCGTGTATAACAATAATAATAAATCTAATGAATTTTTATAAGTGGAGTATGAAGAGTAAAGTGTACACACAGACCTTTCGTTTATTCTGAAAAACAAAAAGATTGTTTTCGATAGACCCTCAATTATTCTATCACGGGAATGAAAGTATAATAGGATGAGTTTAATTTTAAAAATCCTCAATTTGTCATAATTCGAATTAATGAAGTAAAATTTAATGGTCAACCTTGATCAATATGTACCTTAATTCCTTAGTGAAAGAGGCATTTGTGGGGCGAAAAGAGCACTACATTAGTCTGCCACCAAAGAAATCCATTACAACTTTCTAATCAAACCTACGCTTTACTTCATTTTTTCTTTTTATTTTAAATTTTTACAATAAAACAACAACAACAATCCAGTATAATCTCACTTAGTGGGGTTTGGGGAGGGTAGTATGTACGCAAACCTTATCCCTACCCTTGGATAGAGAGGTTGTTTTCAAATAGACCTCCGATATTCTTCCCTCCAAAAACTTATCACCTTGCTCTTGGGAGACTAGAACTCACAACCTCTCGGTTTGAAATTGAGCACAAACTTAAGACTCAAGATTTCTGCCGCCATAGACTTCAAATACTTAACCGAAAGTTAGATATACCTAAACATAAAAAAAGACCTTTTAATATTTATACATAGGTTTCCAGTCTAATCTTTGATCCCTTTTGTTAGAAAAAAAGCCAAAAAAGATGATAAAAGAAATCATGTGAAGAAAAGAATGAGTCATAACCAAAAGGTTCAAGGAACCAATCCAGCCTAACATTTCTGTTATACAACTTACACACACACACCTCCAAATAAAACCCACTCTTCAACTTCTCTTCCTCTCATCTTCTCTAAAAAAAAACATCAATATTTCTTCTCATAACACTAAATTGAATGTCAAATTTCAATTTAGGAAAGAAACTTCTACCCACTAAAAAAACTTGGAAGAACTTCGCCAACAAATTACAATCAAGATTACACAAACTCAAGCTTTCAAAAGCTATCAAAAATTCCAAAAACATTTGTATTAGAGCTTACAACTATATTTTCCCTATTATTACTCGTAAATTCTACTCCTTAATCAACCGTTCTTCACCCCCACGTACTCATCGCAATTTTTACCATTACTACCAATACCAACAATGTCACAAAAATTCTTCACCTATATACGTGGATCAGTTCTTCCCCGAACCTATAGTTAAAAAACCATGCGAGCAAAAACAAAGCTGTACAATATTTGCGCCTCAGACTAAAGAATCCGTTGCTTCAAGCAGTGGTGGTGATGTTAATAAAAATAAATTGGATCAAGAAGAACAAGAGATTATTATTCGGGCAATTGAGGAAAAAACTGCATTAAAAAAAGGTAAGGGAGTTGAAAGTAGCATAAGTAGAATATGTGATATTGAAGAATGGAGAACTCCTTCAATGCCACATATTAATGGAGTGGATAGAAAAGCTGAGGAATTTATCTGTAAATTCCGTGAAGATATGGAGATTGAAAGACAACAATCCATTCTTGATTTTCAGGAAATGTTGGCTCGAGGTGTTTAAATAGAATAAATTAATTAGTTTTTTTTTGTATCGTAACTATTTATTTTGTTTTTCTGGTCAATTCCTTATTTCCCAATTTTTGAAGGGGGAGAAAGGAGTTGAAGTGATTATTACATTGATTTGGTGTGACAGAGTATTTATACTGGATAAAAACTTAGGTTGTGTGGAGCTGTATTTTATTTTATTTTCAAGAATTGTACTCTTGGGTTATGGTCAATAAATGAATATGATAAATTTATATTGGTTTAATTTTCTAACTTACAGAAACAAATAGTAGTAGTTTCCTTTCATTAGATTAGAGCATGTCATTCTGAATGGGAATCTCTATATGCGTAACACAAAAGGCAACTATATAGCAAGCTTCTAAGTTATTGATGTCCTTGAAATTAGAGTTGTTTTACCATTTATGTTTCCCCCTCTTTGATTTTCTTCTTTGACCCAAGGAAAATAGCTACTAAAAGGCTACCAAACTAGTAGTTCGTTTGGCCAAGTTGCAAAAATTAGCTTATTTTAAGAAGAGCTTTTTTTTCAAAAGTGCTTTTCTTAAAAGTACATTTGGTGAGAAACAATTTGTGTTCGGCTAATTAGTTTGAAAACTACTTCGTAGTAGCAATTAGTGTTTGGCCAAGCTTTAAATAAATTGCTTCTGAGTATATTTTTCTCAAAAGTACTTCTCAAAAAAGTACTTTTGGAGAGAAACTATTTTTTTCTGCTTCTCCAAAACTACTTGTGCTTCTCAAAAACACTTTTTTTTCCTTCCACAAGCTTGGCCAAACACTTCAATTTTCGACAAAAAGTGCTTTTGCAAAAAAAAAAAAATTTTGGCCAAAAATAAGCTTGGCCAAATAGGCTATAGAGCTGCTTGATTTAAGTTAAATTCTTCATTTGCACTAAATCCAGATAAAGGTAGCTAATGGGCCGGATTGGACCGGGACCGGACCTGCCCAAACCAGTTTAAATCGAGACCGGACCGGCCTTGTTCATAGGGGGCCAGGTGGGCTGGGTTCATTGGGGGAGGGGGTTGTTCCATTCATTTGAAATTAACAGGTAACCGGACCGGTTAGGCCTGTTCCGGATGAGCAGTAACGTTACCGGTTAAACCAGCCCTGTAATAACGGCCAAATTTTTTTCTAAATTCCTGACACGGTGGGGGCCATCAGACCGTTGGCAACGGTCAGAAAAATGACTGATCCATTAGCCAACGGTTATTTTGCAAAAAAAAGCCCTTTTTATATTTTAAACCCTTTTTGATTTTACTAATAACCTTTTCTAAAACCATAAATACCCCCCTTCTCTTCTTCATTTCTCACTCAAATCTCATTTCTCTATCTCAAATTCTCAATTTCTCTTATTCTCTTATTCTCTAATATTCAAGACTTGAAGTCTTCAATTCATCCTTTCATCTTCTAATTTTATTTGGCTCTCTTTTCTTGAATTTAATTTATCAGAATTTGCATTCGGAATTTGAAGTTTGAAGGTCAAAATTGAAATACTTGATTAACGTTTGTTCGTGGTAACACCGGAATTACGTAATCAAGTGCTCAATTTATTGTCGAATTCACTGCACTCCCTCCAACTCTTTCTCTTATTTAATATTTAATTGCATATTTAATTTTTGCTTATATTTTAATTTTTATAATATGTTTAGTGCTGCTAAAAAGAGCATGTAGAAACATTAATGATAGGGGTGAAAATAAAAAAAGAGGTAGTCCTGGAGCTTCTGGTAGTAATAGTAATGACCCAATAACACATATTTCTGAATTATCGCCTAATGATAATGTAGATATAGATTATCAATAATTACAAGAAGATTTTGGAATAGAAGATAATGAAATAGGAATAGAAGATGAGATACCACCTACACCTACTAGTGGTGGAGTTGGTAGTATTGGAGTTGGAGTTGCTAGTGCTACTCCACTGGGGCATTGATGGGGATGCAAATCAAACAACTATTAACCCTACTAGTGGAGGTCTAGTAAAATATGATAAAATGAGGGATCGTGAGGAATTAGCAAAAACGATTGTTTTGGGTTGTCTACGTTTTTCTTTTGCTTCTTCATCATATCTTATTATGTATATTCAAAGGATTTACAATCCTTTATTTAAAGGTATCCCTAGAAGTACTTGTAGAGCAGATATCTTTAGACTTCATGGACAATATCAAATATACATACTTTATTTGTTTAGCCACCTTCCTTCTATAGTATGTCTAACCTCTGATATTGGCCATGTTGTTAATGGAAATGATTATTTGACAATTAAATGACATTGGATAGATGATAGTATATGTATGCAAAAACGTATTATCGCTTCTAAATATGATGAAGATCAGAATCATACTGCTGCGTTTGTAAGGAGTATTATTGTTGAAGTAGTTGAATTTTATAATATAAACAAAAAAAATATGGTGTATGTCTTTTGATAATGCTTCTAACAATAATGCCGTAATTTTAATTTTAAAAATACATTTGCAACCACCTCTTGATGATATTTTTCATGTTAGGTGTCCATGTCATGTTTATAATTTAATTATTAAAAGTGGCCTTGATTTATTTTCAGTTGAGATTACTCATGTTAGAAGAGAAGTTGTTGTTATTCAAGGAAATAATAGACAATCTAGAATAAAAGAATTTAAGACTAAGTGTATCCAGTATAACCTTAAACTTAGATTCATGCCAGACGAAATTGTTACTAGATGGAATTATACATGTATATTTTTAAAATGTTGCTACAAATATAGATTTCCAATAACTGAAGTTGCTAATGCACATTGTATTAATCCAAGGCATATATTAACAAGTGATACTTGGGAGGTCATTAATGATGTTGTTAAATTTTTACATAAATTTTATACACCTACTGTTGAGTTTTCTGAAGCATATTACCCCACTGTTACTATGGCTTTAGTACATATAGCTGAAATTTCTTTTCTACTATCTGAATTTAAGAAGAAAGAAAAATATAAGGATGTTGTTGAAAAAATGCAAGAAAAATTCAAAAAATATTTCTTTCCAATTCATACGATTTATTTAATTGGTGCATTAATTCTTCTATTAAAATGTCTGATTGTCACCAATTAATGAATGCTTTATATACTTATATGGAGATTAGAGAAACTGAAACCCTAAATTTATATGTTTCTATGAACAATCTAAATGAATATTTACAACAACTATATAATTATTATGCAAATGAATGTGATAATGCTGCTCGTGCTTCTGGCAATGTTAATCTCGCTATGCAATGTAACACTTCTGCTACTGTGGACGATGAAGAAGGCCTTGATAGTTTTAATCTTTTTTTTACATTTTCTAACACTCAAACCAGTAGCAGGAATATTGATGAACTTCAATTCTACTTGTAGAAGCAAAAGGAGCCTCTCACAAAGGAATTTTCACCGTTGGGAAGGTGACATGAAAATGGAAAGCAATTTCCTGTTCTTTTCGCTATGACCCGGGACGTGTTGAATGTGCTAAAAAAAGTAAAAATATACTAAATGCGGGCCGGGCCGGCCCCCTCAACCCGTATCCCTTATGGTTTAATTTTAACCCGGATTAACCCAGCCATCTAAACCCGTTACTGTACCAACCCAGAACCGACCCGGCCCAAAACCCGGACGGGTAAAAAAAATGGGCTCGGACCGAACTGGCCCACCCGTTTAACAGGTTTAAATCCAGAGTGATCAATGTAATTCAACAAGTGAGGTCTAGAAAGAACAGTAAATACGCATACCTTATCCTACCTTATGAAGATAAAAATATCATTATCATAGACCCTCAGATAGAAGAAAAAGAAGAAGTAACAAGCATTATCACCAACAAAATAAGATGATAAGATAAAAAAGCGAAAGAAACAACATATAATAATAGAAATCTAAGAATAAGAAACTACAAAAGCAATATCCGTACTACTAATATGGAAAAGAGATACGCTCAACTACCTACTAACCAACTATCCTTATCCTCGACCTCCAAACCCTTTTTTTAGGGTCTTATCCTCGGTCATCTGATAAATAATACTAATAATAATAACTAATTAGTTGCACATCCTTTAATTTTGGGTTTATGATCAAAATGATGAGTTGCAGGGGAAATATCATTGGTGAGTTAGTGTAATTATTGTGAAATTGAGCCGTGCAATCAGAACTGCTGCATATTTCTTAGTGTGGAAGAAATTGTATGAGAGAAGGAGAGAAGAAGCTTTCATTCATTCCGTAAATATGAGCTGATACATAGCTAATATACATACTTCTCATAGCTCACACACGTGCACTTCACCTGACTATTAACTAAATCTTAACAAACTTGAAATGTCACGATCCTAGTTCACTGATTGTGAACATGTCATGATGGTACCTACTACATGATTAGGTAGGCCTAACACATTGCGGAAGTAACAATATATATGAAATTTCAAAT
Organism: Nicotiana benthamiana; assembly: GCA_034376525.1. Taxonomy (NCBI): domain Eukaryota; kingdom Viridiplantae; phylum Streptophyta; class Magnoliopsida; order Solanales; family Solanaceae; genus Nicotiana; species Nicotiana benthamiana. The sequence continues at coordinate 102,161,716 of CM067323.1, read as the reverse complement.
CCAAAAGTGAAATAACAGGAATAATGTATATAGTTGCCGCCTGGCACATACACTTTAACGTTTTACAATCTGGAACTATCCTAAAGACCAGAATACCCATGGGCAACACAGACTAAGAGTAAAATATAACATTGCTCTAATAATCCAGAAAAGTAAATAACAAAGAAGAACATAATAGCATCTAACTGACTAAAAGGGGTAGAATGAGAGGGAAACTCTCTGGTCTGGGGACGCAGCAGATATACCTCAAGTCTCCCAAATGCTCCCTGCAGCTACTGATAATGCCCCTGCGTAGAGGTACCTGGATCTGCACATGAAAAATATGCGTAGAAGAGGCATGAGTACACCACAGCAGTACTCAGTAAGTTCCAAGCCTAACCTCGGTCGGGTAGTGACGAGGAAAGGTCGAGGCCCTAGTGAGATAAAAACATAATAATCAATAGAATAAGGAGAAACCACATGGAAATAATCTATTGCGAGAATCTAGCAAAATAATAACTAAGACAGTAACCGAGAACCAACACAGTAAGTAAATAGAAGTGCAAATCACCACCGGATATCTGTCATCGGGGATCTCCTGGTATCCCGAGGATCTCCTGGTATCCTTATTATATAACGAGGGATCTCCCGATATCCTCCATTTTTACATAAGGGACCTCCTAGTATCCCGATGATCTCTTAGTATACTTCATTTTACGCAAGGGATATCTTAGTATCCCAAGGATCTCCTGGTATCCTCCATTTTGCAATCATATATGTGCCAGGGATCTCTTGGTATCTCGCAATCTCAGTCATAGAACGAAACACATACAAAGGGAGTTAGCGGGATGTCGTCCGACAGTACCAATTCGTAATACCACACAATTCAAGTAAGATAAGGTGCTAAATAAGAACAATTAATGAATTTTCTAGTCTAGCATGCTTCACATAGAACAGGTAATACATCTTAACCAATTAAGCAAATAAGTCAGCTTAACATGCTTGTCCTAAGCTAACACAGGTTAAATTGCATTTAAAATAGGCAAATTGGCAAGAAAACATAGTTAAATAGTCTAAGTAAAACAGATTTTCAATAACTAGCACCAGTACACGCTCGTCACCTCGTGTACAGGCATTTAATATAACAAATAATATGACGTAAGGGGAGAGGTCCCCCACACAAAGTTAGACAAGCCACTTACCTCGAACCGTTGCAAAAATCAATATGGAACGATGCCCTTGCCACGAGTTTCCGACTCCGAGTGGCCCAAATCTATTCAAACCAATTAAATATTATAAAGAACATCACAACTAACTAATTTCACTATTAAAATTGAAGCTAAAGTGCGAAAATAGGTAAAATGACCAAAATGCCCCTCAGGTCAACGGCTCGGAATCGAACAATTTTTATATTTTCAGAAACCTCGTACTCTCATGAGTCTAACCATACCAAAATCTCCCAAATCAGAGGTCAATTACCCCCTCAAAACTCAATAATTAGATCAATGAAGTTTTACCCAAATTCTCCCATTTTGATCCTTAATTTGAATTTAAAAGATGGATTTAACTACTAAATGATGGGATATAACTTGAAGGGATAAAAACTTTACCCAGCAATCTCCTCTTCGAAATTATCTCAAAATTGCCCTTACCCAAGCTCCAAATTGAATTTTCCAACTTTTGAAATTAAGTCTCGGATAAACCCTTATCAGAACGGTGGTTTCCGTTTTTGCGGTTTTCACTTAAAGTACCAGAGTCCGCTTTGGCGGACATATAATCGCATTTGCGGTTCCACCTAGGTAGAAAAGAGGCCATTTCTACGGTCCTTGAGGAATGGCCAGAAATCGCTTCTACGATGAATAGGCCGCTCATGCGGCTCCCAAGCCGCAGAAGCGGAAATACCGAAAGATGAAAAAGTTCAGCAGCTGCACATTTTAGGAAATCAATCCGTTGGCCATACGAAATTATCCCGAGGTCCCCGGGACCCCAACCAAAAACACAATTACCATCTAACGCCTTATTCGAACTTGTACCAATCCTTAAAACCAACAAAACAACACCGGAAACCCGATTAAATCAAAGATTCAAGCCTAAGAACTTCAAGTTCATCCAAAACACACTTTCGATCCAAAACCTAACCAACACTCGTCCAATTGACTTGAAAATTTTCACGCACGTCCCAAATGAGATGACGGTGCTATAGCAGCTTCCGAAATCCCGTTCCGACCCTCAGATCAAAAATTCACTATCGGACCGTAAGCCTCCAAATTCTAACTTTCGGCATTTCTAGCCTAAATGAGCTACGGACATCCAAAATACATTCCGAACATGCTCCCAACCCCGAAATCACCTAACAAAGCTAACGGAGCCATCAGATTCCCATTCCGAGGTCGTCTTACCACTCTTCTGATTATGGACTACTTTCCAACACTTAAGCTCATTTAGGGACTAAGTGTCCCAGAACAGTCCAAATTCTAACACCGAACGTCCCAGCAAACCAAAATAGAAGAAATGAACACGGGGAAGCAGTTAATAGGGGAACGGGGCATAAATTCCAAAGACGACCCAGCGGATCGTCAAATCCCCCTACACTTAAACACTCGTTCGTCCTCGAACGAGCATAGAGAACATACCCGAAGTAGAAAATAGATAAGGGTATCGGTTGTGCATATCCCGCTCGACCTCTCAAGTCACCTCCTTAGACGGCTGACCCCGCCACTGAACCTTTACTGTAGCTATATCCTTTGACATGAGCTTTTGGATCTGCTTGTCCAATATCGCCACTAGCTCCTCAATATAGGACAAGTCATTGTCCAACTGGACTAAAGTGAACTCCAATACGTGAGACGGGTCACCGTGATACCTCCGAAGCATCGAGACATGAAATACCGGATGAACCCCGGTCAAACTGGGAGGTAAGGAAAGCTCATAAACAACACCCCCAATTTGTATCAAAATCTCAGAAGGGCCAATGAACCTCGGGCTGAACTTCTCTTTCTTCCCAAACCTCATGACGCTTTTCATAGGCGAGACCCAAAGCAAAACCCGCTCACCAACCATAAAGGAAACATCACGAACCTTTAGGTCCGCATAACTCTTCTGTCTGGATTGGGTAGTACGGAGTCTATCCTGAATAAGCTTAACCTTCTCTACCGCATCCTGGACCAATTTAGTGCCCAATAGCCTAGCCTCACCCGGCTCTAACCAACCTACCGGGGATCTGCATCTTCTACCATATAAGGCCTCATAGGGCGCCATTTAATTCAAGACTGATAATTATTGTTGTACGCTAACTCAGCCAATGGCAAGAACTGATCCCAAGACCCTCTAAACTCAATCATGCACGCATGGAGCATATCCTCAAGAATTTTAATGGTGCGCTCAGGCTGTCCGTCCATCTGATGGTGAAACGTTGTGCTCATAGTCACCTGGGTACCCAACTCGTGCTGGACGGCTCTCCAGAATCGTGATGTGAACACTGAACCCCTTTGTGAGATGATAAAAACTAGAATGCCGTGCAAACGGACAATCTCCCTGATATAAATCCCGGCTAACCGCTCCGCTAAGTTAGTAGCACACACTGGAATGAAATGAGCGGACTTGGTCAGCCGATCCACAACAACCCAAATAGAATCAAATTTCTTTGCAGTAAGAGGGAGACCAGCTACAAAGTCCGTAGTGATCTTCTCCCATTTCCACTCCGGAATCTCCATCTGCTGGAGTAACCCTCCCGGTCTCTGGTGCTCAACCTTTACCTGCTGACAGTTGAGGCATCTAGCTACAAACTCTTCTATGTCCTTCTTCATACGCCTCCACCAGTAATGATGCCTCAGATCCTGATACATCTTCGCCGCACCCAGGTGGATGGAGTACCGCGAGCTATGGGCCTCTGTCAATATTAACTCCTGAATATCATCAACATCGGGTACCCACATTCGGCCCTGCATCCTCAATACCCCGTCATCTCCAATAGTCACATCCCTAGCATCGCCATGCTGAATTGTGTCTCCGAGGACAAGCAAATGAGGGTCATCATACTGCCGCTCCCTGATACGATCGAACAATGAAGACCGAGAAACCACACAGGCTAGAACCCGACTGGGCTCCTAATGGTCCAATCTCACGAACTGACTGGCCAAGGACTAAACATTTATAGCCATGGGTCTCTCTGAAGCTGGAAAATATGACAAACTCCCGAAACACTCTGCTCGAAGACTCAAGGCATCAGCTACCACATTGGCCTTGCCCGGGTGATAAAGAATAGTAATATCATAATCCTTGAGTAGCTCCAACCATCTCCTTTGGCGCAAGTTCAGATCTTTCTGCTAGAACAAGTGCTGCAAACTCCGATGATCCGTGTAAATCTCACAAGGCACACCGTACAAGTAATGACACCAGATCTTCAAGGAATGAACAATAGCAGCTAACTCAAGGTCATGGACAAGGTAGTTCTTTTCATGTACCTTCAACTCTCTAGACACATAGGCAATCATCCTACCGTACTGCATCAACACTGCTCCAATTCTGACTCATGAGGCATCACAATAAACTGTATAGGACCCCAAACCAGTAGATAATATCATAATAGGGGTAGAAGTCAAAGCCGTCTTGAGCTTCTGAAAGCTCGCCTCACACTCATCTGTCCACTAAAAGAGAGCACCCTTCTGGGTCAATCTAGTCATAGGGGCTGCAAACGATGAGCACCCCTCCACAAAACGATGGTAATACCGTGCCAGGCTAAGGAAACTACGGATCACTGTACCTGAGGAGGGCCTGGGCCAACTCTGCACGACCACCACCTTCTTCAGATCCACCCGAATGCCCTCACTCGATACCAGATGGCCTAGGAATACCACAGAACTCAACCAAAACTCACATTTTGAGAACTTAGCATATAATTTCTTCTCTTTCAGAGTCTGAAGCACTATCCTCAGGTGTTGCTCATGATATTCCCGACTCCGGGAGAATATAAGGATATCATCAATGAAAGCAATAATGAACGAGTCGAGATAGGGCCTGAATACACTGTGCATCAAATACATAAAAGCTGCTGGGGCATTGGTCAGCCCAAATGGCATGACAAGGAACTCGTAATGACCATACTGAGTCCTGAAAGCAGTCTTCGGCATATTCGGTTACCGAATCTTTAACTGGTGATAACCTGAGCGCAAATAAATCTTAGAAAACACATGTACGCCCTGAAGCTGGTCAAGTAGATCATCGACACGAGGTAAAGGATATTGGTTCTTCAATGTAAGCTTGTTCAACAGACGATAATTGATGCACATGCGCATTGAACCACCCTTTTTCTTCATGAACAAGATAGGAGCACCCCACGGTGAAACACTGGGTCGAATAAAACCGTTATCAAGCAAATCCTGTAGCTGATCCTTCAACTCCTTCAACTCAGGAGGAGCCATACGGTAAGGAGGAATGGATATGGGATGACTGCCTGGCAACAAATCAATACCAAAATCAATGTCCCGATCGGGGGGGCATGCCCGGAAGATCAGCTTGAAACACATCGGGATAATCTCGTACCACTAGGATAGAGTCAACAGAAGGGGTATCAGCACTAACATCTCTCACATAAGCTAAATATGCGGCGCACCCCTTCTCAACCATACGTTGAGCTTTAAGAAAAGATGTAACTCTACCGGGAGTGTGATCAAAAGTACCACTCCAGTCAGTACGCGAAATACCCTGCATAGCCAGCGTCACGGTCTTAGCATGACAATCAAGAATAACATACTAGGGTGACAACCAGCCCGTGCCCAAGATAATATTGAATTCAACTATATCAAGTAATAAAAGATCTACCCTGGTCTCAAAACTACGAATAGTAACCAAATATAACCAGTAAATACGGTCCACAATAAGGGAATCTCCCACGGGAGTAAAAACATAAATAGGAGAGCTCAAGGTCTCTCGGGCTATACCCAAATGCGGAGCAAAATAATATGACACATAAGAATAGGTAGAGCCTGTATAGAATAGAACCGATGCCTCTATGTGACTCACCAATATAATACCTATGATAACATAATCGGAGTCAACAACCTTGGCACGAGCAGGAAGAGCATAATATCTGGCCCGACCCCTCCCTCAAGGGCGACCTCTGTCTCCCCAATCTCTGCCTCTGGCTGGCTGGAATAATGGCCTGAGGATCTTGCTGGGTACGCTGCGACTAAGAATGCTGTGGAGGTACACTCCTCCCAAGACTAGGGCAATCCCTCGCTACATGGAAGGTATTCCTGCACTCAAAACAAGCTCTGGAAGGGCGCGGTGGCTGTGACTGACTGGGCCTACCCCTGCTGGAGTGACCTCTGGAAGCACCCAAGGCAGGAGGCATGTTAGAACTTGGAGGTGCATAATAAGGCTCCTAAGATATGCGAGGAGTTGGAGTACTGCTTGATGAAGGAAGAGCTGAATGATCAGGGCGACCCATATAGCCCCTACCATGATGTCCTACTGCTGATGTACGAGTACCAAAGTAGTGACCCGACCCTCAAGACCTCTCGGCCTCTCTCTCCTCTCACTCTCTAGCGTGTACACCCTCTATCCTCCTGGCTATGCTCACTACCTGCTGATAAGGTATATCCATCTCCAACTCTCGAGCCATGCCAGACCTGACAGGGGGAATAAGACCCTCAATAAACCGGCGAACCCTCTTGCGAACAGTAGCCACCAAAGCTGGTGCATGTCTGGCCAACCTAGTATAATGGATGGCATACTCAAAGATGGTCATAGGGCGCTGGTGCAAATGCTCAAACTCCACACGCCATGCATCCCGGAGGCTCTTAGGAACAAAGTCCCTCTGAAACATATCTAAAACCTGAGTCCAAGTTTGGGAGGCAGCCTACTGTCTAACTCAAAGGTACACCACCAATCATAGGCGGCTCCCCGAAGCTGGAAAGCTGCGAAAGAAACCCCACTCGAGGCAGTAATACCCATAGTGAGAAACATACGGTGACAATCATCCAAAAACCCCAAAGCATCATTCGTAGCTAGTCCTCTGAAAACATGAGGGTCATACTTCTTGAACCTCTCCAGCCTACGTTACTCATCCTCTCAAGTAGGTGCCCAATCCTCGGGCTAAACCGGTACTGTAGGCTGGACGGAGATAATATCTGGAACCTGCCCTATATGCACTCTCTGCTCCGGAGTTTGAGCAACGGGAGTCTGGGATCCTCCCCCCGCTTGGGATGTGGCTCGGGGTAGGGGAAGCAACCTTTCCCGTGACAGCGTAGTGTACATGCTCATAAACTGTGCCAATGCCTCCTAAGCAGCTGGAGTAATGGTGGTGTGGGCGTGTCAGGTGCTTGAGCACTGGCTGGATTTGCTGGTGGTACCTCGGTGGTAGCTCGCGCATGTGCTCTGGCTGCACCACATGCACGTCCACGACCCCTGCCCCGGCCCTTGCCTCTAGCAGCTGTAAGAGGGGGTGCAGGTGCATGATCGTCCTGGTTCGTACATGTCCTCACCATGTGTGAGAGAATAGAAGATAGAATTTTAGAGTCGATGTCAAAAAATATAGCCGACATCAACAAGGAATTCAATAAATTGAAATGTTTTCCTAAACAGTTACATAGCTTCCCCTATATAAGTACAAACGTCTCCGTACCGATCAGAGAGACTCTAATAAGCCGGCATGTGTTCCGTGACTCCAATGAACCTGACTCTAATACCAACTTGTCACCACCCTAGTACACTGATTGTGAACATGTCACGATGGCACCTAGTCTTCATCACTAGGTAAGCCTAACACATTGCGGAACTAACAACATTTACGAAATTTAAAATCCAAAAGTGTAATAACATGAATAATGTATATAGTTGCCGCCTGGCACATACACTTTAATGCTTTACAATCTGGAACTATCCCAAAGAGCTGGAAACCCACGGGCAACACAGGCTAAGAGTAAAAGATAACATTGCTCTAATAATCCGGAAAAGTCTATAACAAAGAAGAATAGAATAACATCTAACTGACTAAAAGGGGTAGAGTGAGAGGGAAACTCTCCAGTCTGCGGACGCGACAGATATACCTCAAGTCTCCAAAATGCTCCTTATAGCTACTGATAATGCCCCTGCGTAGAGGTACCTGGATCTGCACATGAAAAATATGCGCAGAAGAGGTGTGAGTACACCACCGTGGTACTTATTAAGTGCCAAGCCTAACCTCGGTCGGGTATTGACGAGGAAAGGTTGAGGCCCTACTGAGATAAAAACATAATAATCTATAAAATAAGGAGAAACCGATTGAAATAATCTACTGCGATAATCTAGGAAAATAATAATTAAGACAGTAACTGAGAACCAACACAGTAAGTAAATAGAAGTGCAAATCACCACCGGATATCTGTCATCGGGGATCTCCTGGTATCCCGAGGATCTCCTGGTATCCTCATCTTACACTTGAGGGATCTCCTAATATCCTGAGGATCTCCCAGTATCCTCCATTTTTATCCTTATTTTGAATTTAAAAGATGGATTTAACTACTAAATAATGTGATATAACTAAAAAGGATCATAGAAATGTTACCCAGTAATCTTCTTTTCGAAATCCTCTAAACATTGGCCTTACCCCGAGCTCCAAATTGAATTTTCCAAATTTTGAAATTAAGTCTCAAATAAACCCTTATTAGAACAGTAGTTTCCGCTTTTGCAGCCCAGGGACCGCTTCTGCCGGAGTTTAATATTGGATTGATTATTTAGGGTCTTTGACCGAAAAAAAGATTTTGTGGTCATACCTATAGATTGATTTGGACGTGATCTTAGCAGGATCTCGCGTGCAAGACTTCTTGGTGCTGATAGTATTTTGATGTACTAGACCATATACCCCTGCTAAAGTGATGCGTCAGTTAGGGAGGCGATAAGAAGTCCCTTACATTCCTGATTCTCGTGACTTCATTAGGGAATTTGAAGTTATGCCGCATAGGGAGGTCGACATCGAGACTTATTCATGTAATGAAGACGGCTAGGGATACTTTAGCAACTGACCCACATTCACCCGGGCATACCCATGAGTACTTCATATGGCTACAGTCTAGTCGGCGGGGGTTAGCACGCCATTGCCCCGACGTGTTAGAGAAGTATTTGATAAGGAGGCCACTTCACGGATATTGCTTAGACAGTTGATGGATCGATTTAATCAGGCAGAGGAGGCCCATGCAGCAGAAAGGGTTGGCATTCGAATGACACTTCAGTCACTGAGATCATAGATGGCAGGGTTGCAGAGAACATGGGGCGGCACAATGAGTACCTTACTAGAATCAGCCTTCCAGATGCAGGCGCACATTCCAAGGTTCTCATTCCCAGCTTCGAGGTGTCCTTGCAAGGTATAATACAGAGCTTAGATTCAACAGGATTGACGGGGCCATCCGGATCCTCATCAGACCCGTCCCATCGGGGCCGTCGCATTCAGGAGCATCTTGAGGAGTCATTCTATTTAGATATTTTGAGATTGTCTTATGTTGTCTATTACTTTAGCGTCTTGTCTAGAAGTACTAAGTCATTTAGGAAGTGTCGGAGTCAATAGTAGTATAGTCGAGTCTGTCAGGTCTTTCATTATCGTATTTCCTATTTTATTTAATATTAAAAGGTTTTTAAATGAAAATCCCAAAAGAAGTTTATTTTGGTTTATTTTCCATCACTTTTCTATAACTACGCTTGGTCTGATTCATCGGGGATATAATACGTAGGCAACCTACATCGGGTTCGATCAAATTATTTTTGCATAAAATAGAATAAAATAAAATAAAAAGAAGAAAAATGAATGATAAGAGGTGTTGGAGAAGAAAGAGAAGGAAAGATTGAAATGGGCAAATTGGGATGATGCCATATGACCCTGCGACCCTCAACGCCATTTTAGAATCATTAATTGTTGCTAGGTGCATTGCACGTAATGTTATATTATCATATGATAAATTCCCTAACGCTAACATGGTGGTTTCGTGTTGTTGCTCCTTGTTACATCTGTTTGATTTCAGGAAGGTGGTTAGTTTGTTGGCATCCTGGCAAATCATCCCTACAACACTCGATCAAAACGTCAAAAAATCATGGCTAGCAAGGAACAGACACTGGAGTTGTATACCCACCAAGGGAGATTGTTGAGTCGGAATCAGAATTGCAAGAGGAGGTCTGGAAGTTGAAGCGTCAGATGGCAGAAATATACCAAACCATGATTAAGGGACACCTTCCACACTCCTTCCCTACCAACTACACAGAAAATCCTGCTTCCATTCCACCACTCTCTCAATCTCAGATGACCAATACTATTGATTTTACCCCACAACACGCTCCCGGCTTTACCCCTAACCACAATTACCTCGGCACTTCCTCACAAACCTTCCGTGCTCCACCATCCAAAACAACCTCGTACCCTGCTCCGACATCTACTACTATTTTGGTACCCCCTCCACAAGCAACCCTCCACCGATCCTCTAGTGAGCCCATATTCCTCGCTCCAGATACCCACTACTATGCACCAGAGCCCATTTTCAAAGCCCCGGATCCTTTCCTTTACAATCCCCAGTTTGAGCCTCATGTTGAAACTGACAAACCACCCAAGAATGCAGAGCAAGAAGAGATGTTTAGGAAGGTACAAAGTCTGGAGTAATCATTGATAAATATGCAAGGGTTGGGTAACCAGGAGAGTGTAGCCTATAAGGATTTATGTTTGTTACCCGATGTCCAACTGCATGCCGGTTTTAAGATGCTAGAGTTTGACTTGTATGACGGACATGAGGATCCGGTAGCTTATCAGCGGGGTTATTGCAGCAAAATGAGAGGTGCCGTCGGAAAAGACGAATTGTATATGACGTACTTCAGCCAAAGTCTGAGTGGGGCAATTTTAGAATGTTACACCCTCCAGGACACTAGCAGATGGCATACTTGGGACGATATGGCTCAGGCCTTTGCTCGGTAGTTTCAGTACAATATAGACATTGTTCCAGATCGCTTATCTCTGACCAACTTGGAAAAGAAACCTGGTGAAATCTTTAATATGGGTTTTGATAGAGAGAGAAAGCTGTACGAGTCAATCCTCCTATGGATGAAGACGAGATGGTTAAATACTTTCTTCGAGACCTGGAGCACGCTTACTATGGCCATTTGATCTCAGCCATTGGTAAGTCTTTCAGTGATGTGTTAAAGATGGGAGAGATGGAGGAAGAAGGGCTCAAGTCGAGTAAGATCATGAGCTATTCCGCTATAAAAGCAACAACCTAAGCAATCTAGAGTGGTACCGGAAGTTTTCTTGTCAAGATGAAGAAGGAAGATGTCGCTATGGTTGTCTCCGGATCATGGCGTGGCCCAAGGGGTTCACCTCATCAATACACCCATCCTCAACCCCGACCTCAAACCTACACTCAAGCTCCATATAATCCACCTCAATATTACTGTACCCCACAGAACCTCCAATACTCAGCCAGGCCATCCCAATACCTTGTTCACCGTGCACAGTTATATGCTCACCCCGCTCCTTACCCGCAATGGCGTGCTCCAGCTCTGCAAATTATCTACCCAGCTCCAAAAAATACCTATCCACCTCCGCAACCCTACCAAAACCCCACTGGTCCAAACTTTTGATCAAGGCCAGAGTATAGGAGAGACAGGCAGCAGCGAAAACAAACTTTTACCCCGCTTGGAGAGTCCTATGCTAGTGTATTTCAAAGGTTAAGGCAGTTGTACGTCTTGAGGCCAATTGATTTGAAGATACCAAATCCCCCTCCAAAGAATCTCGATCATTCCTAAGATGTGCCGATTATTCTGATGCTCAAGGGCATGACACAGATAAGTGTTGGCATTTGAAATGAGCAATCTAGGAACTTATTGACACAACCCAAATTGTATTCCAAAGCCCAGATGCGCCAATCATCAACCAAAAACCCTTTGCCAACCCATGAGGGAACGCATATGATTGAAATAGTTCACAAGGATGGGGAGTCCAAGAAGCCTTCTAAGTCCGTCATGATGATCTGGATAGTGAAAAAATTTGGTTAAAGCTCAAAACTCTACCAAAGTAGCACCCTGGACATTTGAAGAGGTGACAGAAAATCCAAGCTTGAAGCCACCGGTGTTGGTCGTGAAAGGGCTGTCGAAAGATATTGGGGCAAGTCCGAAAAGTTCAAAAGTGGTGGTACCAGGGATTCCAAGTAAGCCTGTTATAGTTGTGAAAGGGGATCCTATCACCCCTATCATCATAAAACCATTGACCCAGTTGCCAGTGATTGATGCCCATGTAGTTCCGTTGAATTACAAACGAATTGTAGTAACATACAAAGGAAAAGAAATAGAGGAAGAAGTTAATGAAAATGGAGGATTGACTCGATCTAGGAGATGTTTCACACCAGAAGAACTATGGAAATCCAAGCCGTCCAAAGATAGACAAATGCCAGTAAAGAAATCAGTCACAAAGGAAGAGGCTGAAGAATTCCTGAAAAAGTTGAAAGTGCAAGAATATTCCATCGTAGAGTAGCTAAGGAAGAAACCAGATCAGATCTCTCTCTTGTCTTTGCTGATTCACTCAGATGAATATCGCAGGGTCTTGATGAAGATTTTGAATGAGGCACACGTTCCTGATAAGATCACATTGAACCACTTGGAAAAGATATCTGGCAAGATCTTCGAAGCAAATAGGATCACTTTCTCGGATGATGAACTGCCTGTGGAGGGTACAGAACACAATCAAGGTCTTTATCTCACGGTGAAGTGTGAAGATTCTGTTGTTTCAAGGGTTTTGGTTGATAATGGCTCCAGTGCAAATATTTGGCCTTTATCTACTCTGCAGAAACTGAAGATTGGCACCGAAAGAATCCATTTGAACAGTGTGTGTGTGTTCGAGGCTTCGATGGGGGAGGTAATGATTCTGTTGGAGACATAATGCTCGAATTGTCGATAGGGCCAGTAAATTTCACCATGGAGTTTCAAGTTGTAGATGTAGCTGTCTCCTATAATCTATTGTTGGGCAGACCCTAGATACATGCTGCTAAGGCAGTCCCGTCTTCTCTGCACCAAATGGTAAAGTTTAAATTGGACAAGCAGGAAGTAGTTGTGCATGGTGATGAGGACTTGTCAACTGGTAATGACACGATTGTTCCATTTATCGAAGCTGAAGATGATAAGGGACCTTGGGTCTATCAAACTTTTGAAATAGTGTCTGTTGAGAAGATTCCTGAAGGAGAATGCATTCCGGGTCCTAAGTTATCCTCCGCATCGGTCATGGTTGCGAATGAAATGTTGAAGAATGGTTTTGTGCATGGCAAGGGTCTGGGCTCATCTCTACAAGGTATTGCACATCCAATGCACCCCAGTGGGAATCCTGGTACGTTTGGTTTATGATTCACTCCCACAGAAACGGGCGTGAAGAGGGTTAAAAATCTGAAACATGAGGCATGGTCTCTCCCCAAGCCCGTCCCACACATCTCTAAATCTTTTATCAAGCCAGGGGCTGAAAATCCCCCAACCTCTTCAATTTCAAAACTTGTGGTCAATGTTGATGAAGAGCTGATTAGGAGTTTCCAAAGTTTGTTCGAAGATGTCAACATGGTAGAAGTTGGTGAAGGCTCTAGCAAAGCAGATGTGCAGCTCATTGGCCCAAATGTGAAGCTTACCAATTGGTAAGCTACTCCTCTCCCTACCAGAAAGAGGTTTTGGTAGTTTGCTTTGTTTTTCTTTCTTTTATCAGGGTTATTCCAGGGTTGAAATCCAGATTTTTAGTTTTTGCTTGTTTTGATGTCCAAACCCTTCTATCCCTTTTGTTTTCAATGAAATGCAATTTCTCGTTTTCCTTTATTCTTAATAGTGTTTATTTTGTTCTTTTTCTTCTTTTGTACAGTTCTTTTTATGCTGGTTGCAACATGACATGCATGAAGAATTTTCAGCCGAGTCTTAAAAGCCAATCTAATTCTGAAATAACAATCCAAGAAGTAGAATATGATGATGAAATAGAGTATGACGAAGAAGCAGCATTTGAGGAAATCAGTATAGAGCTAAAACAATTTAAGGAAAAACCCAAGCCTAACTTGAGTGAAACTGAAGCAATCAATCTAGGGGATCAGGGTGATGCTAAGGAAACCAAGATAAGTGTGCATTTAGAACCGCAAGTTAAGGAGGAAATAATCAGAACATTGATTGAGTACAAATATGTTTTTGCGTGGTCATATGATGATATGCCGGGCCTGAGCACTAATCTGGTAGTTTACAAATTACCAACTAACTCAGCATTTCCTCATATCAAGCAAAAGTTGTGAAAGTTCAAGATCGATATGAGTGTGAAAATTCAGGAAGAAATTACAAAGCAGCTTTTTGCGAAGGTCATCCGGGTCACTCGATATCCCACTTGGTTAGAAAATATTGTGCCACTACCGAAGAAGGAGGGTAAGACCAGGGTCTCTGTTGATTATTGTGATCTTAACAAAGGAAGCCCGAATGATGATTTTTCATTGCCGAACATTCACATTGTGATCGATAACTGTGCCAGGAATGAGATTGGGTCTTTTGTGGATTGCTACACAGGATATCACCAGATCTTGATGGATGGGGAAGATGCAGAAAAGATGGAGTTCATCATGACCTGGGGGACATATTGCTACCGGGTAATTCCATTCGGTTTGAAAAATGCTGGGGCAACCTACACGAGGGCGATGACCACCATATTTCATAACATGATACACATGGAGATTGAGGTTTATATAGATGATGTGATCATAAAGACAAAGAAGCAGTCTGACCGTGTTAAAGACTTGAAAAAGTTTTTCCAGAGACTCCGTAGGTACAACCTCAAGCTCAATCAAGAGAAATGTGCATTTGGCATCCCTTTGGGAAACTGCTGGGATTCGTTGTCATTAGATGCGGTATTGAGTTGGATCCGTCAAAGATCAAAGCCATTCAAGAGTTGCCGCCACCAAAGAATAAAACAGAGGTTATGAGTTTTCTTGGAAGGTTAAATTACATCAGCAGGTTCATTGCTCAGCTCACGACAACTTGTGAGCCCATCTCTAAGTTGCTGAAGAAGAATGTTGCGGTCAAGTTGACTGACGAGTGTCAAAAAGCATTTGATAAGATCAAGAGGTACCTGTCGAACCCACCGGTGTTGGTCCCACCAGAACCTGGAAGACCTTTAATTCTCTATTTGACAGTCTTGGATAATTCTTTCGGTTGTGTGTTGGGTCAACATGACATCATGGGGAAGAAGGAGAAAGCAATATATTATCTCAGTAAGAAGTTCACTCCCTATGAGGTTGAGTACACTCTGCTCGAGTGGACATGTTGCTCCTTGACTTGGGTGGCGCAAAAGTTGAAACATTATCTGTCGTCCTACACTACTTACCCCATTTCTCGCATGGATTCCTTGAAGTATATCTTTCAGAAGTCTACGCCTACGGGAAGACTGGAAAAGTGGCAGATTTTACTTACAGAGTTTGACATCATCTATGTTACTCGGACTGCAATGGAAGCCCAATCCTTGGCCGAGAATCCGGTGGATGATGAATATGAGCCATTGAAGACTTATTTTCCTCATGAAGAGTTCATGTGTGTTGACAAGGTTGAGCACGATGAAAGTCCAGGTTGGAAACTATTCTTTGATGGAGCTGCTAACATGAAACGGATCGGAATAGGGGCTGTACTTATCTCCGAAATAGGGAAAAACTACCCTGTAACGGCCCAACTTCAATTTTATTGCACATGGATGAGTACGAATCATGCATTATGGGTTTGAGGTTAGCTGTAGACATGAGAATCGAGGAAATACTTATTCTGGGAGATTCAGATTTGTTGGTTCACCAGATTCAAGGAGAGTGGGAGACTAGAGATTTGAAGCTCATACCGTACCGACAGTGTCTCCACGATCACTGTCAACGATTCAGGTCGGTTGAATTAGACATATTCTCAGGATCCATAATGAGATTGATGATTCCCTAGCTACCCCGGCGTCAATGTTACATCATCCGGAAAAGGCTTATGTTGACCCCATGCATATCCAAGTTCATGATCAACACGCTTATTGTAATATGGTGTAAGAGGAAATCGATGGCGAACCTTGGTTCCACGATATCAAGGAATACATTAGGTCGGGGATATATCTAGTACATGCTACAGGTGACCAAAAGAGAACCATCCGGCGTATGGCCAGTGGATTTTTCTAGAGTGGAGGAATCTTGTACAAGAGGACTCCGGATTTAGGACTGCTGAGGTGCATAGATGCTAAAGAAGCTTCAACTATCATGGCCGAAGTGCATTCTGGAGTTTGCAGGCCGCATAAGAACAGGTATGTCTTGGTAAAGAAGATACTTCGAGCAGGTTATTATTGGCTCACCATGGAACGGGATTGTATCAGCTTTGTTCGCAAGTGTCATCAATTCCATGTGCATGGAGATTTGATTTATTCTCCCCCTCCTCAGTTGCATACAATATCTGCACCTTGACCCTTTGTTGCTTGGGGAATGGATGTTATTGGGCCAATTGAGCCGGCAGCGTCAAACGGGCACAGGTTCATCTTGGTGGCCATTGATGACTTTACCAAGTGGGCAGAAGCTGTAACTTTCAAGTCTGTGACCAAGAAGGCAGTAGTGGATTTTGTGCATTCAAACATCATTTGTCGATTCGGAATTCCTAGGGTGATCATCACAGAAAATGCTTCTAATCTCAACAGTTATTTGATGAAAGAGGTATGACAACAATTCAAGATCATGCATCGGAACTACACCCCTATCGCCCCAAGGAAAATGGAGATGTTGAGGCTGCCAATAAGAACATAAAGAAGATACTTCGTAAGATGGTTCAAGATTCTAGGCAGTGGCATGAAAAGCTGCCTTTTGCATTACTAGGTTATCGCACTACTGTTCACACTTCAGTAGGTGCAACTCCTTATCTGCTGGTATATGGAACTGAGGCTGTTATACCTGTGGAAGTTCAGATTCCTTCCCGTTGGATCATTGCAGAAGCTGAAATTGATGATGATGAGTGCGTCAAAACCCGATTTGAGCAATTTAGTTTGATTGACGAGAAAAGATTGGCTGCAGTATGTCATGGTCAATTGTATTAGAAGAGAATGGAAAGCATATAAAAAAGGCGTGTCCTCGAAAATTCGAAGTGGGCCATATGGTATTGAAACGTATCCTTCCTCATCAAGCTGAAGCTAAAGGGAAGTTCGCCCCGAACTGGCAGGGGCCATTCGTTGTGACAAGAGTGTTGCCCAATGGTGCTTTGTATTTAACATACATAGAAGGCAAATGTGCAGATATGGTCACCAACTCTGATGCATTTAAGAGGTACTATGTATGATTTTTCTTGCTTACCTTTAGTTGTATTTTATACTTGGCATGTTCTGTTAGAAACATGTTCTCAATGCAATATACTAAACGTGTACTCTTTTGTAGGTTTTGATGAATGACAAACGAAGCAAAAATTGATATATGACGGAATTCAAGTACAAGCGCACAATGGTTGCGAATAAGATTGAAGTTCAAGATATAGCTTTTAATTGTTATTGAGTTGTTCTAAATTGTAATCTCGATCCTATAACTTGACTCATAGTATGGCCTCTCTCATAAAACTATTTTCCAAAATCATGCATATTTAATTCTGTGTCAAAAAGATTTTAAATCATGCATATCTTCATTAACAAAATGTTTTCTAAACATGCCTCAAAAATCTGGGCTAAAATAATCGATTATGTACTTATGATAATCGATTGTTTCTGAGCCAAGACTGCATGACAATCGATTATGAATTAATGGTAATCGATTGTGAGTAAGACAATGAACATCAGGTTTTTCCAAATCTGCATGATAATCGATTGTGAACAAATGACAATCGATTGTTGTTGAGGTAAAGTTTTTCAATATTCAAAATAATCGATTATGAACTAATGGTGATCGATTGTGTTGAGTTGATGTCTTCCAGTGATTTTAAATTTAATCAAGTAATCGATTATGTCTTTAGATAATCGATTATCACTGAGACAGTAAGTTTTATGATTTTCAGAAAATAACAAGTAATCGATTGTTGCAAAGGACAATCGATTGTTGAAGCTGGCCGTTGTCAAATGATTTTCAAATACCATAAGGTAATCGATTATTGATTCTAGATAATCGATGTTCTGCTTAAAATCTGGAAATGATTTTTAGAACGTTGCTGAAGTAATCGATTATTGATTTTATATAATCGATGTTTTGCTTAAAATCTGGAAATGATTTTTAGAACGTTGCTAAAGTTATCGATTATGAACTTAGTGTAATCAATTATCTAATTTTGAATATTGCCAGTAATCGATTATAGATTATGTAAAATCGATTGTGAAGCGTTAAATCTGGGATTGATTTTTAAACTGACTGGCAGATAATCGATTGTTTGGTCTTAATAATCGATTATCACTGAGTAATTTCAGCAACTCTTAATTGGCAATTAGACAACGGTTGAACCAACTTTTTCAACTATAAATACAGCTTCATTTCAGTGTTTTAAAAACAACAACATACACAAACTGATCATTACATTGCTATAAGCTTTCATTCAATTGTTCTTCATTTTCTACTCATTTTATAAAGCTTTTGAGAGCCATATTATTGCTTAAAGTTGTTGTGATCTTGAACATATTCTTTTACTCATATCTACTCAATAAGGAGTACTTTAGTTAAGTGAGTGTCCAAGTATTTGATATACTTGTAAGAGAATTGCGATTCTCTTGTTTCAAGGAACTTGCGTTTCCTTGGGTGAAGTCTTTGAGATTGCGATCTCCGAGCAACTGTTTGAGGCTTGTGTCCTCAAGTGTGTAACGGTTTGTTGAGCACCCTTAAGCTTAACAAGATAGTGAAAAATCTCGAGAGAGTCTCTCGGGGACTGGACTAACCACGTTGGTGGCCAACCAGTATACATCTTTGTGTAAGTTTATTTTTCTGCATTTATTTTACTTCCTGCAAAGTTTAAATTCCGCAAGAAAACGCTAAATTCTATTAATACGCTATTCACCCCCCCTCTAGCGTAAAGCGTAGTTTCTAACATGTTCAAAGTTGAAATGATGAAGGAATTTTGTTCCGCTACCCAAACACTTTCATCCTCTGCTACCCTTTTTAGCCTTATTTATTTATTTTCTTTCATACCCTTCTTTTGAAATCAATAGCAAAAGTAGAGGATGAAAAATTATGATGAATGAGTGAAAATAAGGAAAACAAAAAAACGAAGAAGAAAAGAATAAAAAAGGCTAAGAAAAAAAAAGAAAAGAAAGAGAAAAGAAAAGGGAAAAGAGAGCAACAAAAACAAACAAGTTTCTTTTGAACTACGTTCGACCTGATTACTTTTAAGGATACGTAGCCAACCTTAAGGTTCAGTCCCATCACAATAAAAATTAAAATTCCCCAGACCCAAAGAAATTGGGGCAGAAGTTTTGGTTTTGAAAAGATCTAATTCCAAGAGTTGTAATTTTGACCCCTTTCCATCAAATTATTTTGATCCTTCATGCTACCATTTCTTTCTAACCCCGTCCAAAAGCCTACATTATGGTCCAAAGAAAGACCTTCCGATCAATCTTTGAGGATGTCGAGTCAAGCGAGATAGAAAATTTAAAGTGAGAGAGTCTTATTGGTGAAAACCCTCGCGGGCACCATAAGGCGATGATGAGCTGAGAGAAAATTTAAAATGATAGAGGCTTATTGGTGAAAACCCTCCCGGGCACCATAAGGTGATGGTGAGATGAGATATGAACATATGAGAGAGGCTTGTCGGTGAAAACCCTTTTAGGGCACAACAAATCAAATGAGGCTCATAACTTTATAGAGAAATTGGATCAGTGAATGCCAGGATTTGAAGTATGAAGACATGGCATGAATAGAATATATGATTGCTTGGACGGATAAGGCTGATCAGTCCGAAATGCATGGAATGATCATTGGAGCTGGCTACTTCCCTCAGATAAGCCCTCTATTTCTCATTCTTCTTCACATAATCATCTGAGTTCAAAATTTTCATTTGTTCCTTTTGTCAAAAATCACTTCATTTTACTCCTTGAGTCTATCTTTATGAGTCTCTTCCAAGTTAGCCGTTGTTAAACAAGCAGGAAGGGCTTTCAAAGCTACTACCAGCTTCTAAATTACACAAAGCGGATCCTGGCCAGGCACATCAAAATTGACATGAGTCAGAATAAGCAATATGGTGATAACTGGGTTCCTGCAATAAGTTGAATCTTAAATTTTGAGGAAATACAAGGATTCAACAACTTTCTAAATAAAAATAAAAATACAATGCAACAAGTGAGTGAGAGGGACTCAGGTCATGCAGAGGTTTCGTGGTCTTGTTTCACTTAAAAGATCAAATAACTCCTTTCTAGCCCGAAGCAGCTAATCAAAATGAAACATGGCAGTGGCGGAAGCAGACGCTCAGCAATGATGCCGCAAACTAACCACCACGTTTTCAAACTAACCTCCAAGATGAGAGCGTGTCTCATGTAAGTTTGTTTTTAGTTCTCAGGACCCTCCTGGATAATGGGATTTAGTTTTTAAAATTCTCAGGACCCTCCTGGATAATGAGATTTAGTTTTTAAAAATTTAAGGACCCTCCTGGATAATGGAATTTAGGTTTTTAAATTCTCACCCTCCTGGATAATGTGATTTAGCTTTTAAATTCTTAGACTTCTATAAGTGATATGATCCGATTAACACTCACAAATATGCCCAGATCCCAAACTGGGGGAGAAAAAGTTTCTTTTGTTTTGTCTGTTTTATTGCAATATCAGGCGCCCACCTGGATAACGAGGGAATACATTTCAAGTTTTGCAATCAAGCGCCCACCTGGATAACGAGGGAATACATTTCAAGTGTTGCAATCAGGCACCCACCTGGATAACGAGGGAATACATTTCAAGTTTTGCAATCAGGCGCCCACCTGGATAACGAGGGAATACATTTCAAGTTTTTGCAGTCAGACGCCCACCCGGATAACGAGGGAATACATTTCTAAGTTTTGCAATCAGGCTCTCACCTGGATAATGAGGGAATACATTTCAAGTTTTTGCAATCAGGCGCCCACCTAGATAACGAGGGAATACATTTCAAGTTTTTACAATCAGGCGCCTGCCTGGGTAACGAGGGAAAACATTTCAAGTTTTAGCAATCAGGTACCCACCTGGATAACGAGGGAATACATTTCAAGTTTTAGCAGTCAAGCACCCACCTGGATAACGAGGGAATACATTTCAAGTTTTGCAATCAGGCGCCCACCTGGATAACGAGGTAATACATTTCAACTTTTGCAATCAGGCGCTCACCTGGATAACGAGGGAATACATTTCAAGTTTTTGCAATCAGGCGCCCACCTGGATAATGAGGGAATACATTTCAAGTTTTCGCAATCAGGCGCCCACCTGGATAACAATGGAATACATTTCAAGTTTTTGCAATCAGGCGCCCACCTGGATAACGAGGGAATACATTTTAAGTTTTAGCAATCAGGCACCCACCTGGATAATGAGGGAATTAATTTCTGAATTACTTCAACTCATAAATTCAAGAAGCATCATGAGCCCGCCTGAAGAGCAGGGTCCGTGTCAGTTGCATATTGAATATCAAGTAGAGATTCAAGAAAGTTTCAGGATAAGAAGTAGATAGGATCTTGTATTTTTCTTTTAATTTTGCTGTAATTTTTCCCTTTTATTTTTTATGTAATGGCAGGAACCACGGACTGGAACCTCGATGGCACTTGACTCGAATCTCCAGCTCGGTACTCCGTCGCGCTTCTCACTTCGATTTACACATGGCCTAATTTATAACCAAGAATATGTAGGCATCTCAGGGATTAGGGCTCGGCCACATTCTCTTTTCTCTAGGTTTTTGTCTCTTTAAATAAAGATTGGGTCAAAAATCATGTCTTGTTCTTCTTTGTCTGAAAACATCTTGTGTTTCCCGTCAAAGAGGGGCAGCTGTAGACATGTAATTTTTGACCTACGCATTATAATTACTTTTAATAGTCCTAGTATTTTTGAAATATTTATTTGGGCTTATTCCTATTGGATTTAACTTTTATTAATTTTAGTTTTATTTTTAAAGACACAAAAATTAAAAATACAAAAATAGTTGCATTATATATTTTCTTATATTTGACTTAAGGCTATTAGTATTTTATAGCAATATCTTTTGTTTTACTATAATTTTTACTCCTATTTTTGAAAATAATAATTTATATAAAAAAGATATATAAAAATATATATATATAGTTTCATAGTATGATATATTTTACTTTAATTAGTCATAACTAATTTTGAATCATTTTATAAAGAAAAGATTTACGCTTATTAAATTGATTGATTTAAAGAGTTATAGTTCCAAATTTTGGCCCAATTTTGCACAAGAAAAGGCCTAAAATCGGGCAGACCATCTCCGTAAACCCTTGACACACGCCCCAACCCCAAATAACCCTCTGACCCGCCTTGTTTTAATATTTAATCTAAGCCGTTCATTCCGCTTGATCCAACATCCAGGATTAATCCCAACACCCCATATAAAACTGTTATTTCCTACAAACCCTAAACCTAAAGAGACCCAAAGAAACGCCCATCCCAGCCCCATCTCCGCATCTGCCGCGCCCAAACTCGCCAGAAAACTCGCCAACCCAGCAAGTTAACCCGCTGGTCCCCCCTCCTCTCTTCTCCTTCTTCCACATCATTCAAATCGTACCCAAATCTCATCATTTCAATCCGATTCGTGGATTTCTTCTTTTATTCCTTTGGTTTAAAAATAAATCGGAGCCCTTGAAATAAATGTTGAAAAATGGGAGTCGTTGGATTAATGTTTGATCCAAGATTTCCTTTTTTTGATTTTTGTTAAAAATGGGATTTTCATATTTTGTTTGTGGTCCCGTATGCATTTCTTGGAGAGGAAGGAGGAGGAAGCTTCTAGGTTGCTTATATATTTAGGGACTGAATTTTCTGAGACGGGAAAAAAAATTGGAGAGAATAGAAGCTAGGGTTCTCTGATTTCTTGGTTTGTTCTTCGAATTTCAATAGAGTACTCTCTTTAGTGTTCTTTAATTCTGTTTTGTTATTTTTTCATATATATATATATATATATAAAATTAGTTTCATCTCATTCGGATTTCACAATCAAAGTCAGAAAATACAAACAAAATTGTTAGATCATTTCTTCACTAGGATTCCGATTCTGATTGAAGCATGGAGTTCGACTGAGTTTCTGGTGGTACTTGTTTGAAGTTGTGGTCGCCGTTCGTGGTTCCAGATTCACTTGTCGCTATTGCATTCATTTCCGTTCGAACTAGCCGACATCGAAGTTAATTGAAATTTTGAACATCCAGGTTCATTTCTGTATTCCTTGTCGAGTTTGGTTTTAGTTAGATTCGATCTTCTCCTGTTGCTTGCGGTCTGTTTCATTTTCATGCTTGAATGTACATGTTTTTAGTCTGCTTCTGTTTTGATATGTTGGATGCTTTTAATCGTTTGGATGCGTGAATGTTTCCGTTTGGCTGCTAGAAAATAAAAGTATAGTTCGTCCTTCGTGGTTCCATTGAAATTCTCTGTTCGCATTATTGATTTTGGGTACTGAACTTCTGATTTCTTCATGATCTGCTCGTGCATTTTTGTATTTGGACGTCACTCACCGCTCATGAATTTCTTGAAGTATCGTCTTGTAGTTCAGTCATAATCACGCATTACACTTCCTAAATTCAAGATTATCATGTTGTTTTTTCCTTATTGAATTTGGTTGCTTATTGGAATCGAGAGAATTAGTTTGGTATTAAGAGTAATTTCCCCAAGGAAAATATCACTAGAATGCACTTTAGCGCAACATAATCTTCACTGCTCGAGTGGTAGCATGTGATGTGAGTCATTTTTGCATCGAAGTTTAACTATTGGTTTGTAAGTGCATATTGTGAGTCTGGTTTCAGAGAATTGTGATAGTTTGGTGCATAAGGGTATATCTTAAGGGTTTTATCTAGTTTTATTAAGGTTTATAGTAGGATAGATACATTACTTTTGTTGGGAAATTGGTAGACTCCTGCCTTAAATCAAAATCTAAACTAAGAGTGTTATAAAGCTATTCCCCTCATTTGTTTAATGTAAATCTGATATTACTCTCAATCTAAAGTAAAAAATAATATCCTTAGTCATTCCTAATTCCTTGTAGCGCTAGAATACATATGCTTAGAGGAAATTAAATAACCTATTTAATTAGTGTTAAAAATCAAATTACAATTGTTAGTTTGCACCAATTAAGTTGGGTAGGTATATGTTGAAGATTCCCTTTCATTCGTTTATGTTACAGTAAAGCGTATTCATGGTGAAGTTCTTGTCGACAACCTTTGATGATGCAAAATTTTGCTGGCATTAATTCAATTTTTCTTCCCTTGATGTTTTAGCTCTCTTTCATTCATAAATCTCGTAGATAATCTTGGACGTCTCTGTTGTGCTACACGGTCTACTGATTTATATGTGTTGTTGTTTGTAAGCCTCGTATAGAGTTGGTTGTGGGGATGGGGAAGAGACTAGCCCATTAGCGTTTAAGCTCGTTTGCATGCTAGGAGTGGGTTTGGTCTAAAAATATGAAAATGATAAGTCAAAGAACGTGACCCTGAGTTGAATTTCTTTTAGTTTTTCTCGTATTTAATTATTCCCGTTTTAATATTAAATGCTAGGAGCATGTTAGGCCGACCATACTTGGGTAAGCAAGCCTTAGGATTTTGTTAGTTTGGAGGCGAGAGGTCCTCCCTTAATTAAATTTATCCGGAGAATGCCCTGAAGGACTTGTGTATATCTTATTCCGGGGAATACCCCGAATTACTTGTATTTGGAGGCCTAAAGTGAAACTCATAGTATTTTTAGCTTTATTTTCCTTTTATTAGGTGGGAGCGACCTCAGACCTCTTGTGTCCGTTTTCTTTTCTGTGTTTGTTTTTCTCAATTCGAATATTTTAAAAGCCAACTAGATCGAGTACGCAACCGTGACCTTCACCGGACTTGGGAGTGCCTAACACCTTCTCCCCGAGTCAAATGATCCCCCTTACCCAAATCTCTGGTGCAGATTTACTTTTGAGTCCAAAGTGTTTCTAAAAGGAAAAATCATTTTTTTTAAACCGGTGGCCTGGCACACCGAAATCAAATGCCAGGTGCCGACTCTGAGTTATTTCCTTTCGAAATAAATTTTTGTCACTTTTCAATTGAAAACCTCTTTTCAAACTTTTATTAAATCTTTTTATTTATATAAGAGGATTTAATGAAGTTTGATTTTAAAAAGGGGTGTGAAAAGTACGATTGTGTTTTTCTAGTTTAAATTTTAGTTTAGAATAACAGGTTCAGTTAGTTTGCTGCAGTCGTTTCAATTAGTTCAGTCGCTTAGAGTTAGTTGATTAGTTCTTAGTACTTGCAGGATTAGCTAACCTTGGTTAAAGGGGTGGGTTAGATTAGTCTAGTGATTTCAAATAAGTTCAAGGGGTATTTTGGGTATTCCAAGATGGAAAGAATGTTGTAGGTCATACTAGAATAGTTTAGATTCTTCTAGAAAAGGATTTTAATGTATATTTTCACAAGTTAAGGGATTGGCTTTAGGAACAAGTTAGAAAATAAAGGACCAAAACTGAAAATGAATAGGGACTAGAGAAGAAAACTAAAAATCTGACTTGCATCTCCCTTTTTGCCTGTAAAAGGGCATCATTATTGCCTTTACACACAAGTTTTGGAGCCTCAAATTCCCCCCAAAAACCTCTCCATAAGATCTGAGTACTGAAATTCATATTTCAAATCAGCAGAAATTTAGAACTCCTCTTTAGATCTTAGAATTCTATTGAAATCCAAAAAAAAAGGAAGAAAAAATGTAGGAAAAAAATTCAAATATACTGTTTGATTGCTTTTCCTTGGGTCACCTGTGAATTCTAGTTTCATTTCAACTTTCAGCTCACTTCAAAAACCAAAAAATAGTTCGAATTCCATCGCTTCTGTTTGATACCTGAAGTTTGATAGAATTTGAGTCAATTTGAACTAAATCTGATTGGATGAGTTAACTGGTGTGTCAATGGCTGCATCTGTTTTATTTCTGGATTCAATTGCCCGTTGATTGGGTTATTTAGAGTTCACTTGACTGAATGTGGATGTGCTGGGTCAATTTTATGGTTATTTGGCTTAGTCTCGGGTTAATTAAATGAATATGCTTGGTTTTTCAATTCACTTCTGAACTGATTGAATCATGCTGGACTATTATTACTCAGTCATCGATTGCTTGGGATTTTTAATTGGTTTCTGAGTTGCTGCTGAAGCTATACTGCTGCTAACCACTCATTTTTCTATTTCAATCCCAATTTCATGTACACATTATGAACTCACCTTGATGTTGCTTTGAAGTGAAGTTGAAATAAAATTTTACTAGACTTATGCTCATTTGAAAGCTGTTTGTTGTCTACAATTCAATAGGTGTTAGTATGATTGATGTTAGTTAGTTATTTTGTATTATATGAAGAATAGATACATTTGAACTCTTAATTTGGACTGTATTGACTTATATACGATTACACACAAGTTTGCTTGGTTGCATGTCTATGTATCTAGGAAATGCATAGAGAATTTTGTTGTGACGTTTAGACATTAGAGGTGTGTATTCGGCGGATTATTATATTTAACGATTCAATTTATCGATTATCAAATTATAAATGCAATAGTTCGCTATCCATCCAATAAAAAAATGGACCGATTGATATCGGATTAACGATTATCCGATTTTTTGGCTAAATCAAATAAAAAAAGTTGAACCCTAGTTCTTTTGGTTGCATAGCTAAGAATCAACACTTTAACTTCAGAAGACTGAAGTCCAATTTAGAAAGAGCAAAGGGTCATCATGATACAAACTAACTCGAGTCAGAGAATTAGTTTAAGTACAAAATTGGAATCAAGCAATATCACGCTAATTCGAGTCAGAGACCATTTTGTTGCAAACATTGAACATTCGAAATAATTAGAAGAGTATTCGGCAGATTTGCATTTAAAGAGAATTGACATTCCATTGGTGTAAAGGTCAGGGTTCAGCAGCCCACCCCCAGGAATTTGGGCCTCAGGGCGCTCGATGCACGACCCATGCCAATGCTTACCGCTCTTCTCGTTTGGGGCCTGGGCCAACACCTGTGAATGGCTAACTTCAGTCACATGTCTATTTACAAGTTATACTCTTTGGGCTTCTGTTGGAGCCCAACCATGTTTAGTTTAACCATTGATTAGTGTTAGGCTAACAATTTTGATTAATTAGGATTTCTTTTTTTAGAGATAAACAAAAAATAAATAGAAAATTATTAGTTGCTTTAGTTTTCATTTTAAAATAAACGAGACGAGCCTCACCAAATAAAACTCATAAATTGCGGGACCCTCGATAAATGTATATATATTAAAATACTTAGAATTGGGGAGGGCCGTTTAGCGAATTTGACGCCCTTCCCCAAAGCAATAATGCGTTAGACACTTTAGGCGCGATGTTAATAAATTACATTTCTAAACTCGAGTGCGCATTGATGCGACCCTAATTCAAATCTCAACGGAGTCAAAATGTGTTAAAAACCACGGGTGCATTGATTGTGACGTGGTTCGAGACGCATTTTCACGATGTTGTAATTCTCATTAAAATGGAATATAAAAGCGGTTTATAAATAAAAGGCACATAAGTTAGCATGTATTAAAATCAGATAAAATCAAATACATCAGTTAAGCAACCGTGCTAGAACCACGGAACCTGGGAATGCCTAACACCTTCTTCCAGGTTAACAAAATTTCTTACTTGAATTTCTGGTTCGCGGACTGTTAATAGAGTCATATTTTTGCTCGGTTCGGGATTCAACCGGTGACTTGGGACACCATTATTCTCCCAAGTGGCGACTCTGAACTTTAATAACCAAATCTCGTTCCGATTGTCCTTTAAGTGGAAAAACTCCTTTATATCTCTATGGGGTGTAGTGAAAAAAATGAGGTGTGATAGCTCTTCTTCGAAATGATGTATGTACACAATTTTTTACGATCACAAAAACAAATGTTCCTAAAAAATTATGGGGAATAAATTTTGGATATTTATAACCCATTTGTCCTTTTTCTCCTTTTTTAAAATTCTTTTTTTTTGAAAAATGTGTTTGTCTAATAAATTTTGCAAATTTTTTGAAATTTTTCGAATATGAGTTTTTTTAAAACCATTTTTTAAAAACTTTCAGAAATTCTTTTTCTCCACTGACAATTCGCAATATTTTTTCAAGAGAAATACATGTCCAAACATAATTTCAAACTCTAATTACCATTTTTAAACTTCACTCCAAATATTTTCTTTTTTCTAAAAAGATTACTAATTTATATGCCCAAACGCCTACTTAAATTGTTATGCATATAGAGGGAATATGAGAAAACAGTGAAGTGAGTCAATGTCATGAAAGTCATTTTAAATTAATTGTAAATGAAACCAATAGCAGAATTATGTTATATCTATGGTCCACAATAAGTGACAATTTTACTTTTGATACACCCATTAATAAATACGAACACCTAAAAAAAAGATATATTCACTATATTAATCGTAATTAATTACTACCTTGATACATATAATATGTAAATAAGGATAAATTTTAAAAAAATAAAATTAATTTTCCTTTAATATAGGAATAAATACTTATTTTAGATCAAAATAAAAAATAAAACGATCACGCGCGAAGGATAGTAGCAAAACGGAAATGATTGCAAAAAATCAAGTTGGGAGAATTATGAAAAGAGGACAAAAAAAGAAATAGAAAAATGTGGGTGGGAAACGTAGAGATGTTAACAAGAAAATGCAAGAATTTAAGGACCAAATTCAGTGAATTTCTATTTTAAAATCATGATAAATACGATTTTAAACTTACGAAGTGTTCCCCAAGGCATTAAGAATTTGAACAAGGTTGGATTGGCTGCTAATGCTTTTATGAGAGTCCATTTTAATTTTTTTAATTCCTTTTATATCACATGAAAACATGTAATTTTTACCTTTTCTTAACTTTTAAAATTTGTTTTTTAGTGCGAGTCGAGTCATATTATTTCTATGAAAAATTTTGGACTTCTAAAGTGTCGGGTGCTTCTTGATCATCAAATACTTTAAGGAGATTCACACAATACTCGACTTTTATGTTGATCAAAAATATCCAAGGAGATCCGCATATCCTACATCCGAAAAATACGCCGATTCAGCACTTGAATCACGAAAAATAATTTAGAGAGAAGAATCAAGAGAACAAACAGAATCGTACTCACAGTTAATTAATAAAATTACTTTTCTTTTTAAAAAATGTGTAGTTTCTAAATAATAGCATTTGATAACTACAATATCAGCTAGCTAAAAATCCTACCTTGTATTAAAAATTTATAAGTGTTTAATTCTCACCAAGTCCATTAATTATAATTTCTGCTCTAATAATGTGGCTTTCCACCACGACTAGAACAATAGCTAGCCAATCTCATCAATTAAGCTCATTAATTACTTGCTCCAATTGACTGCGTGTGATAATATATATATATACTATACAGTTTTATTGAAAGAGTAGTCGAAATCAGAAATAGTTTTTGAAGAACAAGACAAACCAAAAGACTAAGAACAACGTAGGACTTCACCTAGTATTGCAAAATTAGGGACCACGTTTAGTTGCATTTATGTTTTCCAATTTCAAGACTCAATTATAACTGATTCCATGAGAATTTAATGATGGTTTTGTGGATAGTAGTAAAATCGCTATAGAAAGAACTCGAATTAACTATAAACTGTAAGATATATGGACTTATATCTACATACATATAAATAATATATGGATTAATTATATGTTATGTGCTATCTTTTGGTTTGGCCTAATTTTGTGGTCTTATGGACATTATGTTAAGGGGGCCAATGTATTGTCATATAAAGTGTAGGACTAATGTGTAGATACCCAAAAGGGTAACGTAGTTAATGATGGGCTAACTAAGGTTACATATATGTAACCATGGTTACATGCTTGTGACTCTTGGGTTATGTAACTCTTTTGTTATAAAGTGGGGGTTATGGTTCCCACATTATTGCAAGACATAATCTCTTCTTCCTCCCATTGAATCAAGAGAAACTCCATTGTTGTCTTGCAAATTCTTGTGGAAAACCATACACCAACTTTGGTTATTGTCATATTATTATTGTTGTAAAACCATTCACATATTCAAGTCTTGTAAAGAATTCTTGTGGAGACATAAACTTCAAGACAATCTTGAAGGAAGGATCAAGGAGTAATCTTCATAAGGACCTTTGGACAAGCATCAAAGGAGGTTCAACGATTTCCACTCATGGATTCAGGTTAGCTTCCGCTCATGTAGTTGTAATTCCGAATTGATCAATATGAAGGTTATTGTATTTTAGTAGGAATCATATTTCTAACAATTTGGTATCAGAACCACCTTCATATTTGGATAATTTGGATGTTCATAAGATTCATGTTATGTTAGGTTCATGTTCAAGTAAAGTTAGAATTTTATTTTGAAATTCTAGTACCATGAAGTAGCATGATTTTATGAATGTTATGGTTTTTGATGAAATTTGATGTTTTAATATCATGTTATCTTTACCTGATTTAAAACATTGAATTTAGCATGATTTTGGTTGATGAACAACATGTTTTCTTGTTTAAGATTCTTGTTGAAAATCATATTGAGTTGTTGGACACTGCCTAAAGATAATCGATTATTCATTTTAGATAATCGATTATCTCTCAATTTTCAGAAATTTTGGCAATTCTAGAATACCAGAATAATCGATTATCTGTTTTGAGATAATCGATTATTCTGGTCCAGTAAGTTTGAAACGTTTTCTAATGCCAGAATAATCAATTATCTGTTTTGAGATAATCGATTATTCTGGTCCAGTAAGTTTGAAATTTTTTTTTTAATACCAGAATAATCGATTATTTGTTTAAAGATAATCGATTATCCTGGTCCAGTAAGTTCGAAATTTTAATACCAGAATAATCGATTATCTGTTTAAGATAATCGATTATCCTGGACCAGTAAGGTTGAAACGTTTCAAGTTTTTTTCTAAGTTTCAGATTTTAATTGACTATTAATAGAAATATGTCTATTAATATTAAGTTTTTTTTTATTAATGTATTGTACATTAATATTTAAGTTTTGAATATTAATTGTTTTAGTCCATCAATTTTCATATTCTGGAATTGTCCTCTCAAGTCTATAACAATTAATATTCAGATATTGCATGTCAAAATCATGTAACATATTAAGTTAAGATTCATAATATGGCTTAAGGAACTAAAGTTTTTTGGCATCTAATATTTTAAATTAGTCAATTGAAGCATTATGTTGCTAAAGTAACCTCTATTGTGTAGATTAATTAATCTTGAAATATAAGATGACTGTGGATGTTAGTCTTCCATGCGTTTAACACCGGCCCAAAGGAATGTTGTTATTTGGCAGGAATTCGAACATGCTTGTGGTGATAAATATGAGACAATTATTTGGTTTTCCATGTGAATATTAAGTCGGCCCAAAGGAAGGCTTGATATTTGACAGGAGTTTATTGTCAATATTTGATCACTACACCAAGAGTACCACTTACAAGCTGTTTTTCTGTCCAAAGATTAAAATCAATGTTGTGCTAGGTATCTTGTAATGGGATATGCCTATTTTGAATCTATAAAGCAAATTTAAAGTTCAAGTAATTGTAAGCATGTGTTAAGTAATCCTTTTGTTCTATTTTCAGTTAATTCTTCTGCTGCTTCTATATCTGCCAACATCAATAACATCCCTGTGCTTAACGGCACAAACTTTAAGGAATGGAAAGAGAACATCATGATAGTTCTCGGTTGCATGGATCTTGACCTTGCACTTCGGAATGAGCAACCTGCTTCTCTTGAGGATACATCCTCTCCTGATGAAAGGAGAGAGATGGAGAAGTGGGAACGCTCGAATCGCATGAGTCTAATGATCATGAAGCGTGCAATTCCAGAATCATTCAGGGGCACTATGAATGATGAAGCTAATGCCAAAGTCTTCCTTGAAAACCTTGAAAAGCGTTTTATGCAAAACGAAAAGGCGGAAACAAGTACACTATTGAGTAAACTTGTTTCCATGAGGTATAAGGGCAAGAGAAACATTAGGGAGTACATTTTGGAAATGTCTCATCTTGCTTCGAAACTTAAGTCACTCAAGCTAGTATTACCTGAGGAACTGCTTGTGTACTTAGTTTTGATATCTCTTCCTGCACACTTTAATCAGTTCAAGGTCAGTTACAACTGCCTGAAGGAGAAATGGACTCTTAATGAGCTCATTTCACATTGTGTGCAAGAAGAGGAAAGGATAAAGCAAGATAAGACTGAAAGTGCTCATTTGACATCCTCTTCTAAGGAAACTAAGAAGAGGAAAGGTAAGGAAGTTGCGGTTGCAAGGCCCAAGATTAAGCAACATAAGGAACCTAAGGTTGAAATTACTGAATTAGGTTGCTTTTTCTGTAAGGGGAGTAATCATGTGAAGAAAGATTGTACCAAGTACCATGCCTGGCGTGCGAAAAAAGGTACATTTCTTTCTCTTGTTTGTTCTGAAGTTAATTTAATTTCGGTACCTAAGGATACTTGGTGGGTAGATTCTGCTGCTACTACTCACATTAGTATATCTATGCAGGGTTGCCTGAACTGCCGAAAACCAAATGATGGTGAAAGATACATCTATGTGGGTGACGGCAAGAAGGTGCCAGTTGAGGCTATTGGAAAGTTTAGGCTGTTGTTTAAGACCGGTTTTCATTTAGATTTGGATGAGACTTTTGTTGTACCGTCTTTTAGACGGAATTTAATTTCTGTTCCAAATTGGACATATCCGGTTATACATGTTCTTTTGGTGATAATAAAGTTAGTCTCTTTCAGAATTCAAATCTTATTGGTACTGGTCTTTTATCAACATTTGATAGCCTATATTTGGTTGATACAATAACCTCAAATAATGAAACCTTGCATACAAGTTTAAGTGGTACCAAAAGAAAATTAACTAATGAGAATTCTATATCACTCTGGCATAAACGTTTGGGTCATATATCCATTCAAAGAATTCAGAAACTCGTTCAGATGGAATTCTTGATTCTCTTGATTCCTCAAATTCGGATATTTGTGTTGAGTGTATCAAGGGAAAACAAACAAACAAGACGAGATTAGGTGCTAAGAGAGCTTCGGACGTCTTAGAATTGATACATAGGATATTTGTGGGCCATTTCCTACTCCTTGTAGGAATGGTCAACAATACTTTATCACATCCATAGACGATTACTCTCGTTATGGGTACCTATATCTTATTCATGAAAAGTCCCAATCCACAGACGTGTTCAAATCATTTAAGGCTGAAGTTGAAAATCAACTAAGCAAAAGAATTAAATCCGTTAGATCTGACCGTGGTGGTGAATACTATGGTCGATATGATGGTTCAGGTGAACAACGTCCAGGGCCATTTGCTAAATTCCTAGATGAGTGTGGGATCGTCCCTCAGTATACTATGCCAGGCAGTCCCACGATGAATGGTGTAGCTGAGAGACGAAATCGGACACTTAAGGATATGGTGAGAAGTATGCTTTGTCGTACTACTTTGCCAGACTCACTCTGGGGTGAAGCATTAAAAACCGCAGCTTATATTTTTAATAGAGTTCCAACTAAAGCTACAATCAAAACCCCATATGAACTTTGGACTGGGCATAAACCCAGTATTAGGCATTTACACATTTGGGGTTGTCCAACTGAGGCAAGGCCTTATAGGCCGAAGGAAAGGAAACTGGATGCTAAGACGGTTAGTAGCTATTTTGTTGGATACTCTGAAAGATCCAGGGGTTTTAAGTTTTATGATCCCACTTCTAGAACTATTTTTGAGGCGGGTACTGCTAGGTTCTTTGAGGATATTGAGTTTGGGGGGTGGGGAGATAAAGTTGTTAGAGATTTTGTCTTTGAGGAAGAACATGTGTCTTTCCCTCGAGTTGTTGATCTTGGTCAGGGAGTTCTCATTCCTGACACGGCTCATACAACTCCAGTTCAAGACAATCTCGAAAATCTCCCCAATCAGGATCCTGTAATTACTAATGAAAATCAAACTCAACAACCTCAAGAAACTGAAGTGCCATTAAGGAGATCCACTAGAGAGAGGAGAAATGCAATTCCGTATGATTATGTTGTATTTCTCCAAGAACAAGAAAGTGATATTGGACTTGAGGAAGATGATCCAATCAACTTCCGTCAAGTCATTAAGAGTTCTAACTCTCAAAAGTGGATTGATGCCATGAATGATGAGATGAAGTCTATGAGTGATAATGACGTTTGGGAGCTTGTTACATTGCCCGAAGGTATTAAACCTATTGGTTGTAAATGGATTTTTAAAACCAAAAGGGATTCAGAGGGCAATGTTATTAAGTACAAAGCTCGTCTTGTCGCAAAAGGCTACACTCAGAAGGAAGGCATTGATTATAAAGAGACTTTCTCTCCAGTTTCATCAAAAGACTCTTTCAGGACTATAATGGCATTAGTAGCACATTTTGATCTTGAGCTTCATCAGATATATGTTAAGACAGCGTTTCTCAATGGTGACATTGAGGAAACAATTTATATGGTGCAACCTGAAAACTTTGTTTCGGATGAATCAGAGAAAAAGGTTTGCAAATTAAAGAAATCCATCTATGGGCTCAAACAAGCTTCTCGTCAATGGTATTATAAGTTTCATGCAGTCATTACATCTTTTGGTTTTGAACCGAATATTGCTGATGACTGTATATACCATAAGTTCAGTGGGAGTAAGTATATTTTTCTGGTTTTATATGTCGATGACATACTGCTTGCCTGTAATGAAATAGCATTATTGCATGAAACTAAGAAATTTCTTTCAAAGAAATTTGAAATGAAAGATCTTGGTGAAGCTTCTTTTGTATTAGGAATTCAGATACAACGAGATCGCTTCAAAGGTGTTCTCGGTCTGTCACAAAAGGGCTATATCGATAAGGTTCTTAAAAGATTTGGCATGCAAGATTGTAAACCAGGCAATACCCCTGTTGCTAAGGGAGACAAGTTTAGTCTCAAACAGTGCCCAAATAATAATTATGAAATTTCGGAAATGTAGAAGACGCCTTATGCTTCGGCTGTAGGTAGTCTGATGTATGCTCAGGTATGTACACGTGATATAGCATACATTGTTGGGATGTTAGGCAGATATCTAAGCAATCCGGGAATGGATCATTGGAAGGCAGCCAAACGGGTCATGAGGTACTTACAGAGAACAAAGGATTACATGCTTACATACCGAAAATCGGACCAGCTTGAGATCATTGGGTATACCGATTCCGATTTTGCTGGATGTCAGGATAGTTTGAAGTCCACTTCAGGCTATATTTACATGCTTGCGGGCGATGCTATCTCTTGGAGAAGCATCAAGCAAACTCTTACAGCCACTTCCACCATGGAAGCGGAGTTTATGGCATGTTATGAAGCATCCAATGAGGCATTATGGCTGCGGAATTTTGTTGGTGGACTGCGAATTGTTGATAGCATCAAAAGGCCACTTAGGCTATTATGCGATAACAGATCAGCAGTCCTCTATGCTAATAACAACAGTAGTTTGACGAAAGCAAAACATATGGACGTCAAATTTCGGGTTGTTAAAGAAAGAGTACAAAATGGACAATTGTGCATTGAGTACATTAGTACAAACTCCATGCTTGCGGATCCGCTCAATAAGGGATTGAATCCAAAAGTATTTCATGAGCATATTGCTTGTATGGGTGTCAAATCAGATAAAGATTATGTATTTTAGTGGGAGTTTGTATTGTACATTTATGTATTGTCCATTATATTCAGAAATTCAGTAATTCAGTTATATCTGCGCAGATATTCAGTTTTAAAGTTTTTTGTACTCTTACAGTTTATGATTGATCTCAATAAAGAGAACCAGTTGGAAATAGACATTCTATTGACCACACTTTATGTTATTTCCATGCTACATACCTACACTTGATCCATGTCGTTGGTTATATTGATATACGTGATCTATGTTGGTTCTAGTTATGAATGAGTAACGAAGAGCACTTAGTTCCTATGTTGGTATGATTGATGGACCGGATTGTTCATGACAATTTTATTGTGATAGCAATTTTGAGCTCCTAAGGTTATTTTGTAACATATAATGCTAAGGTTTGTACATATGTATGTGTATCTCGTCCAAGTGGGAGATTGTAAGATATATGGACTTATATCACCATACATATGAACAATATATGGATAAATTATATGTTATGTGCTATCTTTTGGTTTGGCCTAATTTTGTGGTCTTATGGACATTATGTTAAGGGGGCCAATGTATTGTCATATAAAGTGTAGGACTAATGTGTAGATACCCAAAAGGGTAACCATAGTTAATGATGGGCTAACTAAGGTTACATATATGTAAGCATGGTTACATGCTTGTGACTCTTGAGTTATGTAACTCTTGTGACTCTTGGGTTATGTAACTCTTTTGTTATAAAGTGGGGGTTATGGTTCCCACATTATTGCAAGACATAATCTCTTCTTCCTCCCATTGAATCAAGAGAAACTCCATTGTTGTCTTGCAAATTCTTGTGGAAAACCATACACCAACTTTGGTTATTGTCATATTATTATTGTTGTGAAACCATTCACATATTCAAGTCTTGTAAGGAATTCTTGTGGAGACATAAACTTCAAGACAATCTTGAAGGAAGGATCAAGGAGTAATCTTCATAAAGACCTTTGGACAATCATCAAAGGAGGTTCAACGATTTTCACTCATGGATTCAGGTTAGCTTCCGCTCATGTAGTTGTAATTCCGAATTGTTCAATATGAAGGTTATTGTATTTTAGTAGGAATCATATTTCTAACATAAACTTCATCGCTAAATTACTTATAGCTAACATAATTTTTTGATAATTTATTGCTAATATGTTCCTAAACAGGATTAGGGATGAATTTTTTTGTTTAGCTATAAAATTTATCTCAGACTAATTCCTATTTTTTAGTAGTAAAATAAGTCATTTCAGTAGAAATGTTCGCCCTGTAGTCGTCATATGATGTTGTGCACATAATTTAATATGATATCGGAATAGATAAAGTCGTAAATATAAAATTTTTATCTCTTATTAAACAATACTTAAGCAGCTATGGTGCTTTTGCTCATATATATATGTGTCACGATTTGAAAATAGCACACTCTTCTCATTTTTGTTACAAAGAAAACCTGCGATAATAAGAAGCACGTGAAGCAGCTAGAAGTACCCGCTTCACACTCTTAAATTATTATTCATGAATGAATTAAAAAAGCCAACAGAAAATTTCGATTCTAACTTCATGGAACCGGTGTTGCTATTGCTTGAGCCCCTTGCCCTGACATTGGCATTAGCTAAAAATGATTCTATTATATATATGCTCGAAACCATCATCAAATCTTTTACTCTAACTCCAAAATCCCAAAGAATAACGGAGTGAATATGATAGTCTAATTAATTAGTATGAATTTTTTGTGAAATCGATCTTCCATTTTTTTCACTTCTAACAGTAGATATCTGGAAATTATAGGAAAATAATATTAAATAAAAAATAATTAAGAAAACCTTATTTGATTTCCAAAATAGAAACATATATCATTTTCAAATCTAGGCTATAGATAGAATAGGTATTTTGTGGTTAGCACGTTCGTTTTAATTGGAGGTCATTTAAAGGTATCAAAGATCAATATCTTGGTGTGAATGTATGGCATAGATTTTTTTATGTGAATTAGTCCGACCTCAAAATAAATATCGTATATCGAATGAAAAAATTAAAATAATCATGTTCAAACCTTATACCTAGGGGGGAGGGGGGGAGAGGAGGGATATTGTGAAATTCGGAAAAATGGAAACCTATACACTAAGGAATACAAATTATGTATTTATAAATTATCCTCTATATATGCATATAAACATTTTGTACAATTTTCTAGTGCAATATACATAATTAAATTTAATTACAGGCATAAGAATACAATACACTTTATATTCTAATTTTAATACGCTCCCTAAGACGTTTAAACTTATGGAAAACAAGACCTTTGTTAATATATATGGTGAAGTATTACGAACTTAAAAGAAAAATAGTCGTGCTAAAATTAATTTCAGATGTTAAGAGAATATAGTGCCTCTTTCAGATTTAAAAAAATAAATTGACCAAATAATAGGTAATTTACAAGAGAATTGGTAAACACTCACTACCAGTTAACTAGGGATTGAATTTTTAGTGGGTATTTAATTCTCTCTTTTAATAAATCTTATGCATCCTAATTTAAATTAGTCTAATTAGTGAGATCCAAATATTATATTAAACTGGAAATTAAGGATTGTATTAAACTGAATTTCATCTTTCATGGAAAAAGAGCACAACAATTTATCCAATTTAAAAAGAAAAAGATGAAAATAAATCCTTTTTAATTATTCTTTTTGTGTAAAGTCATGTTACAAAAGATGTATTTCACATACAATTAAGCTAAGTTAGAAGGATATGTTGACTAGAGTTTCTTGAAGACTTTTCTCAAAAATCTCTTTTTTTTTCCTAATTCTAATTAATATAAATTATTATCCCATCATAATTTTTCTTTTTTTCACATTACCATCCACTATACTTTTTCCCAATTAAACTAACTTATGAGGTTCAAAACAAAGATAAAAAAAGAAAGTATCAACTTGGAGTATTTGGTGGAACTATCAATAACTAAAGCTCAATAAATAAACATGAAGTTTCAAACTTGTCGACTCCCAAAACCCCAAGCATCAACAATTAGTTGGCATTCCACTACTTCAAGTCTTGTAATACAGTCAAATTGACCCCTCAAAATTCCGGTAAATCTAGTAAGTCCCCGGATTTTATGAAAATATTGTACCAAAAGTCCATATCGTCCTCTAATTTTGTTGCAACCATGTCTATACTTTCTTGCTTCTCGGAAGAAAATGGAAATTGGACTTGTAATTCTTCTCCGGTACCCTCCATATCAAAATTCGAGTTATCGCTCGTGGATAAATCATCCGTCCAAAAACTCTCATCAATCTCCGGAATAAAATTTTCAGATGAGTCCATCTCATCTAATTGCTTAAACATATTTTGGTCATCGATTGTAATAGTCGTCATAATCGTTGAATCAGCTGTGACAGTCGACATCTCGCTAGACGATCGTTGTGGCGAGTTCGGGCCGGTCACTGGCCCATTAATATCTTCTTGAATGTTGCTAAAGTTGTCTGAATTATTGGGTTTTTGAGAAGTACTAGGAGCTTTAGAATCAAGATTGTTTTTGGAGTGTCTTTTGGAGTTTTGAGGAGGCTGATAATTTTTAAGCCTCTTTTTTAAGTGGGTGTGCCATACATTTTTAATTTCATTGTCCGTTCGTCCTGGTAATCTTGCTGCTATTGCAGACCATCTGAAAAAATAATTAAAGAATTTTTATTAGTACAAAATCTAAACAAATATTTATAATTGTAATTTAAAGATAAGTGGACAAGCATTAAGGTAGGTAGTGCTTAACTTTAATTATTGTATCCCAAGAACCTATAGAGATACGAATCAAATGTTACTACAAACCTGTCTAAACGAATCTTTTTCATATATATATTTGAATTATTCCTTGATACAAACAAAATGATTAGATAAGTAAATTCTGATACTTTTATTTTGTTTAATCTCATTTCAATTTTGTAACTACTCTCTGAATAAAAAAAGACAAAAGTTTTCCAAAGATAAAATATTAGCATGCTTGGCATTGTCTTTATAAAAAAGGGGGATTAAATGAAAGAAAGTCTGATTATTTCTTTCTTCTCTCTTTTTTTCTTTTTCATAATGATTATGAGCATGCAAAGGCATTACTGAATGTGATAAAGACAATACTCTAAAAAAAAATATTCAGCTTTTAAAGTCGTGATCATTATTCTTCTTGCCGTTCCTCTCTTTTTAAAATTCCTTTAATTTCTTTCTTCTTTTTATTTAGTTTTAAGAAAATAATGAAGAGATTATATGCATGTGATAGATCTAAAGAGGAAAGAATATTCGAGGAAACTGTTTAATTAATTTAGCAAATAAAGAATATAATATAGGTGAAAAATGGAAAATTATGAATTTTGAAACTGACCTATTGCCAAGCATTTCATGCAACTGAATAATGGAGTCTTCTTCTTCTCTAGTAAAGTTTCCCCTCTTTATATCTGGACGCAAATAGTTAGTCCAACGTAATCTGCAACTCTTCCCACATCTCAAAAGACCTGATCAATCCAAAATGAAAAGAAAAAAAAAACATTAATAAATGAGTTTTTCACTAGTAAAAATTTCAAGAAAATGTTAATACAAAAATGGGTCTTAATGCTACAAATTTTAAACCAATCTTTTGCAACTTTCACATATATATATTTTTTTCCAATCAGGGAAACGTTGGAGCAACAAGTTGTCTGCAATAGAGCCGGAGAATCAGCCACTAATACTTGCATCAGGGTAGACTACTTATATAATACCCCTTGGGTACGAAACTTTTCCGGATTCTGTATAACTCGGAATACTTTGTATTCCGGACTGCCCTAATATCGTGATCATATAAAAAATGGGAAAAAATGATAGCCAAAAGAACTCGTGGTAGGAAGTGTTTTTTTGTGAGACATGAATCTGAATTAATCGAAACAGTAAGTTACGGATATTGGATGCATAAAAAAGGTGTTAAGAAATGAAGAAGAGATTAAGATTAGAATTTGAAGGAATTAATTAATTACCAGCTAATTTAGGGAGGGCTCTCCAATTGCCATGGCCATTTGTTTGAATATAAGAAACAAGAACTTGATCTTCTTCAGGAGTCCATGGTCCTTTTTTCAACCCCATCTTCTCACAACAAGGAGCTCTCACCATTTTTGCTTTAATCACTTGCTAATCTTGATTTGTGAACAAATGACTCTTTAATCAGTTGGTTTTATTCTTCAGAATAAGTAGTATCTCTTTTGGCTGTGGTTTAGCTCTTCTTCAGTGCTCTCTTCTATTCAAGAAATGAGAAAGGCCAGGGTTGGCTACCTATTTATGCTTGTTAAATACTGAATTATTTATAGCCAAAAATACGAATAAGTCCAAGACCAGCGTCTCATTTTCAAAAAGTCGTCCTTGCTTGCGATTTCCTCGAAGTTGGATCTCTTTCTCTTTCTCTCACTAAGAAATAATAAAATAAAATAATGATTTACATAAATATATCTTTTACATGTTGTACGAGAAGTGTGTATAAACGCTCCATTCCAAAATGGACGGTACATATGGCGATAATAAGAGAAATAATGAATGATATATATTTTGAGTACGAGGGTTAAATGGATTTATTAAATATCATAAAAATTTAACATAAAGTAACATACCATGGATATATAGGTTGTACTAAGATCTAATAAACATGGA
The DNA here is from genome assembly GCA_034376525.1 of Nicotiana benthamiana. Taxonomy (NCBI): domain Eukaryota; kingdom Viridiplantae; phylum Streptophyta; class Magnoliopsida; order Solanales; family Solanaceae; genus Nicotiana; species Nicotiana benthamiana. The sequence goes on along the minus strand of CM067323.1, from coordinate 102,120,307 downwards.
CTAGTTATGTTGAAGTTTGAGTTATTCTTGATTCGAGGATCTAACAGAAACAACCTCTTTAAGTAAGTGTAAGATCTGCATGTATATTAATTTTTTCAGACCTTATTTACGAGGATTACACTGAGTATATTATTATCGTTTATACTATAGTTTGAGTCAAGATCCAATCTATCAAGTTAAAGACTTTTTACCATAACGCAATTGTCGAAGTCAAAACTTGTATGCATACAATGCGTTGTAAAAATTGGGTAAAGAACTTCTCTCGTTTCTTATTTATTTGTTTTTTTTTTCTTTTTAATTACATCACTCACTTATCACGTCAAAATCTGAAGGAGTTGAGTTTAATTTCAAAAAAAAATTCAGTTTTTTGCCATCCACAACGGTAAAATAACGAAAAGGAAAGAGAAAAGCAATTTGAACAAATCAAGGTTAAATATTTTACGTTCAGTGTGCGGACTTAGTATAAGTGATTAGCTTTGAAAGCTTGTTAAAGTGCATATCACTGAGAAATTAAAATGGCAACCAACCTTGCAAAACCTCAATTGTTAACCCCGATATAATCCTTGAGTTTAATCCCAGTACCCGTTGTGTGAGGATATGCTTGTACACTAGTAGAATGTAGTGTAACTAAGGGTTTAAATTATGAGAATTGTTCTATAATAACAAAGAACAATTGATGTACATTGACAAAGGTTGAATACAAATTTTCATTTTCGAAAAAAAAAAAGAAAGCTTGTTAATTTAATTGGTAAGAATTTGTCATGAAGTGATTTGGGGACAAAGAGTAATCCTGCATGGAAATTCATGAAATCTTATTTATATTATGATAACTCAAATTGAATATTTGAAAATTCGTTATTTTACTGGAGACAAAAAAGAAAATAAAGAAAAATTGTCCTCACTACATGACGGTTACACAAGTTGGGATTCTTTTTATTAAAAAAGGTTTTTCTGCTGTGAAATAGTCACATGGGTGTTCTAATTTATTTTTTAGTTTTTCAAGGACCAAAAGATAATTAATACAGTAATATTTAGGAAGCTGGGTCGTGGGTTCTCAAGTTTACAAATGGTGCAACTTGGCCCCCCTTCTTACATCATTATAAAATTTTAGTGAGCCAAATCTGGTATGCCAGTTTACTTTATTCCAAATTAGTTTGCTCTATAGTTTATTAAATAAGTAGTATCCTTTTTATAGACAAAACGGCACAAATGGTCCGTTTCTCAACTGGTATAGATAATATATCGATATGATGATTATTCTTCGTTACTAGTTTGATTAAATACAAAATTAAGGGGACAATTCGGACCATTGGTTTTCAAAAAACATAGTTAACTAGAAAAAGATTTTTATTACCAAAAACAAATCAAAATGTTTTACAATAATGTCATATTATTCTTTTATTTTTAGAATACGTTAATAGATATCTCTAATCACGCACAGTCAAATCACTATTTTGGTGGGTAAATTTTTATAATTGGTCCCCAAACTATCTCTTTTTGTTCACCATAATTATATAGGGTCAAATTTGGCCCTCGACATCCTCACGCCAACGAGTATGCCCAATGAGTAGGCACCGACCAGAGTGAGGGTATAGCCCGGGCATGGGAATAAATGCGACGTCGTTTAGAACCTAATTTCTTCACATTGTAATGGGCAAGAGTGTTATTATCAATAACCCTCTTTCTCTCTCTATCTCTAATGATTGCTTCCCTCTTAAGCTAATAATATCATCTTATCTCCCACATCTATAACAACAATATCATCCGCATAACCTCTAGGTCATATTATATTTTATTACAATTTACCCTCATTAACTTTTGATTATTTTTAAGCTTACAAAGTATATCAATAACTTTTGAGTCAAACAATTTGGCGCTGTCTGTGGGGATTTCGAAAATCAAAATCATAGTTTGCACCTAGAGAACAACCAACAATTAGTCTCTACACCACACGAAAAAAATGGATGAAAATAATGCAAGAATGAAAGCGATAGTAAACCTTACAACCAACCTCATCGGTCCTCTCAATGAAGCCGGTAAAGAGAATATTTTGATTGCAATCCCTAGTACCACTACGAGTGGGGAGATCCACCTCCCCTACCTGGAGTTCTGATGATCTTGGCGAAAAGGGTGCTTCTACATCTGCAACCAAGGAAGCACCCTCGGAGGTCAAGAAGCAACTGGAAGAATGGCAAACAGGAGCTATAAGTGGCTTAATCGAGAAGTCACCACAAGGTAACAACAGATGTGCACCGACGGTGGACCTTACCGCTGCCATGGCTGAACCTGAAATTGCACGAGCAAATGGCATGTCAGGTGAGGTACATGCCAATGATGGCATGCTCACAGCCATTCTTAAGAAGATGGAGCACATAGAAAACGAAAATAGGTCACTTCGTGACCTGATGAAGGAACACCAGGAGAGGGTAGACAAGATCACCGGTGCCCCTAAGTTGCTGCCAAAATGTGACGTGGGAAGATTTGTTGAACAACCCTACACTGAGGAGGCTGCCCTGTACTCCATTCCGAAGACCTTCAAAATGCCACCCCACCTAAGAGGTACTCCCAGCTACCGGCTAAGATCATTTCCACATTCGAGGAAATGGCGGACAAGTTCGTCACCGCTCATGCAGGAGAAAAGAAAGCAGAAGCAATGGTTAACGATATCTTCGCCGTCCGCCAAGGCGCAGGAGAGGGACTCAGGGACTTCCTAGCCAGGTTTAACAAGGTAAGGATGAGCTTACCAAACGTATTAGAAGGTAAAGCGGTGGCCGCTTTCCATAATGGACTAAGTAGAGACGGATCGAGAGCGACCAAAAAGCTACGGAGCCGTCTCATGAAGTACCCTCCCCCCCCACACCACATGGGATGAAATCCATAATGCCTAATGTACTGAGGTACTAGCAGATGAGGACAACCTCAATGGGCAGACGCATGGGTTAACAAAAATACTTCCAGAAATAAGAAGGGATCGACGCATCGAGGGACAGCAGAAACAAATCCCATGTCTCAATAGAGAAAGGCACCAGCCATACATAAGATCCTCCCATCCTCCACCGCCAACACACACGGATGCACTACAGCGACATGTCGCTCCACTCCGAAACGAAAGAGGAATGCCTCATTTATTATCCTCCCATAACTTTTGCGTGTCTCCTTTAGAGATAGTGGGAAGCAAGTTACAATGGCCGACGAAGATGAAATCGACCCCACCACAAGGAAATCAAACGTCATATGTGAGTTCCATCAGGAACGAGGGCAAAAAACCGAGGACTGCATAGGCCTGTGACAATAAGTGGTCTAAATGCTAAACCAGGGATACCTGAGGGAGCTACTCAGCGATAAAGGAAAAACCACTTTGCACACGGACGTGAACAACCCCATGGGCCGCCAAAGCCGCCCTCCCCGGCACGTACAATCAACATGATCGTCGGAGGCGATGATGACTCAACAATCAACCACGTCAAACTCACCATCACGCACAAACTGAAGTGAACCATCGCCCATGAATGGCATAACGACTTTGAAGATAGTATCACCTTCGATAAGTCTGATGCCGATGGTTTGTCTTTCCTTCACAATGATGCTTTAGTTATCACTTTGTGTATCGCAGATACAGATGTTAAAAGAATAACGATTGATAACAGAAGCGACGTCTGTATTATCCACCCGAAGGTCCTCGTAAAAATGGGACTCAATGACAAGATAATACCGCATTGCATAACACAAACCAGTTTCAATAATGCAGTGGAACGGACCTTCGGAGAAATATCCTTGCCCCTCTTAGCGGGAGAAGTCATTCTGGAAACAACTTTCCACGTGATGAATCAGGAAATGACATACAACACCATCATAGGACACCTATGGATACACGCTATGCGAGTGGTCCCGTCAAACGTTTATCAAGTGATCAAATTCCCTACCCAGTGGGGAATATTCAGCATCTGAGGCGAGCCACGCACCATAAGTGAATGCCACAAAATAGCTCAAGATTGCGCCTACACTAAACAGCTTAAGCGGGCGAGTGCAGAGGCATAGCAATCAACTATGTCGGGGACTAAGGTCGACCCGACAATGGATGCCATTAAATATCATGATACCGTAAAGGCCTGTAAAGCTACAGTCGAAGATCTTGATCCGGTCCAATTGGACAATGCCGACCTTACGAAGAAAGCCTACATCGGGCACGACCTCGCTAATCCAAGTAAGTATCATGAATTTTTAACTAACCATCCAGATTTGTTTGCTTTTTCCCATTCAGATATGCCAGGAATCATGTGAGACATCGCCACTCACAAGCTAAACGTTGACCCATTACACCCGCCCGTGCGAAAATGAGAAAGAAATTAAACACCACTATCAAAGAAGCGGTTAGTGAGGAAGTATAAAAATACTAGCCAACGGCTCCATCAGGGAATCAAAATACCCCCAATAGGTCGCCAATGTTGTCATGGTCAAAAAGAAAAATGGAAACTGGAGAATATGCGTGGACTTCACCGACCTGAATGAGTTATGCCCAATGGACTCATTCCCATTGCCCCACATCGACCAGCTGATTGGCGCCACCGCAGGACACGAGCTGTTAAGCTTCCTAGATGCTTACTCCGATAACAATCAGATCAAAATGGCCGAGGAAGACCAGGAGAAAACAACTTTTATCACCCACAAAGGGACATATTGCTACAAGGTAATGCCCTTTAGGCTCAAAAATGCAGGAGCTACTTCCCAGAGACTAGTCACCAAGATGTTCAAAGAAAAAATCAGTAAGACACGGAAGTCTACATCGACGATATGCTGGTAAAACTAGCAAAGAAAGAAGACCACATCAACCACCTGAAAGAAGCCTTTGAGATATTGCGGAGGTACAGAATGAAGCTGAACCCCGAGAAATGCGTCTTTGGCGTGGCCTTGGGAAAGTTCTTAGGGTCTCTCGTATCACAACGAGGCATCGATGTCAACCCAGACCAGATCAAGGCGATAGTCACAATACTTGAGGTGTTGAGTAGAAAAAAACAGGTACAAAAGCTGACAGGGCGGGTAGCCGCTCTATCCAGATTCATCTCGCGGTCCTCCGACAGTTGCCATAAAATTTTCATTGTGTTGAAAAATGACCAAATGTTATAGTGGAACGAGGAGTGCGTCGAAGCCTTGAGAAAGCTAAATGCGTAACTATCCTCACCATCCCTGCTGGTCAAAGTGAGCCCATACAAACCCCTGCTGGTCAAAGTGAGCCCATACAAACCCCTGCTGGTGTATCTGGCCGTATCCGAGGTTACTGTTAGCGTAGTCTTGGTCCGCAGAAATAAAGGTACGCAATCTCTTATTTATTAAATTAGCAAAACCTTAGTGGACGCCAAAACACAATATCCACACCTTATGAGATTAGCTCTGGCATTGGTCGTGGTTTCACTGAAGCTCCGGCCCTATTTTCAATGCCACCCCATACAAGTGGTGATGACCTTCTCATTGAGAAGCGTCCTACACAAGCCTGAATTATCAGGCCGGCTCGCCAGATAGGCCATTGAGCTCAGCGAGCACGGCATCTCATACCACGCAAGAATCGGCATCAAGTCGCAAGTACTTTCCGATCATATAGCCGATTTTAGTGCAAAACTCCTACCAGAGGCGGAGATTGAGGCACAACATGCCTCCTCCAATACTGACCCATGGATTATCTATACTAACGCTACCGCCAATGCATCGAGACTGGGACTCGTCCTCGAGGTTCCCATGGGAAAAACAATTCGTCAGTCCATACGATTCCCTGAAATGACTAACAACGAGGCCGAGTACGAGGCCATTATTGCATATATGAAATTATCCATCAAGTATGGGGCTCGACAATCATACTCCATTGCGACTCCCAACTCGCGGTGAACAAGCTCGCTGGGACTTACCAGATAAAAGAACAAAGGTTGCAGAAATACCAATCCGAAATCCACATACGACCTAGCAAAACTGGCCATGGCCACTAAACATTTCCACAAAGAAAGCATGGTCACCCTCCTCCATTCAGCCATCAACCATACTGAGGTATTCTATTTAAATTTGACTTGGGACAGGCGCAACCAATTTTTATCCTACCTGCAGGATGGAACGCTGCCACTCGAGAAAAAAGAGTCAAAGAAACTCCGCGTACTAGCTGCTCGGTATTGCCTGATAAATAATAATCTCTACAAAAGAACATTTGGCGGACCCTTGGCCAAGTGCCTAGGGCCGCACCAAATGAGGCTAGTAGTCGAAGAAGTGCACGAGGGTCATTGCGGCGCCCACACAAGTAACTGCGCCCTCGTGCGATGCTTCATGCGGGCCGGCTATTACTGGCCTACCATGAAGAAAGAAGAAACGTAATACGTTCGCCGGTGCCAATAGTGCCAAAAGTATGCCCCCATGATACATCTACCAAGAGAACCCCTCCATTCGGTCACCTCCACATGGCCCTTCACCAAATGGGGAATGGACATAGTCGGACCCCTACCCGCGGGATGAGGAAAGGTACAATTTTTACTAGTTTTAACTGACTATTTCTCCAAGTGGATGGAAGCAGGTGCGTACGCCTAAATACGCGAATAGGAGATCATCGCCTTCATATGGAAAAATATCATACGCCGCTTCGGAATCCCCAAGGAAATCAGCTGTGACAACGAACGACAATTTGTCGGTCAAAAATGACAGAATGCTTCGAAAAATGGCGTATCAAGAATACTCTCATCGCCATATCATCCCGCTGCCAACGGCCAAGCAGAACCCTCTAACAAGACAATACTAAATATACTAAAAAAGAAACTTGAGGAGGCCAAAGGGCTATGGCCCGAGCTACTTCCAGAAGTATTATGGGCCCATGGGACCACACCCAAATCCAGCACAGGGGAAACACCATAATCACTAGTCTATGGAACCAGTGCGGTCATACCACTCGAGGTCGGTGAACCAAGCTTGAGGTATTCGTACACCAGCGGAACAGAAAATGACATGAACAGGCTCTAAGACCACGACGAAGCCGAGGAACGAATAAAAATGTCCCAGATAAGAATGATGGCCCAAAAACAATAGGTCGAAAGGTACTACAACAAGAGGGCCAAGATAAGACCACTCAAAGTGGGAGACTATGTCCTCAAAGCCAAGACATTGGCTTCCAAAGATCCAAGCACAGGAAAATTAGGCACTAATTGCGACGGACCCTACAAAAGCATAGCAGCAGCCAATAAAGGAGCATTCCAGTTGGAAACAATGGAAGAAAAAATACTACAAAACAACTAGAATGTCGCCCGTCTCCCGAGTCATACTCTTTTTCCTTACCCGAGTTTTGTCCCAATTAGGTTTTTTCGAGGAGGTTTTTAATGAGGCGACAGAGGAGACACCTAGAGATATTTCTGAAACAAGTTTATCATATCAGCCTCTCCATATGCTCTCTAGGCCGACATGGTAAAATGACTGGACTAGCATGATCTCCAATGTATAAACGGCTACGGCCATCTCTAATGAACAAACGGGTACGGCCATCTCCAATTGTATAAACGGGTACGACCATCTCCAAGGAATAAACGGCTACGGCCATCTCCAATGTATAAATGGCTACGGCCATCTCTAATGCATAAACGTCTACGGCCATCTCCAATGAATAAACGGCTACGGCCATCTCCAACGTAAAAATGGCTATGGACATCTCCAATGCGTAAGCGTCCAAGGTCATCAACAAGATATGACCAGGGTCATCAACTTAATTCTGGCCAAGGCCATCGACTTCATCATGGCTAAGGCCATCGCCGCCAATAGTCGACGCAGTTCGACTACGACAAGCAAGTGATTCGATGACAGTCGAAGTCACCCATATGGCCAAGGACATCAACAATATATGATTTAGGTCCTCAACTTAATTCTGTCCAAGGCCGTCGATTTCATCATGGCTAAGACCATCGCCGCTAATAGTCGACCCAGTTCGACTATGGCAAGCAAGTGATTTGACGACAGTCGAAGTGACCCATATGGCCAAGGCTATCAGCAAGATAGGACCAAATTCATCAACTTAATTCTGGCCAAGGCCATCTACTTCATCTTGGCTAAGACCATTGCCTCCACTAGTCGACCCAGTTTGACTACGGCAAGCAAGTGATTCGACAAAGTCGAAGTAACCCATATGGCCAAGGCCATCAGCAAGATATGACCAAGCTATTCAACTTAATTCTGGCCAAGGCCAACGACTTCATCATGGCTAAGGCCATCGCTGCCAATAGTCGACCCAGTTCGACTACGGCAAGCAAGTGATTCGATGACAGTCAAAGTCACCCATATGGCAAGGCCATCAACAAGATATGACCAAGGTCATCAAAGTAATTCTGGCCAAGGCCATTGACTCCATTATGGCCGAGGCCATCACCGCCAATAGTCGACCCAGATCTACTACAGCAAGTAAGTGCGTGACTCGGCAACAGTCAAAGCCACACACATGGATAAGAACGTAGAAATTATATGGCTAAAGCCATCCACGCTATCATTGGTCAAGGTCATTGAGATCGGCTACGAAAAATTAACAACCCAAAAAAATCCAATGTCACATATATGGCTAAGTCCATCGATGTTAAAATAGCGACCTAGTTCGATCGTTCTCCACTAATCGCTGACCTAGTTCGACTACGGTACAAAGCACTTGAATAACAAGCAGAAATGCAATAAAAGTCCAACAAGTAAACGGGCACCCGCTCTACGGAAATGGGGCACCAAAAAACAAAAGAGCAAAAGAAAGAGTAAATTAGCAGAAAGCTATGTTTCATTATCTCCAAAAAAAACATGTACATCCGACCTTGAAAAATGTCCCGGTTACATCCAAAAAATAGAGAGAAAAATAAACACAAGTCCTAAGAGCCTTCGTCGCTTCGTCCATCACTCCCAGCTTGGCCGTTATTTGGTCTGTCATCGCCCCCAGGCTGGTAACTCTTAAAGATCCAGGACCCAGATTCTAGATGGATGACGTCTTCAGAGTTATAGCCCGCCCTATCGGGGGAATTAGAGCTATAACCACAAGTCGCACGGGCAACGCGGGCTAAGCATTGGTACTCCTCAACCTCCGCCTCAATGGCTCGACTTGCAGACAAGTACTCCTCGAGTACAACCAATCTGGCTTCGGCGTACACCCACATTTCATGCGCCTCACGATGCGCGTCATCTTTGGTCATTGACAAAGCGGCTCGCTTGAGGACATCAACCTCAGCTGCCTTGGTATCGAGCTCGGCGGTCAAAGCAGCGACTCTGGTCTACAATGGAGGTACTCCGCCGCTACCCCGTGTCTGATATCCAACTCCTCTTCTTTTGACTGATGGAGAGTCTCTAGCTCGATGTTCCGAGCTAAAGCACCCATCAGTTACTCATCTACCTCCTCCAACTCGGCCACCCTCCACTTCAACTAAGATTCTGATTGTTCAAGGCCCTCATGGAACACCCGAAACTGAGGGTCATGCTTGAACACATCTGCCAACTCCTAGTGCTTGGCACGACATTGTTTGTAGTTCTTCGCCATTTTGTTGAAGGTGGCCCCTTTCTTTCCTCACGCCGCCTTCTCTCCACCTCCAAAACAAGAGTCTGAAAAGGAAAGGAAAAAGAGGAAATATGAGTCAGTACGTACCAAAGTTGTCTGCACGACCCATAAAAGAAAAACTAAAAGCTACTTGCAGAGCTGCACCAACAACCCTCCTAGACAGATCCATGTCACTAACACCTTTCAACATTTCACGCTCTGCAGCCGTGCATAACAGGGTCATTCCGCTGCGGATTGCTCACTGCTCTCTAACAAGTTGTATCCGCCAGGGATCACGATCCGGCGGTTGGACCTGCCAGCCATCATCCCCGTATGGGCAGAAGTCCTCACCACCTTGTCTGTATCTCCAACAGCAGCCTCAGGGCTCGCCCTCTCAGCCTATTCGCCCATTTCTCCCACAGCGGCCAACGAACCGCTTTCCTGAACACGGGCTGGGCCGGTTACGGCAACAACTCTCCTCTGTGGAGGTGACCTCCCTGAACGGATTGCCTCGGCCATGAAAGTTGGCCTAGACTCTCGGCGAGGTTCCCTAACTCTCTCATCTCCAGTCGCAATCCCCTTACCGGTGATCAGCTGCCGCCTCTTTATCTCTAGCGGCTCTTTACCTTCAGAATCCTCCTCCACAGTCTTCGGGAACGGCTCTGAAGGAACTTCATTGGCGGGCGTGGCCTCGGGCTCCTTCATTGGCACAGCCTTAGGCGTCGACTCAGATGCCGCCACCGACACAGCTCCCTGCTAAGAACCCGCAGGGGTGCTGTTCTGGGCGAGCCGCACGATACGACTTCGTCATCAGAGTCAACCTCTTCCCTAGATGGGGAAACTATGGCCTTCCTCTTTCTGGAAACAGTCTGACCTTCAAACACAAGCGAGTCAAGTAACAAAAATTAAAGCGACCTTCAAAACCGAAGCCAAAAAACTACCTGGCGGGCCGTATCGTTTACGGAATGTGGGCCAAGTGCGGCACTCCTCCGCGTAAGGTATCAACCTCTCCACCCATGATATAATATTTTCAATGAATAGGGGTGGAGAAGCCGCCACTACAAAAAAGAGAAAAGGAAATCACAACTGCTGAAGAGTCAAGACCCCAAACAATCATGAAATCCACACACAAGGATACTTATATTCTAAGTTCCACCTCTCTGGGAACCCTTCAGGATCAGGCACCAGGTGCTCCGTTCTAATGTAGAAGTATCTTTTCCAGAAGCCGCAATTGGTTTTATCATCGGACTTCACTACAAATCTCTTTGTACGACGACTCTTCAAATGAAGCATGGTACCCCTCAAGTAGCTTGGGCTGAACATATGCAAAATATGGTGAACCAAAACCTCGCCCCCCAATTTCTACTCACTTTCAAAGTACGTGGTAAGGATTCTACACACTTTCAAAGTATAGGGCGTAAGCTGAGCCAGAGACACCCTGTAGAAGCGGCATAGCTCCTCTGCTAAAGGGTTAAACGGTAGCATGTACCCGATCTTAAATGGATACTCATAAAATGTACAGAGACCTATGCACATTAGCATAGTCCATCTTAGCCGGAACCATTTCCACATGGTCCAGAATGTTGTATGTTGATCGAAGGGTATTTAAGTGGGATTACTGCAACTCACTAAGCTCCTAGGGAATAAACGAGCTTTACGTCTTAAAATTATTTCGAACGAGCATCTCTTTCGGGAGCACGTTATCTACCAAAAGAGGAATAAGGGCCCTTTCTACCTCTTCCTCTCCGTCGCCGGAAGAAGGCGGAACCCTAGATGGAGAAGTATCTTTGGTCTTTTTGCTACTCAGACAGCATTTTCCATATGAACTTGTATTAAATACCGGTGACGGGAAATATAACTCTAAAGAAACGGAGAAGATCTCGCACGAGATAAAAATTGCAAGAAAGCAAGGCAGAAAAGGGAATAGGAAAATAATCTCCAAAGGTTCAAAGATAAATCAAATTGAACCTTCCCCATATTTATAGAGTTAGGTTACACAGAAATCGAAAGGGCATGATTCAAAACGGGCGCGGGAAACAGGAACGTCACATCATCTGAACCGCCTCGAGAATAGGTGTAATAATGGCGCATGCGACCGATAACATCATTTCCAAAAGAGGCTATATGTCACGACGCAACCGTGTCATCCATTTTTGTCTCATTCATGCTAATGTCCAAGGATGTGGCCAAACTCCCAGAAGATGAGGGTTTCAATTCCGTCCATTGAAGACGCCCATCGGGCACGTCTCCAACGAACGGAGGGACTAACTGTATATGGTCAAATTTGGCCCTCGACATCCTCACGCCAACGAGGACCCCAATGAGTAGGCACCGACCAGAGTGAGGGCGCGGCGCGGGCGTGGGGATGAAGGCGACGACGTTTATAACCTAATTTCTTCACTAAGAAGAAGTCACCTACTTTTATACTCTTTCTTTGATTATTTCGAGGAAGGTCTCCTACTATATAAAGGAGACCTTCACATTGTAATGAGCATGAGTGTTATTATTAATAATACTTCTCTCTTTCTCTCTCTATGTCTGACGATTGCTTCCCTCTTAAGCTAATATTATCTACTTATATCCCAGATCTATAACAACAATATCATCCGCATAACCTCTAGGTCATATTATATTTGATTACAATTTACCCTCATTTACTTTTAATTGTTGTTAAGCTTACAAAGTAGATTAATAAATGTTGAGCTAAACAATAATCGTTTAACTTTGTGTTATCACACAAAAATCACAATCACTACTAGAATTCCTGCAAAAAGCGACAAAAAAATAGCGACCGAATTTGGTCTATGGGAAAAAGCGACCAATGTTGGTCGCTAAACAAGCGAAAATAATAAATTAAATTCTGGAAAAAAAATAGCGACCAAAGCTGGTCGCTAACTTAGTCAAAATATTGACTGGGTTGGTCAGACTTGCTTGGTCAAACTTTTACTGAGATTAGTGGAATTTCATTAAGCAATTTTCTCTATTGGGTTAAGGGCAAGATATACATGGGGATCTATACAATAATTCAGAGAAAATAAAGAGTTAGAAAGTTAGACAAAACAAAAAGGTTTCAAAATAGAATCAATTAGTTTCAATGAGTTCTTAACTTTTATTAATTTCACTAAAGATTTTTATATACGTTCTTCTATTGATATGGAAATAGAATGGAAATATAGAATTTTTTTTAATGGAATTCTGCAAATAGGTCGATGGGGAAAATGAAACTCCCCACCTTGGAATAGAAATGATGTTTACTCTTTTGTCATCAAAAAAGTTATTATTCAGTAAATAGAGGATTTCCTTATTCTATTATTTTATCTATCAATCAGAAAAGCGAAGCCAGTTCCATTACGTATTGATTGGTGAGCTAATCAAACTTGGTCGCTAACGTGGGACCCGCTTACAAAATTTTAATAATTATATTATTATTTTGAAAAAACTATAATATATATATATATATATATATATATATATATATATATATATATATATATATATATATATATATATATATATATATATATATATATATATATATATATATATATATATATATATATATATATATATATATTATAAATTAGCGACCAAAGTTGGTCGCTAAATAAAGGAAAGAAAGGTAGCGACCAATTTGGTTGCTTAACTGGGTCCCACTTATTCAATTTTAATAATTATATTATTAATTTGATTATTTTATAAAATATAATTAAATATGATTTAAAGTTGGTGACAACTATTGTGGTCAACAATGGTCAAAATTAAAAATCACTTTTGTGTTTACTATATAAATAATATAAATGTAAGTCGTTAATACTTTTGTAATATAAGGGATGATATGCACTACGAAGCGGGCGTGTGTGTCTATATATACAATATATGTACTTACGCTATACTATGCACCAACTATAAGTGTGTGAGGTATTACCGTATCGAATAAAACTTACATATATATGATATATGTACTTACGCTATACTATGCACTAAGTTTAAGTGTGTGAGGTATTACCGTATCGAATACAGCTTTTATATATATATATATATATATATATATATATATATATATATATATATATATATATATATATATATATATATATATATATAAAATATATGTAATTACAATATATTATGCACTAAGTATGGGTGTATGAGGTAATACCGTATCGAATACAGCTTATATATATACAATATATGTACTTACGTTATACTGTGCACTAAGTATAGGTGTATCAGGTAATACCGTATCGAATACAGCTTATATATATATACAATATATGTACTTACGCTATACTATGCACTAAGTATAAGTGTATGAGGTATTACCGTACCGAATACAACTTTTATATATATATATATATATATATATAATATATGTAATTACCTATATTATGAACTAATATAGGTGTTGAGGTAATAACGTATCGAACACAGCTTATATATATATAATATATGTACTTACACTATACTATGCACTAATTATAAGTGTATGAGGTATTACCTTATCGAATACAACTTATATATATACAATATATGTACTTACACTATACTATGCACTAAGTATAAGTGTGAGGTATTACCGTATCGAATACAACTTAAATATATATATATATATACATATATATATATATATATATATATATAAATATATATATATACATACATATATACATATATATATATATATATGTATATATATATACATACGTATATATGTATATATATATATATACATATATATGTATGTATATATATATATATATATATATATATATATATATATATATATATATATTTATATATATATATATATATATATATATATATATATACATGTAATTACGCTATATTATGCACTAAGTATTAGTGTATGTATGAGGTATTACCGTATCGAATACAATTTTTATATATATATAGCTTAAATTGAATTAAAATCCTAAATTTATATAAATATATATTTATTATTTTAAACAGCGTCCAATGTTGGTCGCTATTTTGGTCAGACGGTCGGAAACCAGCGACAGTTCTGTAATTATTATAGCGACCAACGTTGGTCGCTATTTCTAAAAATTCAAAACTGTTTTACCCACCAAAATAGCGACCAACGTTGGTCTCTATTTTAATTGCAGAACTGCCAAAACTGGGGTCCCCTCTCATTCTTTCTAAAAATTTTCCAAAAATTATCTTTTCTCTCTCACACTCAAACCCCGCTCCCCTTCCAACTCCCACCACCAGGCTCCACCCACGCCACCAACGACCACCGTTCAGCTGCCGCCGTCGCCTCTGCCGTCACCTCCTAATAATTTAAGGTTAGAATTAAAAACCTAGGGTTTCAATTAGTGTTTTAATTGATTATTGTTTCAACCTAGAATTAGTGTTTCAATTGATTATTTAACATTATATTTTATACAAACCTAGGGTTTAGATTGTATTTATCATTAGTTAATATTTTATAGAAATCTACGGTTTAGCGTATGGGTTGAATATTTAGGCTAGGCTTTCTTGAGTATTTCTCCTTCAATATTTTAGTAAGTAATAAGTACTAATTTAATGTTAAAGACTTGATTCATAGGTAGATATATATCAGGGTATAAATTGAACTTTTAGTTTAATCTTGATTAGTTTATAGATAGATAAAAATAATATAGACACATGATAGTATATTTGGATATTTAATATAGACACATGATATATATTAGGATATAAATTGAACTTAAACTCGTAGGATATGAATATAACTTTTAGGATATATATTGAACCTTGAATCTTTGTATTGTCTTGAAGCTTTTAGGATAAGACTTGAACTTTTAGGATATGACTTGAGCCTTTAAGGTATGAGTTGAACCTTTAGGATATAAATTGAACTTCAATCTTCCGGTGTTATGACCTAGTGCTCTCTTGTAAAGAGCCAAAAGCTCTTGACGTAGGGAGGTTCGGTCCAGTATGTTCACCTCAATTTGCGCCCTATTTGAGGCTAAAGCAGGCGGGGTGGCGACCTCGTCTGAGGATAAGATATAGGCAATAAGCCTTTAAGCGCACCTGAGCATCTTTGCCCATAGAGAATACTGGGGATGAAAGTCTCTGGAGGGGTTCTATGGATAAAGTCTCCCATTGCTTTTTCAAACCAGTGGGGACAACCCCCCTCCCCCCCAAAAAAAAGGAATTAGACTCAGGGGTGAACCCACAGGGTAGGGGAGAGGTTGCTTCCTAAAAAGAACTGGGGTTGGCTGGTATGAGATCGATGATCTCGATGAGAATGATATTCCAATCTTTCTTCATATAACGTATTGATTTGACCCCATAAGCGGGACCAAGCATGTTGCTGCCAGAACTCGTAGGATATGAATATAACTTTTAGGATATAAATTGAACCTTGAATCTTTGTATTGTCTTGAAGCTTTTAAGATAAGACTTGAACTTTTAGGACACTACTTGAGCCTTTTAGGTATGAGTTGAACCATTAGGATATAATTGAACTTAAACTCGTAGGATATGAATATAACTTTTAGGATATAAATTGAACCTTGAATCTTGTATTGTCTTGAAGCTTTTAGGATATGACTTGTACTTTTAGGATATGACTTGTACTTTTAGGATATGACTTGAGCCTTTTAGGTATGAGTTGAAGCTTTAGGATATAAATGGAACTTTTTAGTTTAAGTTTAAACTCGTAGGATATGAATATAACTTTTAGGATATAAATTGAACCTTGAATCTTTGTATTGTCTTGAAGCTTTTAGGATAAGACTTGAACTTTTATGATATGACTTGAGCCTTTTAGTATGAGTTGAACCTTTAGGATATAAATTGAACTTAAACTCATAGGATATGAATATAACTTTTAGGATATAAATTAAACATTGAATCTTTGTATTGTCTTGAAGCTTTTAGGATATGACTTGTACTTTTAGGATATGATTGAGCCTTTTAGGTATGAGTTGAAGCTTTAGGATATAAATTGAAGTTTTTTGTTTAAGTTTAAACTCGTAGGATATGCATATAACTTTTAGCATATAAATTGAGCCTTGAATCATTGTAGTGTATTGAAGCGTTTAGGATAAGACTTGAACTTTTAGGATATGACTTGAACCTTTTAGGTATGAGTTGAAACTATAGGATATAAATTGAACTTAAACTCGTAGGATATGAATATAACTTTTAGGATATAAATTGAACCTTGAATCTTTGTATTGTCTTGAAGCTTTTAGGATATGACTTGTACTTTTAGGATATGACTTGAGCCTTTTAGGTATGAGTTGAAACTTTAGGATATTGAAATTTTTAGTTTAAGTTTAAACTCGTAGGACATGAATATAACTTTTAGCATATAAATTGAACCTTGAATCATTGTATTGTCTTGAAGCTTTTAGGATAAGACTTGAACTTTTAGGATATGACTTGAGCCTTTTAGGTATGAGTTTAACCTTTAGGATATAAATTGAACTTAAACTCGTAGGATATGAATATAAATTTTAGGATATAAATTGAACCTTGAAGCTTTGTATTGTCTTGAAGCTTTTAGGATATGACTTGTACTTTTAGGATATGACTTGAGACTTTTAGGTATGAGTTGGAGCTTTAGGATATAAATTGAACTTTTTAGTTTAAGTTTAGACTCGTATGATATGAATATAACTATTAGGATATTAATTGAACCTTGAATCATTGTATTGTCTTGAAGCTTTCAGGATAAGACTTGAACTTTTAGGATATGACTTGAGCCTTTTAGGTATGAGTTGATCCTTTAGGATATAGATTGAACCTTTTAACAATGAGTTGAACCTTTAGGATATGCATTGAAATTTTGGTTTTTTGTTTTTGGAATTTTAGATTGAGGGAAGTAAACGGTCAGAAGCGGTTGATGACGTTATTAGACATGCAATGAAACTTCCATCAAGAATAACTAAGATAAATAACCTGGCAGAATGTGCATTTTATTGTTATTCTCATTAGTGACAATGATTATGAGAAGGCAATGGAATATGTTTCAAATAGTTATGGTGTAGGTAGGAATTTAGTATTTCCTAAGTAGATAAAAGAAGAGCTTATAGAGTAATTATGTACTTCATTTTCCATCAGGAAAAGAAGTTTGATTGAGAGTGACAAGGTTGATGAAGATGGGATGTGTTCAGTCGGTCCTGGCAGTTCCAATAAAGCGGGGATCATAAGACTCTATGATGACAGAGATTATAGGAAGTTTTGTTCCAGATTTTCTATCAAGTCTGATCCAATAAGTTTAATGTGATAATTGTGATATTTCTTCGAATTCAGACATTGATTTGACCGACAAAAGTATGGAAATGCTCTTAAAAAACTTTTAAAAGCATTTCTATACTTTGGTCGATCAAATCAGTCTCTGAATCCTTATAAATATCACAATTATCACATTAAACTTGGTGGATCAGACTTGAAAGAAAAATTAGAACAAAACTTCCTATAATCTTTGTCATCATAAAGTATTATGATCCCCGCTTTATAGGAACTGACACGAACGACGGGAAATGTTCTGTATTCATCAATGTTGTCACTATCAATCAAACTTCTTCTCCTCTTGGAAAGTGAAGTAGAGAATTACTCTATAACCTCTTTTATCTACTTAAGAAATGTTAAATTCTACCTACGCCATCACTATTTTGAAACACATGTCGTTGCCTTCTGATTATCATTGTAGCTATAGAGATCAATAATTGATCAAAGACACACCCTGTCAGGTACTGTATCCAAGTTATTCTCTGTATCCAAGTTTATCCCGAGTAATAGTACCGTGAATAGGTTGATGACGTTATTAGACATGCAATGGAACTTCCACCAAGAATAATTAAGATATAGTACCTGGTGGAATGTGCCTTTAATTGTTCTTCTCATTATAGAGAGAATAATGATGAGAAGGCAATGGCATGTGTTTCAAATAGTGATGGTGTAGGTAGGAATTTAGTATTTCCTAAGTAGATAAAAGAAGAGCTTATAGAGTAATTCTGTACTTCATTTTCCATCAGGAAAAGAAGTTTGATTGAGAGTGACAAGGTTGATGACGATTGATGTTTTTCCGTTGGTCGTCGCACTTCCCATAAAATTGGGATCATAAGACTCTATGATGATAGAGATTATAGGTAGTTTTGTGCTCAACTTTCTTTCGAGTCTGATCCGTACAAGCTTAATATGATATTGGTGATATTTCTTCGGATTCAGATAATGATTTGACCGTCAAATTATTGTTCGAATCCGAAGAAATATCATCCAATATCACATTACGCTTGTCCGGATAAGACTTGAAAGAAATTTGAGAACAAATCTGCCTATAATCTTGGTCATCATAGAGTCTTATGATCCCCCTTTTATGGGAACTGCGACGACCAATGGAAAAATTTTCATCGTCGTCAACCTTGTCACTCTCAATCAAACTTCTTTTCCTCTTGGAAAATGAAGTACAGAATTACTCTATAAGCTCTTCTTTTATCTACTTAAGAAATGTTAAATCCTACCTACACCATCACTTTTTTGAAACACGTGTCGTTGCCTTCTTATTATCATTGTAGCTAATGAGATAAACAATTGATCAAAGACACAATCCGTTATGTACCGTATCCAAGTTATTCTATGTATCAAAGTTCATCACGAACACAAGGATAATCACCAAAGCCACCAGACAACTTTATGATGCCAATGAAGCAAGATGAGCTATTCAATGAAACTCGTATTATAGAGAAGTAGAAAGAGACAGATTCAGAAAGGAGGGTCGAGCCTCGACTTCATACATGTAAGTTTTTTTACTTTTCATTAAATACTTTGATTTTCTTTTATATAGAATTTGAAATATTAATTCAATATAATTTTTCATATAGGTTCAATTCGCTTCACAGCTGACGTGGGGGAATTCATACGCAGTCAATCACCTAATGAACCGAGCGAGGCAATCCAACTTTCAGACGAGGATGCTGAAAGAACACTCCTTCAGTACTTTATATACTATTGTGTTAGTTCTAATGTGTTAGAACTAATTTACTATTATGTTAGAAGAACTAATTTACATTGTGTCAGTTCTATTGTGTTAGAACAAATTTACATACCAATTTAGTATTGTGTTAGTTCTCTTTAGTTCGAATGAGCTTGTAATAAGCGTTAACTTAATTTTGTTAGCTTAATGTATTAGTTCTATTGAAGTTTATTCTTTGTTGCTTTTAATTGCGTTTTGTTGTTGTTGTTGGCATAAAATGCCTATTTAGGAAATTGGTATGACTGGCAGGTGGTGTAGCTGCAGAAACAGGTCGTTTCTGGCAAAATAATACACAGAAAAGCGACCAAAGATGGTCTCTATTTAGTCGCTTTTCAAGTAAAAAAAATATTTTTCTGGAAAAAAGCGACCAACTTTGGTTGCTATTTTCCCAGATTTTCAAAAAAGCGACCAACGTTGGTCGCTATTTTATTTAAAAAAATCTGCTAATATAGAGACTAAAATTGGTCGTTATTGTTTAAAATTAAATTAAATTCATGTATTTAGGGACCAAATTTGGTCGCTAAATTAATAAAATAAATAAATAATTGAATAAAATAGCGACCAATAGTGGTCTCTAGTTTCCATATTTTAAAATATAATTTTTGGATTAGAGACTACAGTTGGTCGCTTTTTAATGATTAATAATAAATAAATAAATAAAGTTTTTTTTCATTTAGAGACCAACTTTGGTCACAAAATTATTATTAAATTAATATAGCGACCAAAGTTGGTCTCTACAGTCAACATCCCGAAAAAATGGGTCTATTTAGAGTAGAGACCAAAGATTGTAGCTAATTAGCGACCAACTTTGGTCCCTAAATAAAAGGGACCATCAATATAGCTACGAGGCAGCTATGGTAGTTTTTTGGTCGCTTTTTAGCCAAAAAGCGATCAATGTTGGTCTCTTTTTGCGGTCGCTTTTTCCCGAATTTCTAGTAGTGAATACTCACACAAATATAACAGAAAAGTTACAGCAGCCGGAAACATAACCGTTTGGTGAATTTTGTGCTATGCTTTCTTTGAATCGAGGGTATCTGCCTTCACAAGGTAAATGTAAGGTTTGAATATATCCTACCATCTACAAACTCTACTTATGAGATTACACTATATTTTTAATTATTATTGGTAGTCGTGGACTGGTGGTAGTGAGGGTAATTTGATTTTTATATAACAAAACAAAAAGTTATGTAATTTGATAAATAAAATAAAAAAGATAATTTATTGACCATTTATGTAATTTATCCTCATATTTTCGAAAAAATAAATAAATTAATAAATCAAACTATACCCAAAAACGCCACCATTTGATGAGACTTGTCTTCAAACGCAAAACAGCTATCTGTTTAAGATTGAGAGGTTTGCTTTGGCCACTTGCCTGTAGGTATTCTTAATCACAAAAAAATAATGTTTTTTCAAATAAAATTTTATTTAATTTAACAAAATACTTTTCATATCTAATCTATTCTTTGTTCTCATCTTTCAATCATTTGGTCAACATATTTTTAATTCTGTACTATCTTTTCCAACAAGATTATTAGGTGAAATGTTATTAACAGAACATTGGAATAGCAAAGTTGGCAAACCACAAGTAATTGTCGACAAATGGATAGAAGAGTTGTTCTCTAGTATAGCATAGACAAATTTTGATAGGATTTAGCGACTAGAGGTGCTTTGCCTCTAGTTTGTACAGATTACAGAACATTTGCATGTTGGTTTGGTTGAGATTAATGATAATTTTCTTTATACAAAAAAAAAATGTTATACACAGCTATAAATAATTAGTTGTAAAAATATTTTTTCGATAAACATTTGCAATTAGGTTTTAGAAATCCTACTTTTGATCCTCATGAGATCTATCGAGTCTTTTAATTTTTTGAACTTTAATATATAATATTTTTAATTATTAAAAGGGTATTTTTACCAATTGTATGTACAATATTTGGTCATGCGAATTAACATAAATTTATATTCACGTTAATTTCTTTTTCGTACAAAATCGCAAAACTAGTTTATATGAAAGTTACAAGAGATGGACTTTAGTGGCTACAAGTTGCAAAAAACATTCTTAAAAATATAGTGCACGTGATAGTGTAGACCAAGTCAATCCACGTGCTGTGCCCACTTCTATTAATAAACACCTTTTAATTATTTTCCTACTTCTTTTTAGTATTTAAATCCATACTTTTTTTCTTGCATATTGAAAGCTAAGTACTAAAGTATTTCTCCCAGTCATGCGTCGCCCCCCGATCCCACCCCACCCACACACATAAATACACAATTTATGCGTAGAATAAAACTCGACAAATAAAGTATCTCACGTTCACGCATGAATAAGGTCGCATCATTAGGGATTTAACGAATTGGCTATCCTAATACAAGCACTATTAGCTACTTATACTGTTCGGATCCGTAACTTATAGGTTATAAAGAGATAAATTTATATTAAACCGTTATTAATTTCTTAAATTGTTACATAAAATTGACGACAAACCCAATTGATTTCTCTACATTTAGCACCTATATAATTTTTTGAAAGCTCAAATTCAACATTGCATGTGGTCTGAGCTTCATGATTTTATGGTTCAACCTTTAACATACAGTGGAAATTTAATGTATCGGACAATAATCTAGCAAATGCAGTAACTCTCCCCCGAGCAATTATTGTAATATATTATTACACTCTCTCGAGCTACATTAATTAGCTTTAATTAACACAGTTCATTTAAAATTGCACCAAGGCTTCGTTATTCCTAATCTCGCCTTTAAACCTCACGTTATAGATTCCTCTTATTACTTTAGGAGTGGTATTATTCAACAACTACCAAAATATGCACTCTTTTTCAAGTTATGCACACTAAATAGGCACAGCTAATTGAGGATCCTGTCAATTAACTACAACAAGAACATAGTTGAATAAATATAGATTAAACCTAGAAAATTTGCATTAACATAAACGAGAAGTTCAACCCTCAATAGGTTCCATCAAAATCTTAGACATGAAAATTAGCTACTCATAGTTATGGGTAAACAAACTAAAGTAGTTTTCAACATAATCTAGCAACAAAAATCAAAAGGGAAGAAGAAATACGTTTAAGCTAATCTCTCCAAATTGTTTTTCCTTCCAAGAACTCAAAGAAACCAATACATGCCTCTAATGAGCGAAACCTAGTGACTAATATAGGTTTTAGGGCTAACATTTCACGTTTGGACACAACTGCCCTTGGCCATAAGCATTCCTACCGCGGTAGAGGTAGAATCGCGTCCAAACGACCCCTCTGAATCCAACTTTGTCTGCAGCTATCTCCCACCACGGTTCTACCGCTGTCACAGTGGAACCGCGGCACACTCCATTCTCTGATTCTTCAGCCTTCTTCCGCTTGGTTCGCTTGGAATTTTTCACAGTTGGCCTCTTTTCCTTCATTTTTGACTACAAAAGTGCTCTATATCCTTCTCTAGTCATATATCGCACACATAAAGAAAAATACTAATAAGAGCATTTTGTTATCACTTTTATTATCAAAACTATGCAAGAAGGTAGTTATTTAGGGCCTGAATATAGTTAAATTTATCTATTATCAACACCCTACACTTAAATATTTGCTCGTCCTCGAGAAAACTAAACCACACTTCTAGGCCTAACTATTTGTTGCATTGCCCAAACATATGCCATACCCACCATTTTGACGAACCAACCTAAGCAGTGCAACAATCATACCCCAGATGCAGACTCTACTGCTATGACACACTCTAGCTCACTCTAGTTACTCTAACTGCGGTGAAGACTTACTTTTCCTTCCTGAGTCACATGCCCTCACATCAAAAGTATGAGAGAAGTTCCACATACATAGAAAAATTCAAAAAAAGGAACCAAAAATAGAAAGAATTTACTCACTCTCAGCAAAGAGCATTCATATGCCCCACAGATACATCATAAGCTTGCCCCTAGTATAGTACTCTACTAATCGAGTTGTTTGAGTCAAAGATCAAGAAGTCTTTATTTGGTTGTAATGTAGGCTAAGGGAAGGGTAGGATACATTTAGATGTAGTGACTGACATCCATAAGCACTTTTAATACATACTTCCTTTTCCATGCTTAGCCGAAACATTCCTCCATATTTTGTTCCACATGTAACCCCCACTTTCTTTAGGTGCAACGAGCTTCTTGTTTTCTCTTTTTCTTTCTTTATTTTGTTTTGTTTTCTTTGTTTCACTTTTTTTTCTATAAAACCTGTGCATTAATCATTATTCATTCATGATTCCCCTTCTTTCGCTAACTCCCTACCACCCCACACTTTGACTTTTGTATATTCTTTCGTGATTCAAGTGCTTCTAGGAGGTATAGGTTCAAACAATCATTTATTCAAACACTGAAATATAGTTTATTATAGGGTTATCATAGAACAGGCTTCAAGCTCAAAGGGGTTAACTAGTGGCAATATATACAGGTGGATTCACAATTAAACAGGCTTACACAAAGAACTGCCTCAATCATCTGTAAGACCTAACATCTTCTATTTCGCTTTGCAAACACACACGGCATGTTTTAGGCATCACATGCAAGCACAGAATGCAAGTAAGGATCTCACACACACTTAGCATGTAACTCATCCAGAATCAGTTTATCAACACACACGTACGAGCGTTCAAGCAAGACAAGATGTGCAAAATTAAGGCATAGATAAACAAGTCCATAACTGAGCCAAGACCTTATACTCTCAAGTTCATTTTAGTTGTTTGCAGGTGTGAACATCAGGGGTCGCATTCTAGCCTTTTACCCATTTTAGTCCAAACACTACAAAAGGAAAATCAACCGAACCCGGTTCAAGAAAAACCCTTGAAAAAGAACCATGGTCAAAAGAAACCAAGGGGGACTTAGTACACTACTTAAAAAAGAAAAATAAAATAAAATGAAAAATCTACATGTACTACTTCCCTCAAGAGTACTGTCCAAGTGTTCAATCATCAGGAAGAGTCATCTACCTCTGTTTTTCTTAATGTATCCGACTTAGACCCTTAAGAGACCCATCGACAAGTGTCCATCATTGGGCCAAGTCAGGTACTCCTAAAATATTATCCATCCGTTATATAGAACAACAATATTTGCATGCTACAACAATCACGATATCTATATACAGTAAAACACATACACAGAGTAAGTCTCCCACCCCACACTTAAAATCATGGCATGTCCCCATGTCATATCAATAAATTAAAGCGCCGAAGGGTTAGAAGACTTCCATGAGACTCAATTAGAGTCGGATACAGTGCTGGGGTCCACATTGCAAGCTCTCCCCAATGCACGGAACCATGACATGAACCGTCCCTCAGACAGCGCCTGCATCTGAGACATGGCATCAAGCCGTGTGTGGAGACCATCAACTGATGTGCATAGATCCGTGACCTCTTCTTCCACGGAACGTAGCATTGGCCGGGTAGATTGATACCAGGAGAAGCCAGCCCCAGTATGGGGGTGGCGTGAAGGTCCGGCACTGTCAATAGATCGTCGGATGGTGCGAGGGGAATCGGGGCATCATCATCTATCTTAATTGGCATCTGTGTTCCCCTGCCCACTCTGATGCAGGAAGCTCCGAAAGGAGCTTCAGGTGCCACTGTCCCGTCAGTAGGATAAGTGGGAACGTTCCTCTGTAAGCACATCCGAGTCACCAAGGAAGGGAAGTAAAACCCATTTTACAGCAGCGGTCCCCTTAAGATTAGTTCATCACCAATGACCTTAGCTGTGTCAAAATCTTTCCTGGTGACAAAGCACCATGTCAGTAGGGCCCTATTGAAGTTTACTTCTGTCGTGTTGTTAGATGGCATGAACCTGCTGCATATGACCGTCAACCAGCACTTAGCCAAGTGCGTGAAAGAGTTGGAATTCAAGGTGATCTGATCCTTTATCCAAGTCGGTCGTCCCCCAGCATAAATGGCGTCGATCATAACCTCCCATATGACATCCAATCGATCATGATAATAGTCAACATCGCATGTGAACACTGAAAGCTGCAGGGCCTGGCGAATATAGGGAAGGTGTGTCGGGAATACCCTACCCCATAAACGCACATCTCGACCGGAGTGACCAGGGTAGTTCTCATAGAACTCCCTTACAATCATCCTGTTGACCGGGCAGGGCTCATCTAACAGGAATTCCATCTGTCTCCTCCGAATATCCTCATACATATCTTCCTTTTCTGCCCGGAGGGCTGCTCGGTCAATCTGAATTTCAGGAATGAAGTTCTTGCGCTCCTTAGTATTGAAATCATCCTCTGCCAGTTCCGAGATGAACCTTGATTCATCATAAGTCGGCTGGTGAGCTGGGCCAGCCTGTCTCCTCTGCCTCTTGGGAGCCATAGTACCTGTAGAGAGTTCAAATAAACCATTAAGTTCATCCTAAACAGTGCCAAACAAGTGGTTACTCAGACTTCGCCACCCGATGGCATCAAAATAAAACCCCCTTTTGTTCATTTTTTCACACTAATCCCCCTAAGAGGGACGTGAAGTTCACTAAATCCATTAATGTCGCCGCATATGAATTATACTACCCCACACTTTCTACTTTCCATGATTCAAACAATTAGAGCCCCCCATACATATCCAGATGAAACACCCCACCATAAGGAATGGGCATAGTCCACCCCACAACACCACAACAACTCCACAAGTTCGACCAACATAAAGCCTTGCATAAATCACACCCTACACCCAAAGTATAATGGAGGCCTAACCAAATAGGCACCAAATAACCCACTAGAAACCACTAGAACCATATACAATAACAAGAATCAACAATTATCACAAGAATTAAAACTATTGCTATCTAGGGTTAATTTAAACAAAACCATACTAAATTAAACTATACTAGTAGTTAAACTAAAGAAAATTAAGAGAGAAACTTACTTGGATGGAGGATGGGAAGGGGTTTGGTAAAGTTGGAGAGTATTTGAGTGAGTGTTTTTGGAGAGAAAAAATGAGAAGAAGAGAGAAAAATAGAGAGGAAAAATTGAGATTCTAACGTTGGGGGAGTTCTAGGCGTGAGAATTGGGGGTAAAGGGGTGGGTGGGGGTATTTTAGGTAAAAGAGGTGAATTAAAACAGGCAGAAAAAATAAATAAAAAACTTACCTGGGCAGAAACGCGGTCACCGCGGTTCTATCGAGGTCACGGTAGGACCACGGCGGACCAAGTTCAGAGAGGGGTCTGTACCATATTTGGAAAGCGGTCGCGGTGGTACCGCAATGAGGTTTGGTCAGAAAGGGGCTTTGACCGCGGTTTGATCGCAATCGCGATAGGACCGCGGTCTGGGCCCTTCTCTGATATTGAAGGAACGTTTTGTTTTTCATATTCTAAAGGGTTACAATTACAACAATTTCATGGGTTGCCTCCCATGGAGCGCCTGATTTAACGTTGTGGCACGAATCATATGAGCTCATTTACGGCTAGATCAACCTCTGCGTCTCGTTCAAGTGCAGTGCAGATCCTTCTTAGATTCGCTTATTCCCACGTATAATTTCAACCGCTGACCATTGACTCTAAATTTGCGAGAGTCATCCTCAGTAGCAACTTCAACAGCTCCAGACGGGAGGACTTCAACTACCCAAAATGGTCCAGACCATCGTGATTTTAGCTTACCCAGGAACAACCTCAATCTTGAGTTGTTTAAAAATACCCTGTCCCCGAATTTAAAAATTCGCTCCACAATGTGCTGATCATGCAGCCTCTTAATTCTTTCCTTATACAGTCTTGTGCTCTCAAAAGTAAGATGTCGGAACTCCTCAAGCTCATGCAATTCTGTGAATGTTGACGAGCCCGCAGCTTCTATGTATAGATTCAGCTGTCTCAGTGCCCACCACGCTCTGTGCTCAAGTTCTACCGGCAGGTGACAGGCCTTCCCAAACACCAACTTGTATGGATACATACCAATTGGTGTCTTGAATGATGTTCTATACGCCTAGAGTGCATCATCTAACTTCCTTGCCCAATCTGTTCTTGTGGCGTTTACAGTTTTTGTCAACACACTCTTTATCTTTCTGTTGGAGACCTCAACCTGACCATTGGTTTGCGGGTGATAAGGAGTAGCCACCTTGTGGCGCACATCGTATTTTTCCAACAACTTCTCAAATGCTCTGTTACAGAAGTGAGTGCCCCCATTACTGATTATCGCATGTAGTGTCCCAAAGCGGGTGAATATATTTTTCTTCAAAAACCCACCACCACCATTGCATCATTGGTGGGCAACGCTACAGCTTCCACCCACTTAGACACATAGTATACAACAACAACAACAATGTACTTATTGTCATAGGAGCTGACGAAGGAACCCGTGAAATATATCCCCCAGACATCGAACACTTCAACCTCCTGTATCGGGTTCATAGGCATCTCGTGGCGCCGGGAGATGTTCCCCGTGCGTTGGCATTTATTTCAACCCTTTACCCATGTGTGAGCATCGTTGAACACTTTCGGCTAAAAAAATCTTGCCTCAAGCACCTTTGCTGCAGTCCTTACTCCTCCAAAGTGTCCAATATAATCCGTTGCATGACAAGCCTGCAAAATAGAAGATAGTTACATCTCGGAGATACATCTCCGGATCATGTTACCCAGGAATATTCTAAAGATATAGGGCACATCCCAATAGTACGAACGGCTTTCATGAAAGAATCGTTTCCTCTTGACCGATGACAGGTCGTGAGGAACTATACCACTAGTCAGGTAATTGGCATAATCCGCATACAATGGCACTTCCAGATGAGTGGTGGCGAGCAGTTGCTCGTCTGGAAAGTTTCCAGAATTTCCTCAACTTCAATTTTGTTTTCAGCTCCCTCAAGTCGTGATAGGTGATCAGCGACATGATTCTCAGTGCCCTTTCAGTCACGCATTTCAATATCAAACACGTGCAGCAAAAACACCCAACGAATCAGACGTGGCTTAGAGTCCTTATTTTCTATCAAGTATCTAAAAACTGCATGATCAATGTATAGAATTACCTTTGATCCTATCAGGTAGGACCAAAACTTGTCGAATGCAAACACTACAACTAGCATCTCCTTCTCAGTCATCATTTAGTTCAACTGGGCTCCACTTAGCATTCTACTAGTATAGTAGATTGGATGCATCAGTTTGTCCTTCCGCTGGCCTAGCACTGCCCCCACTGCGTAGTCACTAGCGTCACACATTAACTCAAAAGGTTGCTCCCAGTTGGGTGCAACAATGATTGGTGGTGTGACTAGCCTTTGTTTCATCTCCTCAAATGATACCCTGCAAGCATCAGAAAATACAAACGGGTGATCTTTCCCTAATAACATACAGAGAGGGTTGGAAATTTTTGAGAAGTCTTTAATGAACCGTCGGCAGAAACCGGTATGTCCAAGAAAACTTCTTATTGCTTTGACTGAAGTTGGCGGAGGAAGCTTTGATATGACATCAACCTTGGCTCAATCTAGCTCTATCACCTTGCTTGACACCCGGTGCCCCAAGACTATGCCTTCTTGTACCATGAAATGACACTTCTCCCAGTTTAGCACCAGATTAGTCTCGATGCACCGTTTCAACACCCGTGTTAGATTCACAAGGCAGTCGTCGAACAAATTCCCCACCACTGAGAAGTCATCCATGAACACCTCCATTATATTTCAACCATATCAGTGAAAATGGCCATCATGCACCGTTGGAATATGGAGGGTGCATTGCAAAGGCCAAATGGCATCCTCCTCAAGGCATAATTGCCATATGGCCATAAGGGCATGTGAAGGAGGTCTTCTCACGGTCCTCAGGTGCAATAAAGATCTGGTTGTACCCTGAGTACCCGTCAAGAAAGCAAAAATGTGACCTCCCTGCCAATCTATCCAGTATTTGATCAATGAAGGGAAGTGGGAAGTGGTCTTTCCGGGTGGCAAGATTTAGCTTTTTATAATCCATGTATACTCTCCAACCGGTGACAGTTCTCATATATATTAGTTCATTATTATCATTCTCTACCATCGTCATGCCACCCTTCTTAGGCACACATTGAACTGGGCTAACCCAGCTGCTATCAGAAATCGGGAAAAATGATTCCCGCATCAAACCACTTTATTACTTTCTTCTTCACCACTTCCTTCATATTCGGATTCAGCCTCCTCAGATGTTCCCTGAAAGGTTTGTGTCCCTCTTCCAGCAGGATCTTGTGCAGACAACAAGCGGGGCTGATCCCCTGGATGTTTGCCATGGTCCACCCAATGGCAGTTTTGCATTCCTTTAGTACCTGTAAAAGTTGTTGCACCTGCACATCTAGCAAACCAGATGAGATAAGTACAGGTAGAGTAGTGTCAGGTCCCAGAAGTTCATACCTGAGGTGGGCTGGCAGGGGCTTTAACTCCAGCTTCAGTGGTTTTTCAATGGATGGTTTAGCTGGAGGGTTCTCTCTCTTCTCTAAGTGTAGGGGGTTCAAACTCAAGATTTCTATCCCAAAATCCTTTACCTTCCAAAGCCAACACCCATTCTGCCAACTCCTCACCATTTGCCTCCTCCAAATTCGTCATACATGCAGCCAAGGGGTCCTCCACCGACGATGCTTCATCATTAGTCTGCACGATCACATCCACGACATCAATTAGAGAACAATTGGCGAACTCACTTGGTCGCCTCATAGATTTTTGCACATCGAATATAATCTCCTCGTCATTGAGCCTCATCTTAAGCTGCCCAGTCTCACAATCAATTAAGGCTCTCCCCGTGGCTAAGAACGATCTTCCGAGGACGATAGGAATCTCTTAATCCACTTTGCAATCCAAGATCACAAAATCTGCAGGGAACACGAAATTCTTCACCTAAATAAGCACATCATCGAAGATCCCAAATGGACGCTTCACTGTCCTGTCAGCCAGCTGCAATAACATGGAGGTGGGTTTAGCTCTCCCAATGCCTAAACTCTTGTAAAAAACTAGGGGCATAAGATTAATGATGGTCCCTAAGTCACAGAGTGCCTTTGCAAAGGCATAGTTCAAAATAGTGCACGGAATAGTAAAGCTCCGTGGATCATAGAGCTTTTCAGCAACAGGTCTAGTTACCACTGCATTACAGGTCTGCGTGAGTGTCACTGTGGCCAAGTCTTGAAAGTCAAACTTCCGAGACATCAAATCCTTCACCATATTCGCGTACCCAGGCATTTCCTTTAGAGCCTCAATCAATTGAATATTTACCTAAATATGCTTGAGCATCTCAAAGAACTTTTCATACTGCTCTTCCTTTTGATGTTTCGACAATATCTGTGGGAATGGTGCAGGTGGTCTTTTCTTACCAATCATTTTGGATTTGTCCTTATCAACTATGATCTCCTCCACCGGTTCTTCTACTGCTTCGCAACTTTCTCGGTCTCCTGCTGAATATTCTGATTTTCAGGAACAGGCTGGACTGTCACATCTGTCAGCCTTGTTGATTCATCCAGCTAAATCGGTACCTGAACGAGTGTCTCAGGACTGTATATTTGATCTAGCTCTCTCCCGTTCAACATCAATATCTCTACTATTCCGAAGACTCACCGCCATCAGCTGCTTCGGGCCCTAATCCTTACGGTTGGTGTGAGTATCTGCAGGAAATGTCCCTTGAGGACGGTTATTCAAAGACATAGCAATCTGGCCCACCTGCACTTCAATATTTTTAATAGTTGCGTCATGTGCATATACCCTTTCATTTATCTTTGCATTGGACCCAATCACTTGCTGCTTCATTGCTTCCAGTCTAGAGAACCCATCTTCTTGTCGCCGACATGCTGCTGCTGAGGTGGGTGGCACCCTTTCTGCTGATTATTGTATCCCTATGGTCTAGGATAGGGTGCTATATTATTGGGAGATCTCATGCCTCCTATGTTCCTGGCATTGTATTGTGGCTGAGATGGCATGTACTGCTGCTGAGTCTGCTGGCCCCAGTTCTGATTTCCTTGCCTCTGACCCCCATAGTTAGCCACATGATTCATATCTTCGGGATGTTGATGGTGATGATCGAGCTCTACATTCCATGGATTACCAACTGGCTGACTGATGCAAGATGTGTACAAGCCCCCATTGGTGGTATCAACTATGTGTACCTGCTATTTTTGTCTTTACTCCTCTACCATTTCGGTGAGGATGCTCATCTGTGTCAAGAGGGTCACCACATTCTCAGCCAAAGTGTTAGAAGGACCAAGAGGCACTGAGTGAACCACCGGAGTGATAGGTGCGTTTCTGGTCGTCCATCCTGAATTCTGTGACAGGCTCATCTAATAGATTCTGCCCTTCTCTCCAAGTCTTTATCGAGAATGCCCCACCAGCTGAGACATCCACAATATTCTTTACACTGTCATAAAGTCCCATGTAAAACATTGTCCCAACATCTGCTATGGAATTCCATGATTGGGACACATCACCAACATTCCTTTGAACCTATGCCATGTCTCGTGCAAACTTTCCATATGTTTCTGTTTGAAGCTCACGATCTCATGAATTTGTTGCGCTATTTTGTTGTGCGGGAGGAATTTGTTGTGAAACTTCTTGACTAATGCATCCCAAGTTTCAATGGAGTTATGGGGAGTGAGTTTAACCAAACCTGAGCAGCTCCTGTCAGTGAGAAAGGAAATAATAGCAGCCTGATTGCTTCTGGAGTCACATTAGGATGCCTATGAGTTTTGCATATGGACATGAAATTCTTTAAGTGCTATAGAGTATCTTCTACTTGCGTTCCAGAAAAGAGTCCCTTGTTTTGTAACAAGTGCAACATATTGTTTGAAATCTGGAACGATTCAGCTTATATCGCGGGCACAACAATGGCAGTTGCCAAATTGTTAGATGTCGGTTGTGCCCAGTCATAGAGTGCACCCTCTGGCACAAGAGGTGCCGCCATTCCGGCATTTAAGCCATCTTGTTGGTTCATGTCGTCTCCGTTGGGATTGTCTACGTTATCCATATCAATTTCGAGTTTGTCTGTCTGTTGAGATGGTTGAAGTCTTTTGTTGGCACGGTTCAATACCCGGAATATTTTCTCAGGGTCTGAGAGTCCTTCAAGCAGTTCTCCAGTCCTTGTAGAGTTTCTAGGCATACACCTGTGCAACCAAGTCAACCGTCAAAAGTTTCAATCAAAATTAGGTGTAAAGAAAACTAGCTACACCAAGAATTTTGTAACTCTAGAAATGGCAGGGCGCCAAAATTTGATCACGCCCAAGTATGCCCTCTAGAAAGGACTCTGCGGACGGTGCAAATAAAACCCGAGTATTACGCCCATGGTCGAATCTACAGAGAGTCAACCTATCAACTATCACCTTTAGACCCACCAAATTCTTCAGAACCAGCTTCCCAAGACTTTTGAATCACAAGTGGAAGTTTTGTTACGAACTAAAAATGCAGAAAAGTAACAAGATATAGCTACTAACTAAGGTTGTAGACAATAATGAGAGAAAATGCTAAGGTAATGACTTCCCCTATTGATGGAATCCCTTCTGTTTATGCTTCATACAAATTTACCAACACTTCTATATCAATAATGAACACCCACCTTGCAGTTACTCTCTCCCGAGCAATTACCGTAATATACTATTGCACTCTCCCGAGCTACACTAGCTAGCTTTAATTAACCCAATTCATTTAAAATTACACCAAGGCTTCGTTATTCCTAATCCCGCCTTCAAACTTGCAGTTATAGATTCCTCTTATTACATTAGGAGTGGTGTTATTCAACAACCACCTAAATATGCACTCTTTTCAAAGTTATGCACACTAAATAGGCATAGCTAATTGAGGATCCTGTCAATTAACTACAACAAGAACATAGTTGAATAAATATAGATTAAAACTGGCAAATTTGCATTAACATAAACGAGAAGTTCAACTCTCAATGGATTCCATCAAAACCTTAGACAGGAAAATTAGCTACTCATAGTTATGGTAAACAAACTAAAGAAGTTTTCAACATAATCTAGCAACAAAAATCAAAAGGGAAGAAGAATTATGTTTAAGCTAATCTATCACAATTGTTTTTTCTTCCAAGAACTCAAAGAAATCAATACATGCCTTTAATGGGAGAAACCTAGTGATTAATATAGGTTTTAGGGCTAAAATTTCATGTTTGGACACAACTGCCCTTGGCCATTAGCACACCTACCGCGGTTCTACCGCAGTCGCGGTAGAACCGCGGCCAAATGACCCCTCTGAATCTAACTTTGTCTGCAGCTATCTCCCACCGCGGTTCTGTCGCGGTCGCGGTGGAACCGCGGCAGACTTCATCCTCTAATTCTTCAGCCTTCTTCCGCTTGATTCGCTTGGAATTTTTTACAGTTGGCCTCTTTTCCTTCATTTTTGACTCCAAAAATGCTCCATAGCATTCCCTAGTCATATATCCTCTGCACATAAAAAAACATTAATAAAAGCATTTTATTATTACTTTTATTATCAAAACTATGCAAGAAGATGGTTATTTAGGACTTGAATATAGTTAAATTCACCCATTATTATATATCTTATTGAAAGTGGAGTGAAAACAATGTCACTCCTTGAAAATATCATTGATTACTCAGTCATTATCAGATTTGCCTCTTCAAATCACAGCCATGCTAAATAAAAGATTAAAAGGGATTTATGTTATCGAAAAACAAAACAGTCAATATTGAAGAATAGTATCTGTAATGAAATTTTGATAATTACAAAGATTACCCACCAAAAGCGAAATGATTACGAAGCAAATACATAATACTAAGAACAAAGAAAGGACGGAAAGTAGCCTACATTCTTTGTCTCACGTTTTATAATTCTATTTAATTGAATAAGAAAGTACAAATAGGAGGAAAAAGAGGAAGAAATCTGCGTTCTCATTGGTGACATCGTAAAATAGTTCTTGGATTTAATGGGTAAATTGTCAAATCAAGTTGCATTTTTATAATTTGTAGCCAAAAAGCAGAATCACAAAACACCAAAGTTTGTCCCCGAAAATGGAAGAAAAGAAGGAGAGGAAAATGTAGAATTAATGCTCAGGTTTGAGCTCTGAGTATGGAGTCGCCTTTATTATGGAGCACTTTGCTTTTCATGTGGAATTTTTTGGTGCGAATCCGGATTTAGTCGGGCCCTTGTTAAGACCGAAAAAGCAGGTATCATGCGAAAACTAGCAAAGCAAACCTTGAACGACGATAAAACAAATAACAGAAGAGAAATATAGCAACAAAGACACAAACATTTAACGTGGTTCGGCAACTGGCCTACATTCACAACGGAGATGAGCAATCCACAATATAAAAAGAGAGAACAAAATATCGAGAGAACAAGCTCACGAAGAGGAAAATACAAGTGACTCACTAATACTTGTCCCGTAAAGTTCTCCCCTAAACACGACTCTCAAGCCCCCTATTGCTACATTGTGGATGCTACTAAATGAGAAGGAATGATACTCAATTTATAGAAGTCTAAAATTTTTCCTACGAGAAAAAGGACTAGCCAAATATGAGATATTTGAAATTTCCTTCTACAAGAATGAAAACTCAATTAAGGTAATTATATTGGCCTTTTCCTTCAACAAATAAGAAAATTAAATATTGTACGAAAATTATGGTAAACAGCTAATATCAATGTGGGTACCGGACACCAATGCGAGTACCGAACACCAAGTGGGAAACAAAAAAAATCTAAATGATCATTCAAGTTGATGAATTTTTCTATTTCATTATCTTAGAACAAAAAAAAATTATCAAACTATTTATTTGTTTTCCAAAAATACTCAAGTAAGAGTTCTAGTGACTTTTTTATCGTCAGACAAAAAAATTAATTTTATTAAGTAAATTCATCAAGTTGAATGACTGTAATTCAGGAAATAACTCAGAAAATTACCAGTTAGACATCTCGACTAGTAAAGGCAATATTCTTTTTGATCACTGATAAATGGGAGAAATTCAAAATAGCCTGATTTACAAGTGGTCAATGAAAAACAATCACAGTTTCAAAAGTAATTGAAATTTAGCCATTATTTACGTAAAGATAAATTTGAACGAAAACACTGTTCTAAATCCGGAAAACATTCCAACATAATATACTCGAACAGCATATTATATTGGAGTTTCATATACAGGTCCAATATAATATGCTGGAAGTTCATACACGGGTGCTTCTATCTCTAGTATATTATACTAGAACTTTCCACTTATTGGAGTTCCTGCATAATATGATGGAAGTTCATACACAGGTGCACCAATCTCTAGTATATTATGTTGGAACTTTCCGTGTTGCAGCAAAATAGTGGCTATTATTCAATGATCAATCTGAAAAATGGCTAGCCCGTGCTATTTTACTTGATAAATAAAGGAAGCAGCGATGATCACCACAGCGAGGAAGCTCACATACTCAGTCGAAACTCAGAAGCAAACCTTTGCTGAAGTAATTACAGGTAACAGAAACCAGAAGCAGGGCATGCAACGAAAATTCTACAAGCCGATGGTCAAAGATGGATTGAAAATCGCCACACTGAACCCCAAGGAGATAGAAGTTCAGACTCAGAAATGGAAGACTGCTTCTATATGATATGTGCTAGGAGGTAATCCAGATTTCAAAGATATGCTAAAATTTGTATATGAAGTTTGAAATACTATAACAACACCAAATGTACTGTTATATGATGACGGATATTTTATCTTTAAGTTCGAATCGACAGAGGATAAAGACCTAATAATGCAACAGGGGCCTTACACCTTCAAAGGTAGACCTGTGATATTGAAGGATTGGGATCCCAATTTCAAAATCCAAAATGAATTAATGAGAACTGTGCCAATGTGGGTCAATTTCCCAGGATTACCAATCCAATGTTGGGCAGAAGAAAACTTTGGGAGACTAGCCAGCCTAATTGGCAAACCTATATGTACTGACAAGCTCACTGCTGAATGTGAAAGGATCTTTTGCTTGAGTCCTTGTGGAAATGGATATCAGCCAGCCATTACCTAAGGAAGTACATATTGAAATCTCGGATGGAAGAAGCTGGGCTCAATCAGTGGAGTATGAATGGATACCAGCTTTCTGCTTAGATTGTAATTCTTTTGGGCATAAAAATGGAGAATGTCAACAGAAAGAGAAACAGGACCACTTACCACAGCATCAGAGAAAGAGAAACAGGAAGAAAATACAGCCAAAACCTATAATCGAAGAGGATAATACCAAGCAACATCCAGCAGAACAAACAGTTATTCCTGAGTAGAAATATCACTAAATAGTAGAGGAAAACAGGTAGCAACTGTAACAGGTTCAAAGGTCAAAGGGGAGATCAACTATGAGGAATTGGTTATCAGGAATGCAGCTGCTGTCTTAACTATCCAAGAACCTGTAGAACAGCAACAGGAGAGCAGAAGAGCAACAACTACTAGGGATAAAGGGGGCAGTTCCAATAACCATCCATTATGATCATTGTGTCATGGAATATTAGAGGACTGAATAAGTCCTATAAACAGAGAGAACTAGTGAAGTTCCTGAGGTTAAACAAAGTTGATATGATAGCTTGTCTTGAAATAAAAGTGAAACAGCAACACTCACAGACAATCTACAAGAAATTGGGAGATGAATGGCATATAGAAAATAACTATGCTGCTGCCCCAAATGGGAGGATTTGGCTAATGTGGAAGAAGCAGAACATCCAGGTTGTAATCCTTGAAACAACAGCCCAGATAATGCATTGCCAAGTGACATACAGAAACTCAACTTTTGCTAGTTATATAACTTTTGTCTATGGTTTACATTCAATCCAGCACAGAATTCCCCTATGGAGAAGTTTGAGAACTGCCCAATATAGTGGTCCATGGCTGATATTGGGTGATTTTAACAGTGTACTGGAAATGGATGATAGAATCAGTGGTCAACCTGTATACCAAGCAGAGATAACAGATTTCCAGAATTGCATTGAGGACATTAGAGTAGGACAGATTACCAAAAGAGGGAACAGATACTCTTGGAGTAACAAGAGAGATGCTGAGGACAGAATTTACAGCCATATTGATTGGGCCTTTGGCAATGATGAATGGTTCAAATCCTATACTGATGTGGAAGAAATGTACATGCTGCTCGGATACTCAGATCATTCCCCCATACTGCTAGACACTAAGGTTGTAAAGACCAGGGTAAACAGGCCATACAAATTACTCAACTCAGTCATGAACCATCAAGAATACAGACAACAGTTGAAACAATCTGGAACCAGCATATTCAAGGATGCGCTATGTACTCTATTTGGAACAAGCTGAAACATATTCAACAATTCACCAGACACCTTCACAAGGAACACTCATCTGCTGAAACAAAACTGCAACAATTGAGAAAGGAGCTGGATGAAACACAACACAAACTGAATGGAGACCAATTCAACAGCCAGGAGATTCAAAAAGAAAAACAACTATTACAGAACATTGAAAAATGGGAAACAATTCAAGAACAGGTTCTGAGATAGAGATCAAGAGCAAAATGGATCCAACTAGGGGATAGAAATACCAAATACTTCCATGCTTACATGAAATCCAGACAAGCGAGAAATAAAGTGAGCTGTATACTCACAGAGAACCAGGAGAAGCTTACTGATCCACAACAGATTCAGCAAGAATTCATCCAATTCTTCCGCAACCTACTGGGTACAGCAGCAGACCAAAGCACAGGCATTGACATCAATGTGGCCAGAGATGGCCCCTGCCTAAGTCTACACCAACAGCAACAAATATTGAAACCAGTGACTGATGAGGAAATCAAACAGACAGTACAACTCCTACCTCATGATAAAACTCCAGGTATTGATGGCTACTCTGCTGAATTATATAAAGAATTCTAGCCAATTGTTGGGGGGGAAGTTACCATGGCAGTGAAGCAGTTCTTCCAAAATGGAAAAATTCTCAAACAGATTAACTGCACCACTGTTACTTTGATTCCAAAAGTTAAAAATCCTAGCTATGTCAAAGAATTTTGTCCCATTGCCTGCTGCTCTACCCTGTACAAAATCATCTTAAAGCTCCTAACAAACAGACTGAAACTGGTTGTAGATCACTTAGTAGGCATGCCCAGTCAGCCTTCATAGAAGGAAGAAACATTCTGGACAATGTAATTATGGCCCATGAACTGATCAGAGGATATACTCATAAGACAATATCTCCCCGATGCATGATCAAAGTCGACATTAGAAAGGCTTACGACTCTGTTGAATGGGACTTTCTGAAAGCAATACTTCTAAAATTTGGGATTCCGTACAAACTAGTCGTGCTAATAATGAAATGTGTTTCAACTGTCAGCTACTCCATTCTGATAAATGGGGGACTGACCAACACAATTGAAGCAAGGAAAGGATTGAGACAGGGAGATCCAATGTCACCCTACTTATTTGTCCTAGTTATGGAATATCTAACTAGATCACTAAAGAAACTAAACAGGAATCCAGACTTCAACTTCCATCCCAAATGCACCAACCTACAAATCACGCACATATGCTTTGTAGACGACCTTATGATGTGCTGTAAGGTTGATGAAATATCCATGAAATTACTGTTGAAGGAATTTGAACACTTCTCTAATGTATCAGGACTTCAAGCCAATATGGATAAAAGTTCTTTATATATAGCAGGTGTTTCAAATGAATTCAAACATAAGATTTGTTCTGATCTAAACCTCACGGAGGGCACCTTCCCCTTCAAATACCTAGGAGTTCCCCTATCTACAAAAAAACTAACTATATCACAGTGTATGCCCCTACTGGAAAAGATAGTGGACAGAATCAGAAGCTGGACATCCAAACTGTTATCTTATGCTGGTCGAATACAACTCATCAAGAGTGTCCTGTTTGAAATGCAAACTTACTGGGCCCAGATATTCCTCATTCCGAAAAAAATCATTAAACTGGTTAATGGAATTTGAAGGAATTATCTGTGGACTGGTAGTCATGAAAATAACCATAGGAACCCAATTTCCTGGGAAACGATGTGCAAACCAAAGGCAGCAGGAGGTTTGAACATTATTTCCTATGAAAGGTGGAATAAAGAAGCCCTGTGAAAACTCCTCTGGGCCTTAATGGCAAAGAAAGACAAGCTCTGGATCAAATGGATCCACTGTCACTAAATAAAGAAGAAGGACCTTAATACAATGGAAATTCCTAAACAAGCTAGCTGGCTCGTTAGGAAACTGATTACCGCAAGGGAATGGTGGACAAATGATGGGACAGGAATGCAAATATGTACTCAAAATGGGCAATTTAGCATCAGAAAGGCATACATTCATACCACCCCGCAATACCCCAAGGTCCGATGGAGAAACCTGTGATGGTGACTGGCATGCTCCCAAAACAGAAATACATTTTGTGGATGGCACTGCACAAGCGACTGGCAACAGTGGACAGATTGGCTAGGTGGGGTCTTCAAATTAATACATCCTGCATCCTCTGTGGAAGAGATATTGAAGAACACATGATCATTTATACTTTGACTGCGTATATTCCAAAAACCTGTGGAAAGGTATGTTAAAATGGTTGAAGTGTCAAAGAACAATTGGTACATGAGAATCAGAAGTACAATGGCTATCGAATAATGTCAATAGCAGGAATCCCAGTAAAGCCATCCTAGGGGTGGTGTTTGCAGCAGTCGTCTATACCATCTGAACGGAAAGAAACAACAGAAAATTTCATCAATTGAGCAGAACCAGCCAAGATCGAGCAAAGGAGATTACAATTCAAGTGCACATTGCTGGAATGAAACACTCTAAATGGAATCTCATTCTGCAAACTATGAATCACTATCCCTTATGCGATTCTTCATAATCGTAACAATGTTGTGTCTGTAATAGAAAATTTTTTAACAATCATAGTTGTAGAGTTTTTACTAATTTGATTGTAATTTGAGAACTGTTCTAGAGTCCATATGAACAGCTTATGTAAATTGCTTATGGTTGAAATAAACTTTCATTTGTCCAAAAAAAAAAAAATATGCAATCGCTGCCACTGAAGATCTGAGAGAATGGCCTGCTATTTATAGCCATTGAGTTCTAACGAAGAGGTGTAACTCTTCATAAGGTCAGTTATAATTGTTCACGTATGCCGAAGGTTGAAGCCGAGCGAGCTAGCGAGCGACGGCGTGAGGCTTGCCTTCTTCTTAACTCTTTAAGAGCTAGAAGAAGTGCAATTGTATATATACCCATAAAAAAATTCTTCCTCCAATATAGGACAATGTCTATTTTTCAAGGAGAGAAATTCAAATATTTCATTTTCCCTCCTTTCGCATTCATCCTCTTTTATACAAAAAAAAAAAAAGCTTAAAAACCCCAACATTAAAAACATGATAATTTTATTTTTAGTGAGTAAGTAAATCATATTCCATCTTTACCTGAAAAATAGTTAAGGCAAATTGATCCCTTTTCACAATTATTTTATTTTTACTAATTTAAAGTGCAATAACCTTATTAACCTTCACTTATTCTGTGTCTCACATTGCCCAACTTGCGTAATTCGGGTCTCCTACTTTGTCATTTTATATTGATACATAAATGTCTGTTGAGAAAAGAAAATTCAATAAGGAATCTTGACTATTGATTATTTGTAACATTTTTTAATTGCTAAAACAATGGAGATGCTAGGTTATCCGTCTTTAATTGAGATTTGCAATTATAAGACCTCAGTCCCATGATGTCGATGCCTCTAACAATGTTTAAATTTGGATAAAGGTAATGACGGAGCTATGATTACCATTAAGGCGAGTCAAAATATATAGAAGTAAATAAGGATTTAATATAGCGCGCACAAAGTAATTTATATTCATGCAAAATTTAGGAAGGGTCACACTCTAAATGGTGTGATATAGACACCCTGATCTAATGCAATAAGCATTAGTGACTGATTTCACGACTCTATCCCGAATCATATAGATCAGATAGAGACAACTTTACTATTGCTCTAACGCTCCTCTTCCTCAACGGGGATCATATGATATGTACACACATATTTTTTTTAACCTTTATATACAGTATAATTTTCGGCGAAATAAGGGTGCTCCAGCACTGTATAAACGATATTATTTAATAAAGTTTTAAAAGAGTCAAAAAATTCAAATCAAATGTGTGCTGAGTTGAAAAGTAAATGGAGGTCCACTATGTTCATTGAGTGAAGAACTTCAAATCAAAGAGGATTCAGCGTGCTTTTTCATGTCTGCTTTTCAATTCCTTGAAGCCTCCACAAATTTAATAATTGGGTCAAAATTTGATTCTTTTCCTTTTATTGTTTTGGGTAAATTTAAGTTTCCAGCTGTATTATATTGCCTACTTGTATTTCTCATGTTTTTCCAACTCAATTATTGTAAACTTTTCAACATTGTCTTTGTCATGTTAATCATTTTATGCTCTTCTAGTTTACCAGTATCATATTAACACTTGATACGTTCACTATTTTTTTCTTTTCCATATCTCATTTTATGTTTAAGGGTATTATCATTTTTAGGCCGTGCCAAATATTATTTATATTTGGTAGTTGAAAAAGTATATAATATTTTATATATAACATACACAAATTATATATATTTTTTTGGCTATTAATTTTACTGCAGTGCCATTTTTCCTTATGTTTATGTTGTGCTGGGCGTGAACACTCTATAGTCCACTTATTTATGGTTTTAATATATTTATTATCCTTGTTTATTTTCATTACGGTTTTTTTTTTTTTTTTGCCTTACAATATATTACAGCTACTTGATTTTTGTTTTTTTTCCCCTACATATCTAAAGAAAAATACTACTAATAAAATGTTGAAGAATATTGCTAACTTTGTGCCAACAAAAAATAGTGTACTTTGTTAGAAGACTTTTATCCAATTGGTCAAAGTCAACATTTTAGGCTATATCTTTATATAGCACACGAATGCCAGCATACATTTTATTCCTTTGCTTTTGTAGTTTTGTTGATTGACGTGACGTATAATATCAGTATTGAACTACCATGTTCACATTGTATTTCTTAAAAAAGAAATAATTAAGTGCAATACCACCCAATTTCAGATATTGACAGGTGGATTCAAGATTTAGAGGCAAAGGCGGACTTATGAATCGGCGGTCACGAGGATACCATAACATTTAATATAAATTTTTCACTGCTTAGAAAGACCGATACAGGAGCTTATGCTAATATCTAACTATTTCTTGAAGATATTTGCAAGTATACTGAGAGTTTGTTGAAGTTATCGGGTGCTCGTGACCCCTTAACATAGAGTGTCTGTCCGCCTCTGTTTAGAGGTAATAGATACACATTTTGTATTTAATCAGAATTTATTTTATATATATGGTGTCATTAATAATACATTATAACTATTTTTAAAAAATATATAAATATATATATAAAAATTTTGTCGAGCTTTATAGGTGAGTGAGGGTAAGGTTGTAACCCCTCATTCTATGACATCAACGATATATTATTAAACTACTAAATACATTCATTAGTGGTCGTTAATCTTTGGTACATCAAGATAATATGAAATCTAATTTCGTATCCATCCTTCACGTCTATAAAGTTGTTTTCAATTAAATATTAATACAAAACAAACATCGGTGAGCTGTTTAACTTAAGCATCTTAATTAATTCATCAGTCCCAACTAATATTAAGCTTTTACTTTTAAATTAAACTTATATAAGCAAAACAAAAGATAGATTTATTAGTCTGCAAGAACATAATCTTAATACAATACTGTTCACAAAATAGGTAAATAGTTTTAATACCATAGCCAAATCATTTGTAAAATTAATGTGAGAGAAATGCTAAGTATGTAAAGGATTAAAGCTTTACATCTATATTTTAAAGCCATGTCGACCTAGCTAGACAAAAAATAAACAATATCACGAGTGAGTTGAGTTGTGAAATTTGATAATAAAGTTGCATCATGTACAAATCTTAAATATAATGTGACAGACCTCGTCGAGATAATTGAGTCCCTTAAAAAGGTGCATAAAATACTCTAAGAAAATCTTATATCAACAATATAGGAGAGATATATTAGTAATATGAATAAAATAAGCTTTAAACCCTAATGACGTATTCTAAAATCGTGCAAGCCTTTATCCAAAAAATTAATAATATCACTAATGTATTGGACTGTTAAATAAATATAATGTATCAATTTTCTTCTCCCTTTTTATCTGTTTAAAACAATAAATTTAATTAAAATCACAAACCATAGCACCACCAAATTCTTGTCACAAGGCCTTTGGACGTGGATGCAAAGACGGACCTATGTATTGAGCACAAGGGTCACTTCACCCCGTTAACTTTGGCAATTTTTTTGGATTAGTTATATGTGTATATGTTGAAAATAGTTATATATTTTGCTGGAAATCTTAGATCAAAAGTTTTATGGAAGCACTAGTTAAACTATTAGCTTATGTGTTCTCGTCACCTTTAATTTCTAAATTCGCCTCTGCTTGAACATGAGCCCGAAGGTCAATTTATAACCATATGAATGTCATCAGGTTACAAGTTCATTGGCAACAAATATCTTTCAAACCCTTTATCTAAGTAAGCAGAATATAGTGCAAGTATTCTTGAAAACAAAATATTAATAAATGTAAGATTTTCTTTAGTTTAGTTGAAAACTGAGACTTTGGGAATTCCAAATTTGAGACGTAACTGGAGAAATGAGTAGCTTTAATTTCTGGTCAAAATCAGTTAAAAAAGCAACTATTAATTCAGCGCAAATGGGTGTTAAATATTTCTTCAAATGTAATGGGAAATCATTAGAAGACAAAAGGTCGTCCTTTTACTTTGAGTCAAAGGAAAGAAACAATTGTCTTATCTATAGACCCTTTGACAGAAAATAGGTCTTTTATTTCTCAAAGCACGACTAATTGAGGTGACATTTAGCTTAATTAATGTCCCAAATT
This sequence comes from Nicotiana benthamiana, assembly GCA_034376525.1. Lineage (NCBI taxonomy): Eukaryota > Viridiplantae > Streptophyta > Magnoliopsida > Solanales > Solanaceae > Nicotiana > Nicotiana benthamiana. The sequence goes on along the minus strand of CM067323.1, from coordinate 102,075,962 downwards.
GTCAATACTTATGTGCATGGGTTAAATTTGGCTATCAACGTCCTCATGATTAATGGGTACACCCAATGAGCTTGCGCCGATCAAAGTAAGGGCACGGCCTGGACGTAATGGTAAAAGCGACGTCGTTTAGAGCTTAACTTCTTTACTAAGTGAAAGCCACTAACTTTTGTACCGTTTTTAATTATTTCGAGGAAGGTTTCATACTATATAATGAAAACCTCCACGTTGTAACAAGGGGTGGGGGAGTGATTATTCTGGAATAATACAAACTTCTTTCTCTACCTCTATCTCTTTCTCTCTATCTCCAACTATTGCTTCTCTCTTAAGGTAAGTTAATTTTTATCTTTGAGATCTAGAACGACAACATCCTCTATCTAATATCTGATTATAATTTACCCTTATTTATCTTTTGATTGTTTTCTAAAGCCTACAAAGCACATCGATAACTTTTGAGCTAAATAATATGGCACCGTCTGTGGAGATTTCGAGAATCAAAACCGTAGTTTGCACCTACAAAACAATTGACAACTATTCTCTACACCACACGAACAAGAATGGCTGAAAACAACACATGAATGAAAGTAATAACGGATGTTACAACCAACTTCATCGGTCCTCTCAATGAAGCCGGTGAAGAGAGTGCTCCAATTACAACCCCTAGCACCACAACGAGTGGGGAGATCCCACCTCCCCCACCTGAAGATCTGACGATCTTGCGGGAAAAGGGTACTTCTACATCTGTAACCAAAGAGGTACCCTCAGAAGTCAAAAAACTACTGGAAGAGTGGCTAACGGGCACCCTAAGTGGCTTGATCAAAAAATCACCACAAGGTAACATCATATATGCACCGATAGTAGATCTGACCGCTACCACAGTTGAGCCTGAAATAGCACGAGCAAATGACATGACAAGCGAGGTACAGGCCAACGATGGCACATTCATAGCCATTCCTAAGAAAATGAAGCAAATGGAAAACGAAAACCAATCCCTTTGTGATCAGATGAAAGAACACCATGAGAGGGTAGACTAAATCCCTGGTTCCCCCAAGTTGCTGCCAAAGCGCGACGTGGGAAGATTTATTGAACAACCCTACACTGAGGAGGCTGCCCCGTACTCCATTCCAAAGACCTTCAAAGTGCCGCCCTACCTGAGAGTATACGACAGGACCACGGACCCCGAAGATCATCTAATACACTCGTCTGTAAAAGGCAACGACCTGTCAAAAGAATAGGTACCATCTATGCTGTTGAAACGCTCGGAGAAACGCTGACATGAGGAGCCCTAACTTGGTACTCCTAGCTACCGGCTAAGATCATTTCTACATTCGAGGAAATGACGGACAAATTCGTCATCGTTCATGCAGGATTAAAGAAAGCAGAAGTAAGGGATAACGATATCTTCGTCGTCCGTCAAACCATAGGAGAAGGACTCAGGGACTCCTGGCCAGGTTTAACATAGTAAGGATGAGCCTACCCAACGTATCGAAAGGCATGGTAGTGGCCTCTTTCCAGAACGGACTAAGAAGAGATCGTTCGAGGGCGACCAAGAAGCTACTGAGCCGCCTCATAAACTTCCCTTCTACCACATGGGTAGAGATCCATAACGCCTAACGTGCCGAGGTAAGAGCAGATGAGGACGACCTCAATGGGCCGACCCAACGGTTGACGACAATACATCCAGAAATCAGAAGGGATTGACGCATCGAGGGACGGCGGGAACAAATTCCGCGTCTCAACAAAGAGAGGCACCAGTCTTACATCAGATCCTCTCACCCGCTGCCACTGATACACACGGATGCACTTCACCGACGTGTCGCTCCGTTCCGAAATGAAAGAGGTATGCCTCCTTTATTATCCGCCCATAACTTTTGTGTTTCTCCTTCAGAGATACAGTACGCACTAGAGAAGCTGGGCAGCAAGATACAATGGCCGACGAAGATGAAATCAGACCCCACCACAAGAAAATAAAACATCATATGTGAGTTCCATCAGGAACGAGGGCATAAAACCGAGGATTTCATAGGCCTACGGCAAGAAGTGGTCAGAATGCTACATCAGGGGTACCTAAGGGAGCTACTCAACGACAAAGCGAAAACCAACTTCCACGAGGACGTGAGCAACCCCATGGGCCTTCGAAGCCTTCATCCCTAGCGCGTACGATTAATATGATCGTCGGAGGCGGTGACGACTCGGCAATCAACCACGTCAAACTCACCTCCCCGCACAAACTAAAGTGAACCATCGCCCTCAAACAGTATGAGGACTTCAAAGATTGTATCACCTTCATTAAGTCTGATGCCGACGTGTTTTCTTTCCCTCACTATAATGCTTTAGTGATCATTTTACATATCGCGGATACATATGTTAAAAGAATTATGATTGATGATGGAAGCGGTGCCTGTATTACCCACCCGAGGGTCCTCATACAAATGGGACTCGAGGACATGATAATATCGCACTCTATAACACTACTTGGTTTCAATAATGTAGTAGAACGCACCTCCGGAGAAATATCCCTACCCGTTTTAGCGGTAGAAGTCATGCTGGAAACAATTTTCCACATGATTGACCAGGAATCGGTATAAAACTCCATCATAGGACGCCCATGGATACACGCCATGCGAGCATTCCCCTCAAAATTTTACCAGATGATCAAATTCCCTACCCTATAGGGAATATCCAGCATCCGGGGCGAGCTCCGCACTGCAAGGGAGTGCTAAAATATAGTCGAAGATTGCACCCTTACGAAACAACTTAAGGGGGCGAGTGTAGAGGCATAGCAATCAGCTATGTCGGAGACTAAACTAGACCTGTCAAAGGACACTACTAAAGATCCTGATACCGTGGAGGCCTGTAAAGCTAAATTAAAATATCTCGACCCAATCCAACTGGACGACACCGACCCCATAAAGAAAGCCTACGTCGGTCACGGCCTCACTGGTCCAAGTAAGTATCATGAGTTTTTAACTAACCATGTAGACATGTTTGCTTTTTCCCATTCAGATATGCCAGGGATCCCGCGAGACATCGCCACTCACAAGCTAAACGTTAACCCGTTGCACCCGCTCGTGCGGCAAACGAGGAGAAAATTCAACGCGGCTATCAACGAAGCAGTCAGTGAGGAGGTAGACAAACTACTGACCAACAACTCCATCAGGGAATCAAAAAATCCCCATAGATCGCCAATGTTGTCATGGTCAAAAAGAAAAATGAGAAGTGGAGAATGTGCGTGGACTTCACTGACCTAAACAAGCAGTGCCCAAAGGATTCATTCCCACTGCCTCACATCGATCAACTGATCGATGCTACCGCAGGGCACGAGCTGCTAAGCTTCATATACGCCTATTCCGGTTACAATCAGATCATGATGGCAGAAGAGGACAGGAAATAACAACTTTCATCACCAACAAAGGGACATTTTCCACAAGGTAATGCCCTTCGGACTCAAAAATGCAGGAGCTACATACCAGAGACTGGTTACGATGATGTTCAAAGAACAACTCAGTAAGACCATGGAAGTCTACATTGACAACATGCTGGTAAAATCAACAAAGAAAGAAGACCACATCGACCACTTAAAGAAAGCCTTCGAGATATTGAGGAGATACGGAATGAAGCTGAACCCTGAGAAGTGCGCCTTCGGCATAGCCTCAGGGAAATTCTTAGGGTTTCTCGTATCAAAATGATGCATCGAGGTCAACGCACACCAAATCAAGGCGATAGACGCAATACCTGAGGTGTTGAATAGCAAGAAACATGTACAAAAACTACCAGGGCGAATATCCGCCCTATCCAGATTCATCTCGCGTTCCTCCGACAGGTGCCATAAGTGTTTCAACGTGCTGAAATAATACCAAGGGTTATAGTTGAATGAGGAGTGTGTCGACGCCTTGAAAAAACTGAAAGCATACCTATCCTCACCACCCCTGCTAGTCAAAGCGAACCCAGGCGAACCCTTGTTGGTGTATCTGGCCGTATCCCAGGTTGTTGTCAGCGCAGTCGTGGTCCGCGAAGAAAAAGGTACACAATCTCCTATTTATTATGTTAGCAAAATATTAGTGGACGCCAAAACACGGTATCCACACCTTGAGAAACTGGCTCTGGCATTGGACGTGGCTTCACGGAAGCTCCGACCTTATTTTTAATGCCACCTAATAAAAGTGGTAACGACCTTCCCATTGAGAATCGCCCTACACGAGCTTGAATTATCAAGCCGGCTCGCCAGATGGGCCATTGAGCTCAGCGAGCACGACATCTAGTACCTCCCAAGAACCGCCATCAAGTCGCAAGTACTTACCGATTTTATAGCGTATTTCAGCACACAAATCCTGCCATGGGCGGAACGAGAGACACAATGTGCCTCCTCCAATACCAACCTATGGACTCTCTATACTGACGGTGCCACCAATGCATCGGGATCAGGACTGGGACTCGTCCTCGAGGTTCCCATGGGCGAAACAATTCGCCAGTCCATATGATGCCTCGAAATGACTAACAATGAGGCCGAGTATGAGGCCATAATTGCAGGGATGAAACTAGCCATCGAATATGGGGCTCGACAAATCATCCTCCATTGCAACTCCCAACTTGTGGTAAATCAGGTCACCGGGACTTACCAAATAAAAGAACAAAGGTTGTAGAAATATCAGTCAGGAATCCATAGGCTGATGGCCGAGTTAGACGAGTGTCATCTCGAGCAAATACCGAGGGCACAGAACGTCGAAGCAGATAGCCTAGAAAAACTTGCCACAACCACTAAAAATTTTCACAAGAAGAACGTGGTCACCCTCCTCCATTCAGCCATCGACCATACTGAGGTATGCTCTCTAAATCTAACTTGGGACTGGCGCAACCAATTTGTATCCTACCTACAGGATGGAATGCTTCCACTCGACAATAAAGAGGCAAAGAAACTCCGCATACAAGCTGCCCGGTATTGCCTGATAAACAATGTCCTCTACAAAATGACGTTCGGTGGACCCTTGGCCAAGTGTCTAGGGCCGCACCAAACAAGGCCGGTGCTCGAAGAAGTGCATGAGGGTCATTGTAGTGCCCATACATGCACCGTGCCCTCGTGCGATGCCTCATACGGGCTTGCTATTACTTGCCCACCATGAAGAAGGAAACAACGGAGTAGTCCGCCGGTGCGAACAGTGCCAAAAATGTGCCTCCATGATACACCAACTAGGAGAACTTCTCCACTCGATCACATCCCCATGTCCCTTCATCAAATGGGGAATGGACATAGTCGGACCCTTCCTCGCGGGATGAGGAAAGCTTTGGTTTCTACTAGTTTCAACTGACTATTTCTCCAAGTGGGTGGTGCGTACGCTCAAATACGCGAATAGGAGGTCATCACCTTCATATAGAAAAATAGCATATGTCGCTTTGGCATCCCCAAGGAAATCAGCTGTGACAACGAACAAAAAGTTGTCGGTCGAAAAATGATAGAATTCTTCGAAAAATGGCATATCAAGCGGATACTCTCAATGCCATACAATTTCGCCGCCAATGTCCAAGCAGAATCCTCCAACAAGACAATATTAAATATACTAAAAAAGAAACTTGAGGAAGTTAAAGGGCTATGGCCCGAGCTACTGCCAGAAGTATTATGGGCCCATCATACCACACCCAAATCCAGCACACCATACTCACTGGTCTATGGAACCGACGCGGTCATACCAGTCGAGGTTGGTGAACCAAGCTTGAGGTACTCGCACACCAGCGGAACTGAAAATGACATGAACAGGCTCCAAGACCTCGACGAAGCTAAGGAAAGGAGAGAAATGGCCCACATCAGAATGGTGGCCCAAAAATAACAGGTCAAAAGATACTACAATAAGAGAGACAAGATAAGACCACTCAAAATGGGAGACTATGTCCTCAAAACCAAGACATTGGCGTGGAAAGACCCAAGCGAAGGAAAATTAGGCACTAATTGGGACAGACCCTACAAAATCATAGCAGCAGCCAGTAAAGGAGCATTCCAGCTGGAAACAATGGAAGGGAAAACACTACAAAACAATTGGGAATGTCGCCCACCTCAAGAATTTCCATTTTTGAAAGGCGTCTCCCAAGTCGTACTCTTTTTTCCTTACTCGAGTTTAGTCCCAATTGGGTTTTCTCGGGGAGGCTTTAAACGAGGAAACGAAGGGGACACCTGGCATCTGAGTTGAAAATGGCGGCAATTCTATGGGGTCAACCTCCCTGAACTAATGGGCTCGGCCATAAAAACTGTCCTTGGCTCTCGACGGGGCTTGCTGGGCATCACGTCCTCAGTCACAATTCCCTTGCCGGTAATCAGTCGGCACCTCTTTCTCTCCAGCAGGTCTTCACCTTCAGAAGTCACCTCCGCTGGAGCGGCCTCAGGCACCATCACAGGTACGGCCTTAGGTATCGTCACTAGCACGGCCTTGGGCACCATTACAGGCACGGCCTCTGGTGTCGTCATTGGTACTGCTTCAAGCGCCGACTCAAATGCCACCACCGGCACAACCCCCTGCTGAGAACCTGCAGGAGCGCTATCACTAGGTGAGCCGCATGATATGACCTCGTCATCTGAATCTACTTCCACCCTAAACGGGACAGCGATGACCTTCTTCTTGTTTCTAGTAACACTCTGACCTGTCGGTGCAAGTATGTTAGATAACATGAACTAAAGGAAACTTCAAGCCAAAGCCAAAAATTATTATTATTTGCTGGGCCATACAGCTTATGGAACTCGGCCCAGGTCTGGCACTCCTCTGCATACGGTATCAATCTCTCCACCCACGACCTGATGTCGCCAATAGTTCGGGGCGAGCGAGCAGCCACTACAAAAGGAAGACAAAGAAACCACAATGGCTGAGCCTCCTGGGCAGAAATCATCACAAAATCACACACAAGGGTACTTACATTCCGAGTTCCACGCCTCCGGGAACCCCCCGGGGTTAGACACCAGGTGCTCCGTCCTGATGTAGAAGTATCTTTTCCAAAAGCCGCGATTAGCTTTATCATCAGGCTGCACTACGAAACTCTTTGTACCACGGCGCTTAAAATGGAGCATGGTATCCCTCAAGTAGCTTGCATTAAACATCTGCAAAAGATGGTGAATCGAAACCACACTCCCGGCTTTGGCCGCATACGTGGTGAGAATTCTACACACCTTCAAAGTATAAGGTGTGAGCTGAGCCGGGCACGCTCTGAAGAAGCGGCAGAGCTCCTCAGCTAGGGGGTTAAGCTGGAGGCAGTATCCAATCCTAAGCGGGTATTTGTAGAATGCACAGAGCCCAGGCTTATGCTCATTGGCATAGTCCATCCCGGCCGGGTCCATCTCAACATGGCCCGGAATTTTGTACGTCACCTTAAGGGCGTCTAAGTGGGACTGCAGTAATTCGCTGAGCTCCTAAGGAAGAGGTGAGCTCTTTATGATGAAATCACTTCGAGCACTCATATTCTTTGGAAGTACATTGTCCGTCGAGAGAGGAACAAAGGCATTTTCTACTTCTTCCTCTTCACCACTGGAGGAAGGCAGAACCCTAGATGGGGCAGTATCCTTGCTTTTCTTACTACTTTGGCGTTTTGCCATTGGAACAAGTTTTTAAATATTGGTAACGGATAATAAAACCACACAGAAACGGGAAAGATGTTACATGAGATGTTGAGTACAAGAAAGCAAGACAGAAAAGGGAATAAGCAAGTATCCTCAAAGGTTCGAAAGATGAATCAGTTTGAACCTTCCTCCTATTTATAGAATGAAGTTATGCGGAAATCGAAGAGGTACGATCAGAACAGATGCGGGAAACCAGAACGTCACATCACCAACTGAACTACCTCGGGAACAAAAATAATAATGAACATGCGACTAATGACATCATCCAAAAAGAGACCATGCATCGACGGTTCAACTGTGTCGTGCATTTTTGTCTCATCCGTGATAAAGACCAAGGATGTGGCCAAATGCTCTTAGGACGAGGCTTATAAATCCGTCCATTGAAGACGTCCATCGAGCACGTCTCCAACAAATGGAGGGATTAACTGGATGGGGTCAAATTTGGACCTCAACGTCCTTATGATTAATGGGTATCCCCAATAAGCTGACGCCGACCAAAATAAGGGTACGACCTAGACGTGATGGTAAAAGCAACGTCGTTTAGAGCTTAACTTCTTTACTAAGTGAAAGCCACCAACTTTTGTACCTTTTTTGATTATTTCGAGGGAGGTCTTCTATTATATAAAGGAAACCTCCACATTGTAACAAGGGGAATGATTATTCTGGAATAATACAAACTTCTCTCTCTTCCTCTATCTCTCTCTGTCTTCAACTATTGCTTCTCTTAAGGTAAGTTAATTTTCTTTATCTTTGAGATCTAGAACGACAACATCCTCTATCTAATTATTAGGTTAGATTATATTTGATTACGATTTACCCTTATTTTATCTTATGATTGTTTTTTAAAGCTTACAAAGCACATCGATAACTTTTGAGCTAAACATTATGTAAATTTTCAAAACTGTAAAACGAGTTTTAGTCGACTAATGCTAAAAAATTTATTTTGTAAGATAAAAAAGTTTACGAGATGGCAATAAATTTGCCATTGTAATAACCCTCAAAGTCATGTCTATCATTTTGCTATGACGCATTACTTCTAAACCTAGTCAATTAAAGATTTTAAGTATCTATCATACTTAATTATTCTATAATACTGAAGTACATGATTATCATTGCAAGTTATTAAAAATATTATCTACCCCACCAGCCAACACATTGAATTAAATTTTTTGTGTTTGTCAAAATAAAAATAATAACAATAATAACAACAATAACAAACCCAGTGGATTCTACAAGTACGGTCTGGGGAGGGTAGGGTATACATAGATCTTATTCCTACTCAGGGAGGATAAATAAGTTATTTCCATTAGACCCTTGGCTAAAGAAAAGATAAAAAGAAGCAATGACAACAAGCAATAACAACAACAAGATATTAAGAAGATCGAAGTGAAAGATGACATTCAAACAGTAAGTAATGACAGCGATCTAGAAATAAAAAGATATCATATTAACACTAAAACTACCGATACAAGGAAAGAAAAAGTATACTTTGGGATGTTATAAACTTTGATCTTAAGCGAAGCAAAATCGAATTTTATCTCCGAACGAAGTACGTAGATGAAATTAAAGTTTAGTCTTAACAATTTATTAGGTCAAGTAGTAATAAAATTACACAATAGATTATTCTTTAAATAATGATTAATGTTGAAAATCGTTAATCAAATCCTATTAAGTAAGACTGGCGTCTCATTTTTATTTTACAATCTTTGACTTTTATGTCGACAATTATTTACTATAATTAATTCAAATTTTCTTACTTTATCACGTAGCCATATTCAGCTCCCTTTTCGTTGTCCAATTCATATTCCACTAAAGTTTAATTGTTTTTAACTCCATAAATCATGATCAATCATTGCAAATACATTGTAAGTTTTATTATTTTTCAAAAAGTAGCAGTCGTAAAAGAAAGAAATTTGCTGTTAGTCACTTGGTAGCTAAAATTGCACTTATTTTTTTATGGTTAATATCACAGTGGAATTTTGCAACTTGTACTAGTTAGTACATCGAGTTTGTTTCAACGAACTTTGATTTTCAATTGCAATGTTCACATTTATAGCCAACCAATGAACAAATTGTGTTTAATTTAATGGTATTACATGTCACACTCAATTCCTCCTAATTGAGTCTAGTTACAATTACACAATCAGCCAGTTGAATTTATAAAATCAGAAAAGATTTTATTAAAATATAGATGCAATATAAAGCATGTTTTGTTGTGCAAGATTGTAATTTTGAGTAAGCATACGTCAAAAATAACATTCATATGTTCGTCTATGTATGTACGATTTTCGTGGAAATCCTTCAAACTATTGACGTAAGCTTGGTCAAAAAATTCAATACGATAAAGAAATTGTAATTTTGACCAAGCATACGTCAAAAATACCATTCATACGTTCGTCTATGTATGTAAATTGATTTTCGTGGAAATCCTTTAAACTATTGATATAAGCTTGGTCAAATAATTTACCACGATAAACCATGCATGTCTAGGTTTTGAGTGTAAGATATATGGACTTATATTTACATACATATGAACAATATATGGATAAATTATATGTTATGTGCTATCTTTTGGTTTGGCCTAAATAAGTGGTCTTAAGGACATTATGTTTAGGGGGCCAATGTATTGTCATATAAAGTGTAGGACTAATGTGTAGATACCCAAAAGGGTAACCTTAGTTAATTATGGGCTAACTAAGGTTACATATATGTAACCATGCTTACATGCTTGTGACTCTTGAGTTTTCTAACTCATTTGTTATAAAGTGGGGGTTATGGTTCCCACATTATAGCAAGACAATTATCTTCTTCCTCCCATTGAATTAAGATAATCTTTTTCTTGTCTTGCATATTCTTGTGGAAAACCATACTCCAATTTGGTTATTGTGATTATATTGTTTGTTGTTTGGAAGAAGTTCTTGTGATATATTCTTGTGTAAGCATAACTTCAAGACAACCTTGAAGTAAGGAACAAGGAGCCAAACACTTTGGACAATCTTCAAAAGGAGGACTAAGGATTTCCACATATGGATTCAGGTACGCTTCCGCTCATGTTGTTATTGTTCCAAATTATTCGATATGAAGGCTATTGTGTTTTAGTCGGAGTCATAATCCTAACAATTGATATCAGAGCCACCTTCATATTTGGATGATTTGGATGTTCATAAGATTCATGTTATGTAAAGTTCATGTTCAAGTTAAGTTAGAATTTTGTTTAAGAAATTCTAGTACCATGAAATAGCATGATTTTATGAATGTTATGTTACTGATGAATTTTGATGTTTTAATATCATGTTATCATTACTTGAATTGAAACATTGAATTTTGCATGATTTTGGTTGATGAACAACATGATTCAATGTTTAGTTTCTTGTTGAAAACATTGTTAAGTCGTTGGACAGAACAATAATATAATCGATTATTCTGGAAAAATAATCGATTATGTTGAATATGTTAATCAAAATTCTGCAAAACAGAAACAGAGAATAATCGATTATCACTATTTTGATAATCGATTATGTAAATTTTGTCGAAAAAATTTTTTGGGACAGAACAGTAGCATAATCGATTATGCATTGAGCATAATCAATTATGCAAATAAGTTCATAAATTTTTTAGAAACAAAACACAGGCATAATCGATTATTCAATTTTGAATAATCGATTATCTCATTTTTCAGCAAATTTTGTAAATTACAGAATGCGAGAATAATCGATTATCTGTTTAAGGTAATCGATTATCCTGGACCAGTAAGCCCTGATAATCGATTATCAAGGACCTGATAATCGATTATCAGGTAGTTAAGTGCTGAAAACGTTTTGTTTTGGATGTTTAATGAGGACATATTGTAAGAAACGTTTTCTTATGATTAATAAAACGTTTTAAGTCTTTTAAGTTTCAGATTTTAATTGAATATTTGTAATATGTCAATTAATATTGAGTTTTTTATTAAATTATTAATGCTTTATACATTAATATTCAGTTTTTATATTAATTGTTTTAGACCATCAAACTTCAGATTTTAAAATTGTCCAACTACGTCTAAAACAATTAATATTCAGATGTTGCATGTCAAAACATGTAACATATTAAGTAAGATTCATAATATGGCTTAAGGAACTAAAGTTTTTAGCATCTAATATTTTAAATTAGTCAATTGAAGCATTATGTTGCCAAAGTAACCTCTATTGTGTAGATTGATTGATCTTGAAATATAAGATGACTGTGGATGTTAGTCTTCCATGCGCTTAACACCGGCCCAAAGGAAGGTTGCTATTTGGCAGGAATTCGAACATGCTTGTGGTGATAAATATGTGACAATTATTTGGTTTTCCATGTGAATATTAAGTCGGCCCAAAGGAAGGCTTGATATTTGACAGGAGTTTATTGTCAATATTTGATCACTACACCAAGAGTACCACTTACAAGTTGATTTTCTGTCCAAAGACTAAAATCAATGTTGTGCTAGGTATCTTGTAATGGGATTTGCCTATTTTGAATCTGAAAACTATTGTTAAAGTTCAAGTAATTGTAAGCATGTATTAAGTAATCCTTTTGTTCTATTTTCAGTTAATTCTTCTGCTGCTTCGATATCTGCCAACATCAATAGCATCCCTGTGCTTAAGGGCACAAACTTTAAGGAATGGAAAGAGAACATTATGATCGTTCTCGGTTGCATGGATCTTGACCTTGCACTACGGAATGAGCAACCTGCTTCTCTTGAGGATACATCCTCTCCTGATGAAAGGAGGGAGATGGAGAAGTGGGAACGCTCGAATCGCATGAGTCTAATGATCATGAAACGTGCAATTCCAGAATCATTCAGGGGCACTATGAATGATGAAGCTAATGCCAAAGTTTTCCTTGAAAACCTTGAAAAGCGTTTTGAACAAAACGAAAAGGCGGAGACAAGTACTCTTTTGAGTAAACTTGTTTCCATGAGGTATAAGGGCAAGGGAAACATTAGGGAGTACATTTTGAAAATATCTCATCTTGCTTCGAAACTTAAGTCACTCAAGCTAGTATTACCTGCGGAACTGCTTGTGTACTTAGTTTTGGTATCTCTTCCTGCACACTTTAATCAGTTTAAGGTAAGTTACAACTGCCTGAAGGAGAAATGGACTCTTAATGAGCTCATTTCACATTGTGTGCAAGAGGAGGAAAGGATAAAGCAAGATAAGACTGAAAGTGCTTATTTGGCATCCTCTTCTAAGGATCCTAAGAAGAGGAAAGGTAAGGAAGTTGCGGTTGCAAGGCCCAAGAATAAGCAACATAAGGAACCTAAGGTTGAAATTACTGAATTAGGTTGCCTTTTCTGTAAGGGGACTAACCATGTGAAGAAGGATTGTACCAAGTACCACGCTTGGCGTGCGAAAAAAGGTACATTTCTTTCTCTTGTTTGTTCTGAAGTTAATTTAATTTCGGTACCTAAGGATACTTGGTGGGTAGATTCTGCTGCTACTACTCACATAAGTATATCTATGCAAGGTTGCCTGAACTGCCGAAAACCAAATGATGGTGAAAGATACATCTATGTGGGTGATGGCAAGAAGGTGCCAGTTGAGGCTATTGGAAAGTTTAGGCTGTTGTTTAAGACCGGTTTTTATTTAGATTTGGATGAGACTTTTGTTGTACCATCTTTTAGACGGAATTTAATTTCTGTTCCCAAATTGGACATATCCGGTTATTCATGTTCTTTTGGTGACAATAAAGTTAGTCTCTTTCAGAATTCAAATCTTATCGGTACTGGTCTTTTATCAACATTTGATAGCCTATATTTGGTTGACACAATAACCTCACATAATGAAACCTTGCATACAAGTTTAAGTGGTACCAAAAGAAAATTAACTAATGAGAATTCTATATCACTCTGGCACAAACGTTTGGGTCACATATCCATTCAAAGAATTCAGAAACTCGTGTCAGATGGAATTCTTGATTCTCTTGATTCCTCAAATTCGGATATTTTTGTTGAGTATATCAAGGGTAAACAAACAAACAAGACGAGATTAGGCGCTAAGAGAGCTTCGGACGTCTTAGAATTGATACATACGGATGTTTGTGGGCCATTCCCTACTCCTTGTAGGAATGGTCAACAATACTTCATCACATTCATAGACGATTACTCTCGTTATGGGTACCTATATCTTATTCATGAAAAGTCCCAATCCATAGACGTGTTCAAATCATTTAAGGCTGAAGTTGAAAATCAACTAAGCAAAAGAATTAAATCCGTTAGATCTGACCGTGGTGGTGAATACTATGGTCGATATGATGGTTCAGGTGAACAACGTCCAGGGCCATTTGCCAAAATCCTAGATGAGTGTGGGATCGGCCCTCAGTATACTATGCCAGGCAGTCCTACGATAAATGGTATAGCTGAGAGACGAAATCGGACCCTTAAGGATATGGTAAGAAGTATGATTTGTCGTACTACTTTACCAGACTCACTCTGGGGTGAAGCATTAAAAACCGCAGCTTATATTCTTAATAGAGTTCCAACTAAAGCTACAATCAAAACCCCATATGAACTTTGGACTGGACATAAACCCAGTATTAGGAATTTACACATTTGGGGTTGTCCAGCTGAGGCAAGGCCTTATAGGCCGATGAAAGGAAACTGGATGCTAAGACGGTTAGTAGCTATTTTGTTGGATACTCTGAAAGGTCCAGGGGTTTTAAGTTTTATGATCCCACTTCAAGAACTATTTTTGAGACGGGTAACGCTAGGTTTTTTGAGGATATTGAGTTTGGGGGGTGGGGAGATAAAGTTGTTAGAGATTTTGTCTTTGAGGAAAAACATGTGTCTTTCCCTCAAGTTGTTGATCTTGGTCAGGGTGTTCTCATTCCTCACACGGATCATACAACTCCAGTTCAAGACAATCTCGAAAATCTCTCCAATCAGGATCCTGAAATTACTAATGAAAATCAAACTCAACAACCTCAAGAAACTGAAGTGCCATTAAGGAGATCCACTAGAGAGAGGAGAAACGCAATTTCGGATGATTATGTTGTATTTCTCCAAGAACAAGAAAGTGATATTGGACTTGAGGAAGATGATCCAATCAACTTCCGTCAAGTCATTAAGGGTTCTAACTCTCAAAAGTGGATTGATGCCATGAATGATGAGATGAAGTCTATGAGCGATAATGACGTTTGGGAGCTTGTTACATTGCCCGAAGGTATTAAACCTATTGGTTGTAAATGGATTTTTAAAACCAAAAGGGATTCAGGGGGAAATGTTATTAAGTATAAAGCTCGTCTTGTCGCAAAAGGCTACACTCAAAAGTAAGGCATTGATTATAAAGAGACTTTCTCTCCAGTTTCATCGAAAGACTCTTTCAGGACTATAATGGCACTAGTAGCACATTTTGATCTTGAGCTTCATCAGATGGATGTTAAGACAGCGTTTCTCAATGGTGACATTGAGGAAACAATTTATATGGTGCAACCTGAAATCTTTGTCTCGGATGAATCAGAGAAAAAGGTTTGCAAATTAAAGAAATCCATCTATGGGCTCAAGCAGGCTTCCCGTCAATGGTATTATAAGTTTCATGCAGTCATTACATCTTTTGGTTTTGAACCGAATGTTGCTGATGACTGTATATACCATAAGATATTTTTCTGGTTTTATATGTCGATGACATACTGCTTGCCTGTAATGATATAGCATTATTGCATGAAACTAAGAAATTTCTTTCAAAGAAATTTGAAATGAAAGATCTTGGTGAAGCTTCTTTTGTATTAGGAATTCAGATACAACGAGATCGCTCAAAAGGTGTTCTCGGTCTGTCACAAAAGGGCTATATCGATAAGGTTCTGAAAAGATTTGGCATGCAGGATTGTAAACCAGGCAACACCCATGTTGCTAAAGGAGACAAGTTTAGTCTCAAACAGTGCCCAAATAATAATTATGAAATTTCATAAATGCAGAAGACGCCTTATGCTTCGGCTGTAGGTAGTCTGATGTATGCTCAGGTATGTACACGACCTGATATAGCATACATTGTTGGGATGTTAGGCGGATATCAAAGCAATCCGGGAATGGACCATTGGAAGGCAGCCAAAAGGGTTATGAGGTACTTACAGAGAACAAAGGATTACATGCTTACATATCGGAGATTGGACCAGCTTGAGATCATTGGGTATACCGATTCCGATTTTGCTGGATGTCAGGATAGTTTGAAGTCTACTTCATGCTATATTTACATGCTTGCTGGTGGTGCTATCTCTTGGAGAAGCATTAAGCAAACTCTTACGGCCACTTTCACCATGGAAGCGGAATTCATGGCATGTTATGAAGCATCCAATGAGGCATTATGGCTGCGGAATTTTGTTGGTGGACTGCGGATTATTGATAGCATTAAAAAGCCAATTAGGCTATTATGCGACAACAGATCGGCAGTCCTTTATGCTAATAACAACAGTAGTTTGACGAAAGCAAAACATATGGACGTCAAATTTTGGGTTGTTAAAGAAAGAGTACAAAATGGATAATTGTGCATTGAGTACATTAGTACAAACTCCATGCTTGCGGATCCGCTCACTAAGGGATTGACACCAAAAGTATTTCATGAGCATATTGCTTGTATGGGTGTCAAATCAGATAAGGATTATGTATTTTAGTGGGAGTTTGTATTGTACATTTATGTATTGTCCATTATATTCAGTAATTCAGTTATATCTGCGCAGATATTCAGTTTTAAAGTTTTTGTACTCTTACAGTTTATGATTGATCTCAATAAAGAGAACCAGTTGGAAATAGACATTCTATTGACCACACTTTATGTTATTTCCATGCTACATACCTACACTTGATCGATGTCGTTGGTTATATTGATATACGTGATCTATGTTGGTTCTAGTTACGAATGAGTAACGAAGAGCTCTTAGTTCCTATGTTGGTATGATTGATGGACCGGATTGTTCATGACAATTTTATTGTGATAGCAATTTTGAGCTCCTAAGGTTATATTGTAACATATAATGCTAAGGTTTGTACATATGTATGTGTAACTCGTCCAAGTGGGAGATTGTAAGATATATGGACTTATATCTACATATATATGAACAATATATTGATAAATCATATGTTATGTGCTATCTTTTGGTTTGGCCTAAATAAGTGGTCTTAAGGACATTATGTTAAGGGGGCAATGTATTGTCATATAAAGTGTAGGACTAATGTGTAGATACCCAAAAGGGTAACCTTAGTTAATGATGGGCTAACTAAGGTTACATGCTTGTGACTCTTGAGTTTTGTAACTCATTTGTTATAAAGTGGGGGTAATGGTTACCACATTATAGCAAGACAATTATCTTCTTCCTCCCATTGAATTAAGATAATCTTTTTCTTGTTTGCATATTCTTGTGGAAAACCATACTCCAATTTGGTTATTGTGATTATATTGTTTGTTGTTTGGAACAAGTTCTTGTGATATATTCTTGTGTAAGCATAACTTCAAGACAACCTTGAAGTAAGGAACAAGGAGTCAAACACTTTGGACAATCTTCAAAAGGAGGACTAAGGATTTCCACATATGGATTGAGGTACGCTTCCGCTCATGTTGTTGTTGTTCCAAATTATTCGATATGAAGGCTATTGTGTTTTAGTCGGAATCATAATCCTAACATTGAGTTCGTGTCTCACCGTACACTATTTTAAAAAAAATTACACATGTTTGGATCTTCAAAAAAAACCAAGCCCACACGAGAGGGAATGTAATGAAAATATAAAAAATAAGTAAATAAATAAAAAATATATTGATCTAACATTTTAAAATTTTAGATAAAATGTTCACACATCAACCATCTTCAACTATAGATTCAACTATAGAGTTGAGTGAATTTAGAAGAATTTTTAACCAAAGGAAAACAAAAATAAGAGATTGTTCACTGAATCACTGCTATCCAAAGTAAGCATAATAAACAAAAAATTTCTTGACTACTATATGAATATTTGGTAAGCCAACAGATGAAGAAATTAATTGTTCTTCACTATTGTCTATATATTGTTACAAAGCCAACAATTTGAAGAATTTTTTCTTCACCACTATCCAATTTAGTAAACAATGAAAGAAATAACTGATTAGTCTTTCTACTGTAGGTATTATTTTTTTTCTTTCAAAATATAAAAAGAAAGAATTATGGTAATTATTCGAGCTGACGAAATTAATAATATTATCCGCGAACGTATTGAACAATATAATAGAGAAGTAATGCTAGAGGTGGCAAAATGCAAATGGAATTGTTTACTTTTATATAAACACTTGTTTACTACAAGCGGCGAAGCAAGAAATTACTCCAGAGGAGTTCAGAAAATAATAAAAAAAATCCAATAAAAGATGTTCCATATATGTTATATAAATTTAATCTAATATTTTATTATATACAAGTATAATTTTTTGTAATATCTCAACGAAAGGTGATTAATTGACCACCCTTATCAAAAGGTGGCTTCGCCCATATTTACTTGTTTTTCTTACTAATCTATTGTGAAAAGGGTGATATAATTAAAATAATATTTGTAATTGAATACATTACTGAATCTCTCGAGTCAAGCAAAATTATGACTATTATTTTCGTAAAAAAGATTGAATAAGGTAAAATGACTAATGATATTTGAGGTTATTTATATCGAATTGGAATCCACCACTCAGACTGTAAATTCCTGCGATTTATATCTCAATATGATCCGATTTAATTCTCTTTAGGTATAAATTTACGTGATTTACAAATGAACCGCTGGGTATAAGAAGACTTTTTTAGACCTAAATATCATTATCACTGTCTCAGTGTCATATCTTATTATCAAATAAATTTTATTTAAAATAACTTTTCCCCATTTTTATAGGCTGCAAGTCACAAATATATTATAGAGAAGTCCGAGTTAGACTCTGGTTCGCCACCCCGAAATTGAAGGGAAAAGAGAGAGCGTTAATGCAATTTCCCACTGTACGTTATATAATTTCAACCCATAAATTAGATATGATTAATCTCATGACTTTTGTAACAGATTCCAAATTTTTGTCTGAGTCACTTGGAAAATGTTTTTTTAGGTAGATTTTTGGCTTATGTAATTTCTAAGAAAAGCTTAATATCTGTCTTCCTAGTTAAACCACTAATGTTTATAGGATCTTTATATTAATAATTTATATGCAGTCTAAAACATCTTATAATACATTATCTTAGTAAAGGGAGCTTCATAAAATTGTTACATTATTAGATATGTTACCAAATCTTGTTGACGAAGTAATTAGTTGTGAATTAAGTCATCGACGGACATCATCGTTGTTGTCTTATGAAATTTTTATTATTTTTTACAATAATTTCTCCTTGTTTAAGTATTATAGTAATACAAATTCCTTATAATAAGCATTAGACTACATTATAAATAATTTGTGTTGTTATCTTTTTTGTTAAAAGGAAGCCTTGGTGCAACTGGTAAAGTTGTTGTCATGTGACCAAGAGGTCACTGGTTCGAGCTATGGAAATAGCATCCAACAGAAATGCAGAGTAAGACTGCGTACAATAAATCTTTATGATTCGGCCCTTCTCCGGACGCGCGCAAAGCTTAGTACACCGGACTGCTTTTTTTTTTTCTTAATGCCATTTCAAAGCGTAGTTAGCAAGTTTTGACATTCTGAATATACATATAGTCTAGTTTAACTTTGTTAATAACAATGTTGTAAACTATTTGTGTGGTTAATACCATTTCAAAGCTTAGTTAGCACGGTTTGACATTAACAAGGAAAATTCATATAACAGACGCCTAACTTGCTAGGAATTAAGGATTTATTGTTGTATAAGTGAATATCTTAAATAGACTTTTTACCTGGTTTACTCTTGAAGTGGTCAACAAATTTAAAAATAGATCTTTAATAAACCTTCCCTATATTTATATTAGGTCAGTCCATTCTATAAAATTTCTTTTTAGTATTGCATATATATAAATTAAAGTCGATATTATGGACAAAGTTAAGTTAACTTATGCTAGTGAAATACTGTCATTAGAGTGTACTTTCTTACCTAATAAGAAAGCTGAATATATCAACTTATATACTTTAAAAAGCCATTAGGTAAAATTCTGCTAAGCTTTCACAACTAAAAAAATTATGTACATTTACTTATATCAATGTGGTGACTCCAATATTTTACTAACATACAAATTCAATGATGCCATCGTGAATGGTTTGGCTCTGAATCATTCAACGAGTAGACATATTCAAAATGAATTGTTCGTAAAATATCAACAAACAAACAAACAAAAAATATCCTTGTTCTATTGAAATTAATTTAGAAGAGAAAATAAGAAATCAGTACCTATGATCTTAAAATGTGGAAATTATCTACGTTCACTTTGCCATAATTACTGGCGCAGTATTAATGACAGTATATGTCCCGCTATGCATGGGTAGAACCAGACAACAAGGATATATTGTACGCAGCTTTACCCTGTATTTCTGCATGAGACTAAATATAAAACTCTTTTTGATTTGACCTTTTAAGATTGTCATATTGAAATCTTAAAAGAGTGAATTTGATTTCAGCTGCTATAGAGTGACCTCATCCAGATATGGAAGTCTTTGAGGACAGGTTATTTGGCTGATTCTGTCAACCACCTTTTTCCTGTTTTGCCAGTAACCAGATGTCATGACTTTTCAATCCATTTTAGCAACAATTTCTTTTTATAATAGTGGTATCCAGTCCCTCGATTATTCCACCAGGTATCTGCTATCGCCTACCACCAGTACAAATATCAAATAACTCAGTCTACCAAAGCATTTTAGCAAGGCAAAAACTAGCACTAAATAAACATAAAAAGAGTTGAAAAACTAAATAAATATATCCAATATCCAACATCTCATAGTAATATGGCGAATGACGAATTCAGAGAATATGAACACTTGAGAACCCTTGTTGTTTGTCAAATTATGTTACTGTACAAAATTGATCAGAACATGTACTTTACCTAGGGAAGTTCTTGCACACATCCACAACCACAGCTAATGATAATTAGCTACTAGAAACTTATCGAATGCATACATAGTTGTATAGGATTTTATTCAACCATGCGATGATACAATACTATGGTACAACAAACTACAATACAGTTTTTGCAGATAAAGTTAGTGATAGCTATCTCAAGCCTGAATCTGGATCGTCTTCATCATCAAGATCCAAGTCGTTTGATATTCGGAACTTCTTTCCATCTCTTGGTCCGGTTCTTCCCTTCTTTGGTTTACCCCTACATTAGTACTTGCATGAGGTGCACTCACAGACATCATGGACGAAAAAGAACAAATATAACGAAGTTGCAAGCTTATTTTGAGAAAACAGAAATTTGCATTTTACATCCTCAATCCGTAACTTAGAAAATAATAGGCTTAAACATTGTAATAATTCCAATAAATACAAGATATCTCTTCATAAAAAGCAGAACATACTGCCCGTTAGTGGCAAAACCTCCACCCCTCATTCGACCTTGAGTAGGATCTAGTCTTCCATCTGCGAAAAAAGACAATGAATTCTCAAAAATATCTCCAAAAACAATGCAATATGCAGTTATAACCTATTACGTCTAAGTTTGGTTTAGTGACATTCCCCAGAAACATCTTGAATTTAGCCCCCCACCCACAAACCAAAAAGAAAACTGCAAGAGCTTTATATTAAAGTACACGGAACAAAAAAAAATTAACCTTCCCGTCCAAGTCCAAGCTCTTCCGCCTAAACATAAATGAAAATAACAGCCATGTCAGGTATCTACTAAGGCCAAAAGATGTGTTACGTTTTAAGTATCATACGGCCAATGTATCAGTTGAACGTAGAGATAGAGCAAAGTGATTCGAAGTAAAAATAACAATGACGATATAATCAAAACCAGAAATTTGCAGATACATGCATGAGATGAAATTAATTTAGTACAAAGAACAGAGCCATCTTGTTCGCACAATCTCTACTTTGAACTGGAGTATTTCGACCACTTTTTCCATAAAATGTATGTGATCAGAAAACATGAAAAGTTAAGCTTTGAAAATATCAGAACAGAAAAGATGTCATTGGGATTTAAGAGCATGTAATTTAACTTGTTAAAGAAAGGCATTTGGAAAGAGGTAGTGCAATTAAATCAATAAATTTGATTAATCCCTAGAATGCTTAACCATCTCCAGTTGAACAAGGAATTCCCTACCAACATATGTTAGATCCAACAAGTAACAATAATAATTTGTTGATCCAAGAGAATGCCACTCCGGACAAGGTCTAAATCTCCACTTCACCATTCATCCAATAGTACTGAAGAACACCAAAATTCTTATGAACATTCTTTTTATATAAAATACAGGCAAGAACTACTTTTATTTCTGGGTCCTTTTCCGGCACCTATTCAGCCTCTACAGCAAATTTCTCTCGCTTAGCCAATGTATATCTTCAAATATCTATTCATAATTCTCAAAAACATACTCATTTAAATCCATTGTAGGAACTTGGATTGAAAGAACTACATCTATTTCTTAGTCCTCCTTTGGGCACCCGGTTTTGGCCTCTAAAGAAAAAAATTTAATGCTTCATCTTTGCATATATTGAAGTATCAATACTTCAAAAATCTATTAATAGCATAGCTAATCCAATTAATATCATTATAATCTTCTAACAGTAAGCCAGTTATCCAACCAAGGGCTTACCATAAATGTGAGTTTTAAGGAACTTGTGAACAAAATCGAGAGATGAGATTCTGCAGGTATTATTTATTTTTATGATTTCTGATTTTTCTTTTAAGGGGTAATCCCTTTCATGGCATTTTGGATAAGATTAAGTGGTTTTTCTTATAAAAGGATAGGGGAACACTTATTAATGCCAAAAACATTGGGATAAGCAGTGCAAAACATGGTTTGAACCCTATTTTTAATCAAATTGTACTTGTAGCATCATAAGCATCAACAGTAAATAACTTCTCAAAAATCAGAAAATTCCAGAACATGTAATAAAGTAGTAAAACAAAAGCTCTAGAGAGTTCAAAATACTTACTGCTGGTGAAGTGACTGAAGACAATGAGAATAGCCTGTCTTCAAGCTGAAATTTTCTCGACCTTTTGAGGCTGTCAAATGACATTGAAGTGAAAGTCTTACAAGCTGGAAAAGGTATTATCACTACATAAGGAAACATCACTTCTGGACAAGGAAACAATGTTCTACTTCATGAAAGCAACGCCAAATACTGATCATTCAATTAATTCAGCGCAATATGCTAACATTGTAAACTTGAACATTGGAATGATGCCACTGATCCTACTCATAGAACTCCATAACAGTGTGGATTTGGATGAACACTTAATTTGAAAATACGCAGTGATGTTTATTAGATCTAGGCTAGATAACATATAGGTCTGATAATTGAAAGTTTGTTTATTCAGGATAGTCCTCGGTGTTTTATCATAAATGAAAAATCAGCTTCCAAATGTTTAGTGCATTGGGTGCTACTAATCATGTTCCAATCGGTGGCTTGTTAAGCTTAACGAGATAATTAATCAGATCTCCAAAATATTTGCATTCTGTTTGCAGGAAACTTCTTCAAAGTTGCACCCTCTTTAGTGGACAAACTCCAGGAAAAATAAGGAAAAATTATTGTATACCAAAACCCTAAATAAATGAGATAAATTTTAGTTTATCTTTATATTTTATCTAGAGATTTGAATTATAATGCAGAGGATAGTAAAATCCCATGGAATCAGTATATTGCTTTAGTTGTTTTGGAAAGATTTTGTAACATTAGATACAGTAAATGGCCCTTTTTTCTAATTATCGCTTGTTTCACCTAGCGAACAATGGCTTTTGTGAGAGTACATCTACTTGTCGATATATGTTTACGACACAATTTAGCACGACATCCCTGTTTAGATTATTCCCATTCATAGAACTTCAGCGTTGATTTCTATTATGATCATTATCTCAATACCAGGTAGCAATTAAGCAGTTATTGCAGTAAGAGCATGATAAAATGCAAATATATATACACTGTGTCAATAGTCAATACAATAAATGCTGATTCATGTAACAAGGTTTTCGTTACCAATTTCATCAGCTATCATATCCTTATCGGTTGCTGATAACCTTAACCATTAATACGACCTACATTATTTTGAAAGCCGATTCTTACCTTTCCATCAAATCAAGGATACGTAGTATTCAAATTTAACTATTTTGGTGAAAAAACTAGAAGCTTTGCAACAACCATCACTTCTATTATCCAACTACAAGAACTTGAACAGATAATGGAAAGGCGTGTACTTTGCATTCTTATTCGATGTTGATAGAAAGCCTTCGAATCCTTTTAAGGCATTTCCAAAAGTGCCCGTTTCTTGCAAATAACTCGTCTCTAGTTCATAAACCTACATCAAACCAACACCCCATAATTTAGTTTCCTATTTGAACAACAAAACAGATAAAGCAAATAAGCAACAATTTCTCATAACTCATATCATATGCTGCAAATAATCAAAACTACACAGAAAAAGAAAAGTTTTATTACCTCAAGAAATCAAACTACAGATACAAATTTTCTAAAAATAAATCCCACTAAAGCAACACAAAATATACTAATATCCAATTAGAAAGATTAAATAAAAAAAAAAAGGAACATCATAAATGAAAAAAAAAATTAAACAATTGAATAAAGATAGTCTTTTACTTGTTTTTCAACATTTCGTAGTTCATCTTGAAGCTTTTCTCTTTTGCTCAAGAGGGAAGCAAGAACTGCCTTCGGATTTGAACCTCTGTGCCCTAATGATTTTTTTTTTAAATTAAAGAAAAAAAAACAAATTTCAGTAGAAAAAGAATCCCAAATTTTGATAAAGGGAAAGTGAAATTAGGGATGTAGCAGTTACCATGGGACTCCATTTTCGCGGCAAGAGTTTTGAAGATAAAGCTTTAATTTAAAAATTCAGCAGTTACAACGATGACTTATTCTGTGAGATTCTCGAGTCTGTATAAGATAAAAATGCAACTTATCTTTTAAACATTAACTACAAAAACTGAAAAAGGATAATATTGAAATGGGCCTTAAGAGAAAATCATTGGGTGGTTGGGCCAATTCAAAGTTTACAAACGAAAAAAGAAGGGCTGATTTTGCATAAATAGCATACTTCGGTGCCACTATTGACTTTTTGAGCCTCTTTTTTTTTAATGGGCAGAACTTTAAGTTTAACAAGTGTTATCTTTCTCTTTCCCCATAGATACTATTTTTAACTTTTATCTTTAAAAAATTAGACCATCCATTTCTAAGGTCATTAGGTTTAATTTCCTGAAAAAGAAAGCTTTCAAGTCCACAAAGTAAGGCTGTACAAAATAACGGTTCCGAACCGGAATCGGGACCGGAACCGCGGTTCTGGCGGTTCCGCGGTTCTAAACGGTTCCAGTTCCGCGGTTCCGGTTCCGCGGTTCCGGTCCGGTTCCACCCATTAGAACCGTGGAACCGGAACCGCCAGAACCGGAACCGGACCGGTTCCGGCGGTTCTATACGGTTCCCGATATTTAAAAAAAAAAATTTTTTAAATTTGGACCGTTGGCGGAACCGTTTGGAACCGTATAGAACCGCCGGAACCGGTCCTCCGGTTCCCAACGGACAGATTTTTTATAAAAAAATTTTTTTTTTAAATTCTGAAATCAGAATGTTGGTCTTGCAGAAATAGCCGTTTGGCATTTTTAAAATTTAGCCATTTGACCCCTCAAATTTAATTTAACCCCAAACTTTATATAATTACACAATTTCCCATTTCTCAACTATAAATACCCCCTCATTCTTTCATTTTAATTCACCAATTCATCAATCTCTCTCAATCTTTCTCAATCTCTCTCAAGCTCTCTTTCAATCTTTCTAGTGCAAGTGCTTAATTTTTGTTGCAAATTCATGAAACATTGTGAAGTTGTTGAATTGAAGTTTTTAAGTGTTCAATTACAACGATTTTCAATTTTCAAGAAGTTATTCGTCAATCCGGTAAACTCGTTTCAACTCTAACGTGCTAAGAATATTTGTTGTGTGTTGTTATTTTGCTTAATTATAATTAGTATGGCATTTTCATTGAAAAAAATATTCGGAAAAGGTACATCTAAATCCGGTGAAAGTAGTCGCCAAAATCCTACCCCTCCCCCGGCTCCCCGCCTTAGAAAAGATAAACAAGTTCAAACTAGTAGCCAACCTAGAAATACTAATGAAAACTTAGGAATACTTGATAGTGATCACCCGTGTTTTCAATTTAGCGATGTTAATTTTCTACATGATATAGCAGTCGGTGATAGAATAGATGATGATATTATGAATTTGCTTTATCCTAATGCACCAATATCAGAGGGAAATGATGGTGATGATGATGACGAAACCCAACCTCCGGTAGACTTAGATGATACACCTACTAGTCCTGCTCCTAATGACCCAGAACACCCACCCGTACAAACTCCCACTTTTAGTAGACAACCTCGAAAACGTTCAGAAACTTCATTAGTTTGGTATTTTTTTATTCAAATAAGAGATAAAGATAAGGCTAAATGTAAAACTTGTGGTAAAAAACTTGTTCATAGGTATAAGGGTGATCATAGCGGAACAGGTAGTTTAGTTAAACATATACTAATACATCCTAGCTATAAGGCTAGATATCTTCAAATGAAAGTGGAACATGAGGGGAGGTCAAGTCCTGATACTACAATTAACCAAAGTACTGGTTCTAACATGGTTCAACCAGGAGTAAACACAGTCACCGGAGGTATATTGTACTACGATCCTAATAAGGATCGTGAAGAATTAGCTAAAATGATTATTGTTATGTGTTTACCTTATTCTTTTGCTTCTAATCCTGCTTGGATTCAATATATTAGACGAGTATTTAATCCTACATATAAAGGTTGGCCTCGCGCCACAGTTAAGGCCGACATTTATAAATATAAGCATGAATATGAACAGTACTTGCGCTATTTATTTACTCATATAAGTAATCGTATGTCTATTACGACTGATATTGGTAGAAGTGGAAATGACTGTGATTATCTAACTGTGACCAGTCATTGGATAGACGAAGACTGGGCCATGCAAAAACGCATTATAGCATATAGAATAATTAATTCACGGCACACAGGTAAGTTTATTGCTAGCACTGTTTCTGATGTTTGTAGATATTTTTGTTTTAGTGATAAAATTATGTCAATTTCCATGGATAATGCTAGTAGCAACACAACTGCAATAGGTATTTTAACTAGAAGACTTAATCCTGCTTTTACAAATATTTTCCATGTTAGATGTATAATCCATATTTATCGTTTAATTGTTGGAGATGGTATGAGAATTTTAAACATAGAAATTGAAAAAGTTAAATTCGCTCTTAATTGGCTTTTTTATTCAAACCGTAGAAGTAGACTTAGAGAATATTATAAAAAATGTGACGAAAGTGGCCTTAGAGAAAGAAAGGTTCCTAAACCTTGCCCGACTAGGTGGAACTACATGTATGAAAGCTTAGTAGTGGCGTACGAATATAGAAACCCAATAACCGCTATTTATAATTCTAGGGATTGTGAGGATGAAGATAATGATATGCTAACTAATCAAGATTGGAATAACGTTAAAATTCTTTTAGATTTTTTAGAACATTTTAGTGTGGCTACAACTGCTTTATCTGGCCAATATTATCCTACAATTTCAAACTGTTTAGTATATATTGCCGCACTTGCTAATTTATTTGCTGATTTTAACGATGGAGGGGAAATTTATGAACATGCAATATTTGAAATGAAAAATAAATTTAAAAAATATTTTTTTCCAATCCCTCCTATTTTTGGTGTGGCTGTTATGTTAAACCCTACTATGAAAGCAGGAGGTCCTAACTTTTGGTATAATAGTATTTATCAATCTTTAGATCTTTCACCAGAAGAAATGGCTACACTATCTGATGCGAAAGCATCAATTACAGTGAATGCTCAAACTGTTTATAATGCTTATAAACAGGCCTTAGAGCATGCTAGGCCTAATATTCCAACTCCTACTTCGTCCACGTCACAATCGTCTAAAAGAGTTGCTGGCTTAACATCTCTTAAATCGTGGACGGAGTTCAGGGGTACTCAAGGTAAGAATTTAGATGATATTTCCCATCTAAACGAACTTCAAGTTTATTTGTGGCACAAAGCTTCTATTTTGGGCTAAAAATGAGAAGGGTCAAGAGCCTAAGCTGTTAATGGACATGTTATTATGAGCTAAATTTGCTGGAAAAGAAGGCTTTCAAGTCTACAAAGCTTCTATTTTGGGCCGAAAATGAATACGGTAAAGAGGTAAAATAGTACGGACTAACTAGTTTTCGGGCTGGCCATTTAAAAATAGTCAACTATTGTAAAATTATTAAAAATAGTCATTATTTTGCTGCAACACGAAAAGTTCCAATATAATATACTAGAGATTGGTGCACATGTGTTTGAACTTCCAGCATATTATGTTGGAACTCCAACGCGCGAAAAGTTTCAATATAATATATTGTTGATTAGAGTAGCGATGCTCTAATCTCCGGTATATTATGTTGGATCGATATATTATGCTGGAACTCTAGTATATTATATTTGAGTATTTTTCTGAATTTTGAACAGTGTTTTCGTTTAGATTTATCTTTACATAAAAAGTTGCTAAAATTCAATTACTTTTGAAATTGTGGCTATTTTTGAATGATCACTTGTAAATCTGGTTATTTATTAATTTCTCCCGATAAAGAGCCTATGTTGTTAATGCCTTAATGGGCGTGTTATTACGAGCCTATCGCAAGTATTTTGTTGAAGAAATAAAGTTGAGGAATTTTTAAAAACCATTATTGTTTAATGGCTATAAATTTGCTATAGCTGTCATATACATAATTACTTTATATATATAATATTTAATTGTTACGAGGGGGTATTCGCTCTACTATATTCATGAATACAATAGCAAAATTCGCGTAAAAAATAGGGGAATCCAGCTGTGTGACTGGATTCGCGGTATTCCACTACTATATTCAGAATTCGCCAAAAATAAGGGAGTTCAGTTATTTAATAATAGAAAAAGGATCAATTAGCATGTATCACTCCTAATTTAACTCAACAAAATCAATTTTATATAAAACTTGTTGTGTTGTATTCTGTGTATTCTTGCAACGTATTTATATATACAATGAGATAATCAGGAAATATTGTGCACACTGTTCTATTTAATTCGCCTTTTATACATTGTATTCAATTCAGATATTCATTATTCACTATTATACATTGTATTCAATTTACCGTATTCAATTCGATTGTATTCAAACAACAAAAAATTACAAACCACAGTAAAATTCGGTTGTATTAAAAAATACCGACCTTCAGATTGCGTAATACGTGCGAAAAAATAATATATTTATGTAAACATATAATGTATTTGAGTGTATTTGTACAGAATACAATATACGTGTATCATTGTATGTGATTAAATAGAAAAAAAAAAGAAGAAAGTTGGCTAGAGATACAGTTTTCCAACCAAGCAAAATACTATATACATTGTACTAAAACTAAAAACGGAGACGAAAAACAATTAGGCCCTCAAATCTTCTCTAGCGTAGCCATGGCCCTCAAATATCTGTGACTAGAGTAATGTTCCCTCTGCTAAAATTATTAATAATATATATAGCTTACAATATTTTAGTTTGAATATTCCCAAGACGAAATCAAAACATATTCCAGCAGCATGTGCCCCTTACTACTCAAATATGTCTGATCCAAAATCACCACTCTTCCACCTCAGCTCCACACCCATCTACTTCTCCGAGCTACCGGAGATACCAAATCTTCGGATGACGCCAACGATGCTGCTGATTTGAGGAAGAAGAGAAAATATTGAGAATTGTACGAATATATAGAGAGAGGGAAGAGAGAGAGAGAGAGAGAGAGAAAACATAATTAGCATATTTTATGTCTCAATGGTAGGGTATAAAATAAATATCTATTTTATTATAAAATAAAAAAATAGCTATAAGTAATAATATATTAAAATTATTTTAATTTATAATAAAATATGGTGTAATAGTTTGCTACCGGAGGTAAAATTTTCAATAAAATTCACCGGTCATTTTCAATCATGTCTTTGAAAGGTATCCATTATTTTATTTGTGAAATTGAAATTTTAGGACAATGACTGCATTTCAATAAATGGGCTAAAAATAGTAGTTAAATATTTATATATTATGCTCTAGCTTGAGCAAGAGTGAAGGTGCCTTTCATTTTTGAACTTTCTTACTGGCCACAACTAATTGTTTGTTTGTACTAGACCAAAGTTAAGATTAACAAAAAGAATATTTATTTTATTAAAAGCCTATTGTAGAAATTGAAATTTTAACGGATCAACTTAAATTCTAAACTCAAGATTTTATAAGACTCTTGAAATCTTAAGAATCTATCAGGGTTTCTTGAAGGTTATTCTGTCCTAAAACCTAATACACACTTATATAAAGGGATACATATTCTCTTATAGAGGCGTCTCAAAAATCCGATAAGTTCTTGGCATTTCCACAAAGAGATCAAAATATGGCCAGATACTTGTTGACAATCAAATAGTTCAAGAAGTTGGAGATCACATATATCCCCAAAAGGTTTGCAACATCCTACATTCGAGAAATACACTACTTCAGCACTCGAATCATGGAGATAATAAGGAGATAAGATCAAGGGATAAATAGAATTATAATCACACTTGATTAATAAAAATATTTTTTATGATTGTAGAGTATTTTTCATATCTTCGAAAATTTATTGCAAAAATACCTGCAATTGTACCTCTCAAATTAAAATTAACAACTTACTAGTAAAAATTAATCACTCGATCGTCAAATAAATGGTTATTAGATTTTCAAGTTTTAATCAATTATTTATTTAAATTCATCGAATCCATTTCACATGGATGAAGTTGACTGACAGTTCGTAGAGTAACGTATGGGTCAGAATACTAGCCCGTGATAATTAATAAAACTAATTATATCTTAAGCTAATTCTTAGTTAGTAAGTGCTATGACCACTTATTAATCACGATACACGACAGTCATTCTGCTCGATCAACAAGGTCACGGCACATCCACCATCATAAGGACGGAATCTCAACGTAGTCACGGCCATTCATCGCCAGCTTATACAGCTCACAACTATAAATACTAAGAGAAGTAACCCTAAAAAGGGGGGGCTTCTTCATCATCATCTCTATTCTCAAGAAAATGGGAACATCATTTTAAGGCCCTGAACCTCTCCATGGAGAGGCAGACCAAATCAATATTATCAATAAAAATTCTCTACACATTTTCCCTTAATTTGAAATACATTCTTTTCGTTTCTTTCACTTGGTCTCTTGACTTATTACGATCTGCTATGATTGGCCCTCGATTTATTTTAATTATTTTATGCTTGCAAAGTATATGATAACTTTGAGCTAAAAAATTTGGCGCAGTATGTGGGAATTTCATAGCAAAATAGCGTAGTTCTTCTCCGGACCAAAAGGAAAAATGCCAAAGAGCAACCTTGATAAAACAAGCTAGAGCGGTATATCGGAAAAAGGGCACTCGAAGATTTCGAATGGAGATCCCACCGCTCTGTCATTCCTCTCTCGAATAGTGCAAGCAAGAAGCAAAAGGAATGAGCATGCCCCCCCCCAAGGGAGGATATCTGTAAGGCATCTCTCACATCCCTGATACGGGCTCCGGCCGAAAAACTGGGAGAAAGATATATCGAACCAAGAGTCACCTCAAGATACCCTACATACCTTGGTTAGAAAGATAGCATTTAAGCTGCTCAAGATCTCAAATTAAAGCCGAGCTGTAGCTCTCAAATACCGACATAGAAAAATCAAGGCTATGTGCCTCCACCAGTAAGTTCAACTACGATAGAACCAAGACAGGCTATGCGCCTTCGCCATCGAAAATTACAAGTTCGACTACGGTTGAATTAGGACTCAGGCTATGCGCCTTCACCATCGAAAATAATAAGTTCAACTACAGTTGAATCAGGACTCATGCTATGCGCCTTCGCCATCGAAAATTACAAATTCAACTACAGTTGAATGAGGACTCGAGCTATGTGCCTTCACCAACAAAAACTACAAGTTGGACTAGGACTCAGGCTATGCGCCTTCGCCATCTACAAGTTCGACTACGGTTGAATCAGGACTCAGGCTATGCGCCTTCGCCATCGAAAATTACAAGTTCGACTACGGTTGAATCAAGACTCACTATGCGCCTTCGCCATCGAAAATTACAAGTTCAACTACAGTTGAATCAGGACTCGGGCTATGTGACTTCGCCAACAAAAATCACAAGTTCAACTACAAGTTGAACTAGGACTCAGGCTATGCGCCTTCGCTATCAAAAATAAAAGTTCAACTACAAGTTGAACTGGGACTCAGGCTATGCGCCTTTGCTATCAAAAATAAAAAGTTCAACTACAAGTTGAACTTGAACTCAGGCTATGCGCCTTCGCCATCAAAAATAAAAGTTAACTACAAGTTGAACTGGAACTCAGGCTATGCGCCTTCGCCATCAAAAATAAAAGTTCAACTACAATTTGAAATGGAACTCAGGCTACGCACCTTCGCCATCAAAAATAGAAGTTCAACTACAAGTTGAACTGGGCTGAGGCAATGCACCTTCGCCATCGAAATTTACAAACTATGATTGAATCACGAGTCAGGCTATACGCCTTCGCCATCGAAAATTACAAGTTCAACTACGGTTGAATCAGGACTCAGGCTATGTGCCTTCGCCAACAAAAACTGCAAATTCAACTACAAGTTGGACTAGGACTCAGGCTATGCGCCTTCACCATCGAAAATTACAAGTTCGACTACGATTGAATCAGGACTCGGGCTATGCACATTCACCATCGAAAATTACAATTTCGAGTAAGGTTGAATCAGGACTCAGGCTATGCGCCTTCAACATCAAAAAATACAAGTTCAACTACGGTTGAATCAGCACTCATGATATGTGCCTTCACCAACAAAAATCACAAGTTTAACTACAACTTTAATTGGGACGCAGGCTATGCGCCTTCACCATCAAAAATAAAAGTTCAACTACAAGTTGAACTGGAACTCAGGCTATGCGCCTTTGCCATCAAAAATAAAAGTTCAACTACAAGTTGAACTGGAACTCAGGCTAGGCGCCTTCGCCATAAAAAATAAAAGTTCAACTACAAGTTGAACTAGGACTTAGGCTATGCGCCTTCGCTATAATGAATAGAAGTTCAACTACAAGTTGAACTAGGACTCAGCTATGCGCCCTCACCATCAAAAATAAAAGTTCAACTACAAGTTGAACTGGGACTCAGGCTTTGCGCCTTTGCCGTCAAAAATAAAAAGTTCAACTACAAGTTGAACCAAGACTCAGGCTACGCAGCTTCGCCAACAAATCCAACGAGTTCGGCCTTGCTTGAGCCATGAGGCTAGACGCATCCTCCCTTAAATCTAAAAACCCAGGCCAAACACCTTTCTCATCAAACTCGGCAAAACCCAGCCCACGACAAATAGGGGCGCAGGTCTATCACCCTCGCCATTCAAGTAAGTACTCCCAACTTGAACTACGATTGGGGTCATGTAAAGTTCGGCCCCGATCAAACTACTAGCCCACGTTTTTACTATCACGGCCTATAGTTCGACGCGCCCGAACTGGGACTAAGGCTAAGTGTCGCTATCACCAAATAACAACTACAACTCGCCCACACCGAGGTGAAGAAGCAAGACGATTAACAACCGAAAGTCAACACGCCTACTAGAGTCTTACTCTAAGGCAAATCACCCTTTGAACACATGCAATAGAAAAATCTAAAGGAAAAGACAGGAAGACACAAAATAAGCACAAGTCCAGCAATGGAAAAAGTAAGATTATATATATGTATATATACAAAGTCATGTGTGGGCAATGCCCGCTTACACTTGGCCAAGGCCGGTTTGTACGAAGGAAAGAAAATATATCAAAGCGTTACACTCGGCGTCACCCATGCCACCATCAGAACCATCATCAGCCCCCGACGTCACTGGGTCAAAACTACAATCAATACGGGCTTCACAAGCCCTCTGACAGGCTTCCTCAAAAGAATTTTCGGGCATGATACCGACCTCCCACAAGTTCTTATATACATCACGTTGGGCCTCGACAAACGTCCAGAGCTCACAAGCCTGGTTGGAAGAGCCGGCCCGATCCCTTAGGCGCCGATTCTTACCCTCCAAGGCCGTGATCTGATCTGCCATGTCTTGGGCATCCCGCTCATAGACACCAATGCGGTCCTCTAGCTACACCTCTCTAAAGGTCGCGACAGCTCTCTCTCATGGACGCGGATCGCTGCCTCCAATGCCCCAACCCTCGATAAGGCGTCCCTTACTTGTAGCCTCAAAGCGGCAACCTCATTCTCCAAAGATACCACCTTCCCATTCAAGGTCGCAGACGACTCCGCCACCATATCCTGATTCTGGCGCTCACTCTCAGCTGCAGCCCTTGTTTCAGGCTCTATCTCCTTGTATTATTGACGAAGTTGCTCCTTGAGGGAACGTATAATTTCAAGTGAATGCTGCATTTGAAGCTTTCGCCTCGCCAGCTCCTTCACCAAGGCCCGACTATTGGGGTCATTCCTCAGGCGCTCGCGCATCTCATGGCACTGATCTTGGTAGTGACGGTACTTTTCCAATGCCCACAAAAAGATTCCTCTACAGACGTTGGATCGACGAATTTCCTCCACCTCCAACAGATAATACTGCAAAGCAAATACAATGACTAAAGTAAAAATAAACTAAGGCAAGAAGAAAGTAGAAGAAGGTCATCATACGTACCCTCAGGCCCATCACGATCACCTCATTCATCAATCTGACCTCCGTAACGTCCCTCAACGACATGCTTTCCGCCTTCGAGCATAACACCTCGAAAAGCAGCACCAAGTTATTCCCTTGAAGCAAAAAGTTCTGCTCCATGGGAATCTCGACGTAGAGAAGCTTCCTCTCTACACGTACCATCGCGTTGGAGAAGCCTTCATGGAACGAATGAACGAACGTCCTCTAGGTCCAAGTCAGACTGGAACTCGTATTCACATCCAGCAGCACCCATTCTGCCTTCTGCCACAGCCGTTGAAGGAGCGCTTGATTCTCCAATAAAAGCAGCCGCTAAGGAACTACCTCACATCTCGGTGACTAGAACAATCAATTAAGTCACCGAAGTGACAGTAGCATCATGGCCTAAGCCAATTAGGGCAGCCCCCACTGTTTGTCCGCCCTCAAGCACGGGCGCCGCAACCTCACTCCTCTCCGCATAGGATGGGGGAGAGTCCAAATTAATCACCATGGGAGGGGGCCGTCATGAATTCAACCCTCTGCCTGACCAACGGCCTTTCCTCTTCCTCCTCCGCCTCATTTAAAGGCGACTCCGCCCTATGACGCACCACCCCCAACAGCTCTTTGGTCCGAAGTATGGTCCGTATTGGGGAAAGTGCTGCTGAAGATTCAATCGATGACGCCCTTGGTACTGGGCGTGGAACCGGTGCTGCAAGACAAGCAGTCGCACCCGGCCGACAGAAGGCTAGCTGAGGAGCCCTAACGCTGTGTGCCCTCCTTGATAAAAAACAGACAAAGTCGGTAAATAGAGTTGGAAACAGGAAAGAAATAGAAGGAAAAGTCAAATCCTCACCAGTTGCAGGCCTACGGTCATGCCTCTCCCAAAAGGACGTCCACGTGCATATTCCCGCTGTATGCGGAAGACACAACCTCAACCCACTCACGTATCCCAGGCATCGGAGCTAGCAACAATCTGTTGGCTACAAAATTAACACAAGTTAACGCTCACATGCATGAGATGTAAGGAAGAGTAAAAAAGAGAATTCAACGATTAGAGAAAGCATATGTGCATGGTTCCAAGACTCCGGGAACCCAGGCAGGGATGCCACCAAATGATTGATTCTGATATAGAAGAAGTGCTCGAAAAGGAGAGGGTCGACCACATCGTCCAATTCTACAGCCAGGCCCCTCGATCCACGAGGGCTCGCTATAAGCTCTCTTCAACCTGCTCATGGCTAGAACAATCAGTTTCGGGTCAAATAGGAAGAACTAGAAGATTCCAGTAGTCCTACCCGTAAACAATGGATACTAGGCGCTGTGCGTATCGACCCGTGTAGTGCTGTAGCTAACACGTTAAGTATCCCGCCTAAGGCTGTATCCGGTTCCGGTTCTGGGTCTATTTGGGTCTCCGATTTCGGTTCTGGCGGTTCCGGTTCCGGCGGTTCCCGGCGGTTCTGAATTTTTTTATTTTTTTTTAAAATCAATATCTTGTATAGTAGTCATTAGTATATTGTAGAATATATTTTATATGGTGTACTATGTTATTAGTATAGTATATATTGTATTTGGTAATTAGTATATATTGTGTATAAGTAGTGTATATTTTGTATATAAGTAGTATATATTGTATTTAAGTAGTATATATTGTATATAAGTAGTGTATATTGTGTTGTAGTTAGTATATTGTGTTGTATGTTATATATTGTATGTTATACAAATATTCAAGGATTGATATAGAAGTAAAGACAAAGTCATATTGAGACAAAATGATATTCAATATGATAAAGAGCATATTTATTGACCAAAATGGCATATACATCTAACATGGAAAATATTAGTAAAAGCAGGATTAAGTGTTCTAGTTAGCATACCTATTGCACTAGTGTTGCTAGAAGCGTTATCCATGGAAATTGACATTATTTTATCACTAAAACAAAAATATCTGCATACATCTGAAACAGTGTTAGCAATAAACCTACCCGTGTGCCGTGAATTAATTATCATATATGCAATAATGCGTTTTTGCATTGTCCAGTCTTCGTCTATCCAATGACTGGTTACTTAGATAATCACAATCATTATTACTTCTACCAATATCAGTTGTAATAGACATACGATTAGTTATATGGGTAAATAAATAGCGCAAGTATTGTTCATATTCATGCTTGTATTTATAAATATCGGCCTTAACTGTGGCGCGAGGCCAACCTTTATACGTAGGATTAAATACTCTTCTTATATTATGAATCCATGCAGGATTAGAAGCAAAAGAATAAGGCAAACACATAACAGTAATCATTTTATCTAATTCTTCACGATCCTTATTTGGATAGTAATATAATATACCTCCGGTGACTGTGTTTATTCCTGGTTGAACTAGATTTGAACCAGTACTTGGGTTAACTGTAGTATCAGGACTTGTCCTCCCCTCTTGTTGCACTTTCAATTGGAAATATCTAGCCTTATCGCTAGGGTGTAATTTTATATGCTTAACTAAACTACCGGTGCTCGCTAGGATCTCCAGTATACCTATGAACAAGTAATTTCCCACAAGATTTACACTTAGACTTATCTTGTTCTCTTAGTTGAATAAAAAATTGCCAAACTAATGATGTTTCTGAATGCTTAGGAGGTTGTCTACTAAAAGTGGGAGTTTGTACGGGTGGGTGTGCCGGTTCATCACCTAAGTTATGAGCAGGACTAGTAGGTGTATCATCTAAATCTACTGGAGCTTGGGTTTCATCATCATCCTCATCCTCATTTCCCTCTAAGATAGGTGCATTAGGATAAAGAGCATTCATAATATCACCGTCTATTCTATCACCTACTGCTACATCATGTAGAAAATCAATATCGCTAAATTGAAAACATGGTGATCACTATCAAGGATTCTGAAGGGTTCATTAGGATTTCTAGGTTGGCTACTACTTTGAACTTGCTTATCTTTTCTAGGTCGGGGAGCCGGGGGAGGGGTAGTATTTTGGCCACTACTTTCACCGGTTTTAGCTTTTCCTTTACCGAACATATTTTTCAACGAAAATGCTATAATAATTATAATTAAGCAAAATAACAACACACAAAAATATTCTTAGCATGTAAGAGTTGAAACGAGTTTACCGGATTGACGAACAACTTCTTGAAAATTGAAAATCGTTGAAATTGAACACTTGAAAACTTCAATTCAACAACTTCACAATGTTTCACGAATTTGCAACAATAAATTAAACACTTGCACTAGAAAGATTGAAAGAGAGCTTGAGAGAGATTGAGAGATATTGATGAATTGGTGAATAAAAATGAAAGAATGAGGGGGTATTTATAGTTGAGAAATGGGAAATAGTGTAATTATATAAAGTTTGGGAGCCAAATGGCTATTTTTTAAACTTCCAAACGGCTACTTTTGAACCGCCGGAACCGTTTGGAACTGCCAGAACCGGTCCGGTTCCGATTCCGGTTCTGGCGGTTCCGGTTCTGGCGGTTCCAACGGGTAGAACCACCACGCCACGGTTCCCGGGAACCGCCAGAACCGGAACCGCCGGAACCGGCAGAACCGCCAGGGCCGCGGTTCCGGTCTGGTTCCGGTTCGGTGCCGCGAAAAATACAGCCTTAATCTCGCCTGGGGAGTACATTCACAAGAATGAAATTATTGTGCCACGAGTCCTCTGGGGGCGTAAAGTCTAAGTACATGTTGCAGCATGACCTCCCTGCTGACCAACTCCGCGCACTTGATAAACATGGCTAGCAGCTTATAGAGAGAAGGAGTAAGCTAGCCAGGGCATACCCCGTAGTATCGGCAAAAATCTACTACTAGCATCGGAAGAGGGAGACTAAATCCCAACTTGAAGGGATGGGAGTAGAAGACGCAATATCCTCTGCGGTTAGTGTGGACCCTCTCCTTACTTCTAGCTAGAATAATGTTGGCATAGCCGTCAATGCCCCATTGTTTCCGAAGTTGGGCCATCCCAACTTCCTCCATTAGAGAGGCATCATCTACTAGATCTTCTCCACCACCGGCGGTGAAGTAAGTCACCGGGCCCCCGGGAAGAGATAGAATCTCGTCAACTAACAGAACCCCTTCGATATCCACCAGTTCTGCACTCCTCACTGCCGAAGATGGTCCTTCAGCCACTGGAAGATTCGTCATAGAAATAATTTGGGAAGAACTGCTTGCCATTGTTGATTAGAAAATGAGAAAAGAGCGAAATTTGACGAAAAAAATGAGGATTGTAACAAATGAAGAACAAAGAAGAAGATGAACTAACAAGAGAGAAAGAGCTCTTCCAGAAATCTTACTCAGACAAACAACAAAAAGGTGAGAAATAAACACCTCAACCCCTCATTTATAGGCAACAAAAGTGGATTTCACGAATTTTAATAGCCATCGTTAACTACATGACCAACCGCAAAATGGTTTAGTTCTACAGAAATGTGCTTCATTATGACAAGCTCCACGAAGCGGCTTTTTAGTTACCAATCGGCGTTTCACTTCCAAAACGGTTGGAATGACTTGTGAACGCTGAGGGAACGTCCTGTGCACCTTCAAAACTTTGGTCATTGCAAACGAATACCGAGCGTTCCCGTACTCCCTGCGCCAGCACAGCATATGACTCGTCTGCCGAGGGCGACGATTACGCCTTCAAACAAACAAAAATTCAAACGCCATAGAGCTCGATCCCGCCCGAAATAAGTTCAAAGGCTAAGTGCCTTCGCCAAGGGAAGGGGTTTGACCTCCCCCGAACAATGGCGCAGTAATGCCAGTGTAATATTAATACCCCACAGGGCTAAAGGTCGTATTCAAAGAAGACCATGACCTCGTCCAAAACATTATTTAACCTATGTATGAATGGCTAAGGCCATCTCCTATATATAAATGGCTACGGCCATCCCCAATTTATAAACGGCCAAGGCCATCTCTAATAAGCAGGCAGCTACGACCACTGTTGCCATTAATCGTCGACTAAATTCGACCACGGTAAGCAAGGGATTGGACGACAATTGGAGTCACCCATATGGTAAAGGCCGTCAACTCGAAATGGCTAAAGTCGTCGATTTAAACAGCGCAATCTCTAACATATAGATGGCAATGGCCACCGCTGCCTCAACCAAAACATCATTCGACCTACAGTATTAAGGCTATGGCCATCTCCAGTATGTAAACGGCTAAAGCCATCCACAGTATTAAGGCTATGGCCATCTCCAATATGTAAACGGCTAAGGCTGTCCACAGTATTAAGGTTATGGCCATCTCCAGTATGTAAACGGCTAAGGTCGTCCACAATATTAAGGCTATGGCCATCTCCAGTATGTAAACGGCTAAGGTTGTCCACAATATTAAGGCTATGGCCTTCTCTAGTATACAAACGGCTATGGTTGTCCACAATATTAAGGCTATGGCCATCTCCAGTATGTAAACGGCTAAGGTCGTCCACAATATTAAGGCTATGGCCATCTCCAATGTACGAATGATTACGGCCGTCCCCAATACGTAAGCAACCAAAGCCATCCACATGAAATGGCTATGGCAATCGATTTCAACGGCGTAATCTCCCACGTCTAAACGGCTACGACCATTTTGACCTCGACCAAAACTGCACTCGGTAAAGTCCGCTCATCGAGCTCGGTCAAGGCACGACCTGAATAAGCGGAGGGACTAACTGTATGGGTCAGAATACGACCTCGTGATAATAAATAAAATTAATTATATCTTAAGATAATTCTTAGTTAATAAGTGGTATGACCACTTATTAATCACAATACCCGACAGTTATCCGACTCGATAAACAAGGCCACGGCCCATCCACCATCATAAGGACGGAATCTCAATATGGTCACGGTCATTCGTCGCCAGCTCATCCAACTCACAACTATAAATACTAAGAGAAGTAACCCTAAAAAAGGGGGCATCATTGTAAGGCTCTGAACCTCTCCATGGAGAGGCATACCAAATCAATATTATCAATAAAAGTTTTCTACACATTTCCCCTTAATTCGAAACACTTGCTTTTCATTTTTTTCACTTGGTCCCTTGACTTATTACGATCTGCTATGATTGGCCCTCAATTTATTTCGATTGTTTTATGCTTGAAAAGTATATGATAACTTTAAGCTAAACAAGTAACTTAATGCAGCTCGTTAACATTGTCCAAATTATCAATGTTTCTAAAAATTACAATCTGCTAGTGTATCATCTTCAAAATGAAAAAAAAATACTTTTGTGTCTGTTTGAAAAGTCACCCTGTAATTGCAATTGGTGTAATTACAAGGATATTAATTACACACCCTAATAATTATACAATTATGTAATTATGACGACATGTTTGTGTTTGTCATAGTGTAATTACTGTATAATTGCAAGTTTATTGTTTGGTTGCACAAGTATAATTATAGCGTTAGATTAAATTTTAAATTTAGTAATTATCAAAACTTAAAAATTAATATAATAAATATATGCCTATAATTTTTATAAGTATAAATAATTTTATATTTTATATTTAAGATGTATATTGTTTCGTGAATTGCATTAATTTAGTAATCATATATTTATAAGTAATATTGTAAAAATAATTTATATATATTTTTCAAAAATAATAATATTTATTTTAGATACTTAAAAAAATAAAAAAATATACGTTTTGTATAAAAATCATGAAATTCGTACCTGATAAAATAAATTAATATTTATGAATATAATGTCATAACATTATTTAAATTTTTGACAAAACTAATCTATCAATTCTAACAAAAAA
The DNA here is from genome assembly GCA_034376525.1 of Nicotiana benthamiana. Lineage (NCBI taxonomy): Eukaryota > Viridiplantae > Streptophyta > Magnoliopsida > Solanales > Solanaceae > Nicotiana > Nicotiana benthamiana. The sequence goes on along the minus strand of CM067323.1, from coordinate 102,034,799 downwards.
TGAACAACACGCAATGTGAGGCAATACTACTAAAATAAATAAATTAGAACCATGAATATAACACAAATTTAAAAATAGAAATAAAATAAAATAAAATAGTTTAACATTTATCAAATTCTAACATAATAATAGTAAGTTCCAGTGCAACTTAATAATTAGGAAATATAATAAGTTTATAACGACATTTAACAACAAAATTTCACTTTAATTGCATCACTCATTATATGCATAGTTTGTTAATGACTTATTATTTCTATTATTAGGAGGTGTAGTTAAAAAAAGTAGAATAAAAATAAATAAAACATAAAGTATAAGCAATTATATGAAATCACAAGAAGAAAGATATAGAGAAATCAAAGATAAATAATGTACAAAGAAAACTATATTTTAAAATTTCAAAAGAAATTAAAAGGTAAAAATAAAATTAAAATAATAGAAATAAAAATTTATAAAAAAAATAAACTAAAATAAAAACAAAAAGGAAAGAAATTAAAAAGCAGCCTTGCAATTGTATAGTGTAATTACCACTAATTCTCACCTCCCTTGAGAATTGGAGAGTGTAATTACACATAACTAGTAGTCGTACCCGCGCGATGCGCGGTCAATATTAAAAAGTATTAATTAAATTAAATTATGATCGGGCTTGTTTGATCCTATTAGACTATATTGCTTTAATAAAATTCAATTGTCGTCTTACTTGTTAATACGATATACCCAATAATGAAATCTTTATTAAATCAAAGGTACTTATATAGTTAATGAATAATTTTTTTGTTCATAATAATATTATCTAAAGTTTAATGAATAAAATCTCTGCTAAACAGTCGGGACTTATACAAGGAGCGCGTCGAATAATTTTTTATGTATTTTTATTTATTATATCATCTAATATTTAATATTATTATATTTTTAATAAAAATATTTATTAGCATATTAATTTATTTAATATTTCTCTCTGAAAGTTTTTAAATTTTTTTATTTTAATATAATTTTTAAATCTCTAATTTAAAACTAATCCAAAATTTGAATTGGTAATTCATTATTATTATTTTTTAAAAATTATTTTAAAACTCCAACTTGAATTAGTTCCCGATTTGAGTGGGTAGTTCTTCTCTTTTTTCATTTTGTATAGCTATTTTTTTGTCCTTTTCGTTTAAAATAATATAAAAAATACAAGTTGAAACTACTGCCACCTAATTTGAATGAGTAGTTATTTCTTTATATATTTATTTTTTGTTTTTTATATTTAATTATAAGAATATATATTTATTAATTCAAATAAAGTAACCAATTAATATATACATGCTTATATATATATGTATATATATATATATATATATATATATATATATATATATATATATATATATATATATATATATATGCCAATAACTAATTATAAACTAAATATCTAATTTTTTTTAGGTTGCCGCAACTTGGCTTAAGGAGAGGGGTTTTTTCCTCTCCTTTTAATAATACTAGTAGTCGTACCCGCACGATGCGCGATGAATTTAAAAAAAAATAATAACTAAATTAAATTTTGATCGGGCTTGTTTGATCCTATTAGATCTTATCGCTTAAATAAGTTTCAATTGTCATCTTATTTATCAATACGATATACCCAATAATAAAATCTCTATTAAATTAAAGGTACTTATATAGTCTGTGAATAACTTTTCTGTTCTATATTTTTTTATTATATTATCCAATTTTTAGAATTATTACATTGTTCATAGAAATTTTTATTGATATATTACTTTGTTTAATATTTAACATCTGCTCGCTTTGTTTTTGTAACATAAGAGTAGATATATAATTTATTACTATTGAAATAGTTGTTATGTTAAATTTTATTTTGTTGTTCTTAATAATATTATCTAAATTTTAATGAATAAATATGAGCTTTCTCTCTCTAATCGACGACTGGCGCATATTAGCAGGAAGCTATCATACGCCTGCCATGGCCAAGACGAGGAAGAAGCAGCAATCACAACCAGAATCAAGAGAGGATGACCACTGCTAACCACACCAGCAATAAACCAATCAAATCGATGGTTAACTGGAATGGGATCTGCACCCACAGTATACCATAACCCAGAAGATGTTGCTGTGCAAAGTGGAGTGATTGTAACACCGGAGTCGGGAATCGAGCAGCGATTGAGTCCGTTAACACTCAGAAGCTTTTTACCTAAGCAATTTCAACCTATTAGGGAGGAAATTGCGAAGGGAAAGTCACAAATTCCCCGGCGACTGCAATTCTCGGCACATGCAGAACAAGAGCATAGTAAACAAGAAGCAGTAGATATATGGGAGGCAGGAAAGAACAAGGAATTCAATAGGAGCCCTCAAAAAGGTAAAACCCTAAGCTATATCCCTCCTGCACTAAGAGATGGCAGATTTGCAGTTCAAATTGATGATGCCGACACTAAGGAATTAGAGAATTACTGGAGTAATGCCTTGATAGGTTTTGTACTTGGGGAGTCACCGTATGAAAAGACTATGGAAAACTTCGTTGCAAAACTGTGAATTTTGTTGATCAACCTCAAATAATGTATCACGATGATGGGTACTATATCTTCAGATTTGACAATGCGGAGGATAAGGATCGCGTGTTACAAGCAGGACCTTACACTTTCCATAACAAGCCGCTGGTATTGCAGCAATGGCAAATGGATTTCAAATTTGATCCGGAAAATATCAGTGTGATCCCACGGTGGATAAACTTCCCGGGAGTACCTTTAGGTTTCTGGTCAAATGCAGCATTAAGTAAAATGGCGAGTGTAGTTGGAAAACCTCTGAATACAGACAAATTTACTGCTGACATGGAAAAAGTGTCCTATGCTAGAGTTCTGATTGAAACAGACATATCAAAACCATTGCCAGAAAGCTTGGAGCTTCAAACCAAAAGAGGAACCATAGTCCAACCAATAGAATATGAATGGAAACCAAAGTTTTGTGAACATTGCATCAGATATGGGCATACTTCTGTTGATTGTTGGTACAATGAAGAGAAACAGTTTCCAAAAATAGACAGCAACAATCCCAAACCAGGACAGATGAAACAGAAATCCAGAGCCAAGAGATGGACTCCAAAAATAAAATCCAACAATGTTACAACACAACAGGACAGCAAGTTTGAGAAACAGATTGAAACAGTAGGATCAAAGTGTACAAATGCAGAAGGAAAAGGGAGTCAGAATGAGAAGTCTGTACAGCAAATAGACACTTGCAAAATGCACGCAGGCAATAGATTTCTTCCTTTACAGATGGTAGATACTCATGGGGACGCTGGCCCATCCAGCTTCACCACTCAATGATAATCTGCACTTGGAATTTCAGGGGCCTGAACAAGGCTCATAAATAGAAAGAGTTAAACATCTTTCTAAGGAAGAACAAGGTGGATGTTATAGGGTGTCTAGAAACCAGAGTAAAGGAAGGAAAATCTAGGAGGATACTAAACACTGTCTATGGAGATTGGAGGAGCTGCTGCAACTATACTGAACATCCAAATGGCAGGATATAGCTTTTATGGAAACAATGCAGTGCAGTGACAATTCTGCTTACTGATGAACAATTCATTCACTGTGAAGTTCAGGAAATAGGTGCCACTTTTAAAACACTCCTCACACTGGTCTATGCAAGCAATGACATTCATAAAAGACAACAGTTATGGGATAGGCTGGTGCTGCTGGGTACTTCTATACAACAAAACTGGTTGATCAGTGGGGATTTCAACAATGTACTCCATACAGACGACAGAATTGGTTCACCAGTCACACAAAATGAAATCAAAGGTTTTCAGGAAGCTATAAACACACTTCAGCTTACTCAATTGAAAAGTTTGGGCTGCTACTTCTCCTGGTGCAACAAACAACAACCAAACAGAAGGGTATATAGCAGAATAGATTGGACCTTTGGCAATAAGAATGGGATTAAGCACTATAGTCACATTGAAACTGACTATCTTAATCCGGGGGCATCACACCACTCTCCTATTCTTATACAGTGTAACACTGGAATCCAGAGGAACAACTTACACCCAAAGCCTTTTAAATTGTACAAACCTGTAATGGAACATGCTGATTTTACTGCAATTGTGGAAAAGATCTGAAAACAGAGCAGAACTGATGAAGCTGGAAACATGCACCATTTATGGAACAAGCTCAAACATTTGAAATGGGAGGTGAAAGAACTGAATTTGCACATAGCTGCCTATAGAACTCATCTCAATGCAGCAAGACATAAGCTAGAAGCTATACAGTGTGAAATGAGAAGGCACAACCTCGACCAACAATTGATAGATCAGGAAAGATTAACCTTTAAAGAAATTGAGAAATGGAGCAGCATTGAAGAGCAGAACCTGCACCAAAAATCAAGAGCACAGTGGATCAAATGTGGGGACTCAAACTCCAAATACTTCCATGCACAACTGAAGCAGAGGACAAACACTAATACAATTGGCTCCATATACACAGACTCTGGGGTGAGGCTGTCTAATCCTAAACAAGTGGAAGAAGAATTCCTTGACAAATTCAGCAAGATTCTGGGAGAAAAAAACCTTGTCTGCACATGTCCAAACACTATCACAATTCAACAGGGACCTTGTCTGAACACTCAACAGAAGCAGTCACTGGTTAGGCCAGTTACTAAGGAGGAAATCTCTCTGGCAATAAAAGATATGCCACATGGCAAAGCACCATGAGTAGATGGATTCCCAGTCGAGTTCTTCACTAAACACTGGAATAATGTTGCAGAGGATGTATATACAGCAGTACTGGAATTTTTTACTGGAAAGATGCATACAGGTGTAAGTACCACAACAGTATCACTAATTCCTAAAGTTCAAAATCCTACTACTGTCAGAGATTACAGACCAATTGCTTGTTGCACAACACTTTATAAAATAATTACCAAAGTACTCACAGCAAGAATCAAAACAGTCATAGATGGGTTGATTGGCAATTCACAATCAGCTTTTATTGAGGGTAGGAGCATAACAGACAACATTATCTTTACCTAGGAATTATTCAAAGGGTACAACAGGAAAGGTGTGTCTCCTAGATGTGTATTGAAAGTTGACCTGAGGAAGGCTTATGACACAGTGGAATGGTGCTTTATTGAGAGACTGATGCTGGATATGGGGTTCCCGTACAAGTTTACAAACTGGATAATGGAATGCATCTCTTCGGTCACATATTCATTAAGTCTCAATGGAGGGCTGACAAAACCTTTTAAAGGAAAAAGAGGTATACGGAAAGGCGACCCAATGTCCCCATACCTCTTTGTAATTGTCATGGAATATTTGCACAGGGAACTCAAGATTATGATGGGAAGGAAGGAATTCAAATTTCATCATAGATGCAAGAAACTAGGAGTGTCACATATTTGTTTTGCAGATGATTTACTCCTATTCTGCAAGGCTGATGCCCAATCCATCAGGCTTATAAAACAGACGCGCCAAAAATTTGTGGAAACCTCAGGATTGCAGGAAAATACGGACAAAAGTGCAGTCTACATAGTAGGGGTATCAAGCTGGACAAAGGAGGAAATCTTGAACGAACTGGACTTCCCTGAAGGGACTCTTCCATTCAAATATCTTGGTGTCCCCATGAACTCCAAAAAATTAACAGTCGCACAGTGTTGGCCAATAGTCGAGAAGATAACACAGAAAATCAACTGCTGGACATCCAGGCTCCTATCCTATGCAGGAAGGCTCCAGTTGATTAAGACAGTATTATTTGTTATGCAATCGTACTGGACTCAAATATTCCTGCTTCCAAAAAAGGTAATGAAGATGATCGAAGCAATATGCAGATCCTTTCTATGGACTGGAGAAGCAAATGTGTCCAAAAAGGCGTTAGTCGCATGGGAAACTATATGTCAACCATACAGTGCTGGGGGCCTAAATGTATTAAACTTACCAATCTGGAATAAGGCAGCTGTAGCAAAGCATCTGTGGGCAGTAACAATGAAGAAGGACAGCCTATGGATCAAATGGGTGCATACATACTACATTAAGAATAAACCTGTTCAGGATGTACCAACACCAAAAATAGCAGCTTGGGCTGTGAGGAAGATATTTGAAACCAGATCACTGATAACAAGTCTTCAGGGTATACAGGGGGACCTGAAATGCCGATTGATCCAGCTACAGAGGGGAAAAATGTTCAACATTAACAAGCTATACAGACTCCAACTCCCTCCAAAACCAAAAGTACAATGGAAAAGCATAGTTCTGCAGCCGAAACTACACCCAAGATTCAAATTTATTGTTTGGCTAGCTTTGCACAGAAGACTGGCAACATTGGAGAGACTATTGCATTTTGGGATACAGCTGCCACAATAATGTGCTTTCTGCAAGCAGGTAGATGAATCCTTTGACCATCTATTTTTTACATGCCCGATATCATGGGGATTATGGAATAGACTGCTCATATGGCTGGGATACCAGAGAACCATTTGCGATTGGAACGGTGAAATAAAGTGGATGAGCAGCATTGCAAAAAGGAGAAATGGACAGGCTGAAATAACCACTAGTGTGTTTGGAATGTTAGTATACTGTATCTAGCGAGAAAGGAACAAGATTAGGTTCCAAGGTGGAAGCATAGGTATAAATGATACATGCAATGAAATAGCAGTCCACGTGCATACACAAGGAACCTCTCTTGCAAAATGGGAGATTGTTTTGAGACGACTGGATCACTATCCCTAGGAAAGACGAGAAGAATTATATGTTGCTTAGATCTTAATGTATATATAGTGATTGAGAGTGATTTCATAGTAGACTGAGAGAAAATAGTTGCCAGTTAGCGGTTGCTGGTCAAATATGTATTATTCTGATTTATCGATGAAATGGAATTACTATTTTTTTTTAAAAAAATATCTATTAAACTAAAGTGACTTATACAACATCGAATAATTTTTTTGTTATGTATTTTTATTTATTATATCATCGAATAATTTTTTCGTTATGTGTTTATTTTTATTATATCACCTATATTTGAGTAATTAATTTTAGGTAGTTAAGTTTGTGGTTTTATCGTATTTTTATACATAATTTTTGAATCTCCAAATTTATTTGAGTTTTTTCCTAAATTTTGACACTTTGTTAATTTTTTGATGTTACATTTGGAATCATCACAATGATTTGCTTCTCATATTCTATATAAAAAATAGGAGCAGATATTGTCTGAATGTTAATGAATAATCTCTATTAAATTAAAGGGACTTATAAAGTTATCAAATAACTTTTTTGTTATGTATTTTTGTTTATTATAATATCAAATGTTTAATATAATTATATTGTTAATAGAAATTATTAGCATATTACTTGTTTATTATTTTTTTCTGCTAATATCTTTAGTAATATAACAGAAGAACACATTTTATTACTCTTGAAAATATTTTTTAAAAATAAATTTTATTATATTTTCTAAATAGTATTCTTTGAATTTTTATGAATAAATAAACTTTTTATTTCAAAATATATAAAAACAAAAATGATTTTAAAAAATAAAATAAAGAATGATTGATCGCACTTGCTTTATAGCACCAATTACACTTGCAATGATATGCCTATTAAAAGTATGGAAAGCTTCTGTAACCTTAGATTCGTTAGAAAAATAGAGTAAGCTTGAGTTTAAAACCCATATTGCCGCAAAAAAATCATCATATGCACTTCTCTTCCTTACTTTCCCACTCCAGTCCCTTGTTTGGTCATTATGCACAGAACTTGCGTATAAAATAATAATAGGGCAATTTTTAAGAAGGGGCGGTTCAGCACGTGAAATGCTCTCGGCGCATTTTAGCCTCCAATAAAACAGTACCTATATCCGCGCACAATAGCAAGACTGCGATTGTGCCGGAAATGGCTTGCCGATGACGAAATGCTGCCCAGCCTGCTCCGATAGTCCTTGAGAAGCTCGTCACCCCTGCTCACGGTGTCGCTACATCACTGGAGCCCCTGACTGTTGAAAGTTTTCTTCCACCAAAACTCCAAACGCCAGAAATTTTGCATGTAGAGGTGGATGCTAATGTAAATACAAATTCGTTGGCCAAATCTGAAGTTCCAATGAAATCGACCACAATGAGACTCCAATTCTCTGAGGTTAGTGTTGAATCTGCAGTTCGATTGTTGCTGAAGTGGTTAGAGGTAATCGAGATGCACAAATGGGTAAGATACTCTCATTTGTGCCTCCTTCTGATCGAGATGGGAAAAAAGTTGTGAAGATAAGTGAGGAAGATCTGAAGCCTCAGTTAGATTACTGGCAAAATGCACTAATTGGATTTGTAATTGGTGATAATCCTAGTGAGAGGAGTATGGAAAGCTTTGTCATGCATGTATGGAACTTTGTTGCTAAACCTCTGGTATTAATGCATGCTGAAGGATACTGTATTTTTTGATTTAATAGCATTGAGGATAGAGATATGGTATTGCAATCAGGGCCTTACTCCTATAGGAATAGGCCGATGGTTCTAAAGCCCTGGGAGGTTGATTTTGATTTTCAGAGTGATGTACTTAGCACTATTCCTATTTGGATTCAATTCCCTGGCCTTCCAGTGGGCTACTGGTCTACTGAAGTTCTAAGTAAAATGGCCAGTGCAATTGGCAAGCCGTTATATACTGATAAATTCACTGCGCATTATGCGAAGATTTCATTTGCCAGAGTTTCAGTTGAAGTGGATGCTGCTTATCCTTTGCCTGACCAATTGGAAATTGAAACTCCTTATGGTACAAAAATCCAGACAGTTGATTATGACTGGAAGCCTTGCTTTTGCAACCATTGTTTGAAGTTTGGGCATGACTCCATTGACTGCTGGTATTCTGCTGAAAACAGTGCAAATAAGGAAGTGAAGGAGCAGGATAAACCACCTAGACAGAAGGGGAAAGGAAAACAGCAAGGTAAAACAGAATGGCAGGTTAAACAAACTGTAGCAGAGGTGCAGGTAACTCATGTGGATGCTATAACAGATAAAATGCTGGGCAATCAGTTAGTGCAGGAATCTAGTAAGGTGGAGGAAAGCCTAGCTAATCCTCAGCAGAATGCACTGAATGAGTCTGAGTGTTAAGAGGTGCTTGTCTCTGCAGATAATGCAGTTACTGAACAAACGGCTGAAAATTGTAATAAGGGCAAGGCTACTATGACTGTGGTGAGTAATAGGGTCCAACAAATTGATCCATGACCCTCTCACAGAGTTACCCCTCTTTTTCTATGATCATAGCTACATGGAATATTAGGGGCCTCAACCAGCCCCATAAGTAGAAGGAACTAAAACATTTCCTTGCTGTAAATAAGGTGGATGTTATGGGAGTAGTAGAAACTAGAGTAAAGGAGCACAAAGCTAAGAGAATACTGGACAAGGTTGCCAAGGATTGGAAAGTGCAATGCAATTATTCCAAAGCTATTAATGGAAGAATTTGGTTACAGTGGAAGCCTTACATTCAAGTCCATATCTCTTCTATTACTGATCAACTTATTCACTGTTTTATTGATGATACAAGAACACAAATCAAAATCCAGTTTAGTGTTATATATGGTCACAATGCTGCAACTCTCAGAGGTCAACTGTGGCAGGATCTCAGAGATATACATGGTTCCAATCAAGATGTTTGGCTAATTAGTGGTGACTTTAACTGTGTCCTAAATTCTGATGACAGAATTGGTTCCCTAGTTACAGAGGCTGAGGTGAAGGATTTCAAAAATACAATGTCTGATTTTCAACTTACTGCACTAAGAGCTACAGGTTGGCACTATACTTGGACAAATAAGCAGGATGCAGATGCTAGAGTATATAGTAAGATTGACTGGGCACTGGGCAACTATCAATGGCTGCAGCAGTTTGGACATTTGGAAGCTGATTACATGAACCCTTTGGTATCTGATCATTCCCCTATTCTGGTAAAATTTGGTGATTATAAACCCTTACATCCTAAACCTTTCAGACTATACAGTGCTGTTATGGAGCATGCTCAGTTTCATAACAGTGTCAAGCAAGTTTGGAAACAGGATTATATAGGCTCACCAATGCAGCAGATTTGGCAGAAATTGAAGGTAATGAAGCAGCAACTAAAAGGTATAAATATCCACATGGAAACCTACAAACAGAAGATTGTTCAGGCAAGGGAAAGACTTGGCATTGTCCAGGGACAGATGCAAAGCAACCCTCTCTCACAGGAACTGATAAATGAGGAAAGAGATGCAATAGATGAAATTGAGAAATGGAACAGTGTGGAGGAACAAATAATGAGGCAGAAATCCAAAGCTCTCTGGATTGAATGTGGTGATGCTAATACTAAGTATTTTCATGCACAATGGAGGATCAGGACAGGGCAAAATAACATCACTTCAATTTATACTGACACAGGTATAAAACTAACAGATCCTCTAGCTGTGGAACAGGAATTCTTGAAGGTGTTTCAATCATTAATGGTGGAATTTGCTCCTGAACTTCCCTGTGTAGATACGAGCATTATGAAGGAAGGTAAATGTCTTACACTTGATCAGCAGAGATCACTTATTAGATCAGTCACTATGGAGGAGATCACTGCAGCTGTTAATGAAATACCCAAGTACAAGGCTCCAGGAGTAGATGGCTTTCCTATTGAGTTCTTTACTAAGAACTGGGAGGTGGTGCAAGAAGATATACTAACTGCTGCTAAGGAGTTCTTTGCTACATGCCAAATGCCACATATGATTAATACCACTGCTATAGCCCTTGTGCCTAAACTTAAAACTCCTACCACTGTGAAGGACTTTAGACCTATTGCCTGCTGCACTACTCTTTACAAAATCATATCTAAAGTCATTACCAGAAGGATGAAGGCTGTGGTTGGAGAACTGGTTGGACCTGCCCAATCTGCATTTATTGAAGGAAGGGGTATTATGGATAACATCCTACTTAGTCATGAAATTTTCAAAGGGTATTCTAGGAAAGGTGTTTCTCCTAGATGTGTTCTTAAAGTGGACTTAAGGAAAGCATATGATACGTTGGAATGGGTTTTTCTGAGACAGATTCTAATTGACATGGGGTTTCCAGCTAAGTTCACTGCATGGATCATGGCTTGTGTCTCATCTATCTCATACTCATTAGTAATGAATAGTGGCTTAGCTAAACCTTTCATTGCTAAGAGAGGCATACGACAGGGTGATCCTATGTCACCTTACCTCTTTGTGTTGGCTATGGAGTATCTTAACAGATTACTCCAGTAGTTGCATAAAGATGGGAACTTCAATTTCCATCCAAAGTGCAGGAAACTCAATATATCTCATGTCTGCTTTGCTGATGACCTGCTCATGTTCTGCAGAGCTGACTTAATATCCATCCAGATATTGCTCAGGGCTTTTCTTCAATTCTCAGCAGCTTCTGGTCTTCAGGCTAATGTAAGTAAAAGTGCAATCTGTTTGGCTGGGGTTCAACAGGACATCAGAGAAGAAATTATTGCAGTTTTGGGTTTCACTGAAGGACATCTCCCTTTCAGATATTTAGGTGTTCCACTGGATTCAAAGAAGTTGGCTATTCATCACTATTTGCCTCTTATTGAGAAGATAACAGCAAGAGTCACTTGTTGGTCAGCTAAAATGCTATCTTATGCTGGCAGAACTCAATTGTTTAAGTCTGTGGTTTTTGGCATTCAGACTTATTGGACTCAGGTGTTTATTATACCCAAGAAAGTACTGAAGACTATAGAAGCAATATGTGTTAGAAAATACGCTTAACGCTATAGCGTTATAATATAAAACAGCGTAAACTTGCGAAATTTAAAAATTGCAGGAATTAAATAAGTGCGATAAGTAAATAAATAGGAATGAACGCACCGATGTATCCTGGTTCACCACAACCCGTGGCTAGTCCAGTCCCCGAGAGACTCTCTCGAGATTTCCACTATCTTCGTCAAGCTTACGGGTGCTTAACAAACCGTTACAGTTGCTCAAGGATACCACACCTTAAGACTTCACTTGCTTGAGGATACCTCACCCCAAGACTTCAACCACTAAGAATTTGGGTACTTAGCAAGCCCGACAAATGAGAAGATATGTTCTTCTCAAATAACTCTCTTTTACAACAAATACTCTCTCAATAGAGTGGATAAAGAGATACAAAATAAGCTCTATGAACAACACAAAGTTGTCTATCAAATGGCTCAATAAAAGCTCTAAAATGATGCTTGAAAATGATCAATATGTATATCAATATATGCAGGAGTTGTGTTTTTAAAATCAGCTCAAAAGACCTCTTTTTATAGGTGAAAAAGTGGTGCTGACCGTTGCTTAATTGATAAATAAAATCCCTGATTCTGTGCTCAGAAAATCGATTATTTGGAGTAGACAATCGATTGTTTGACCAACGTTCAAAAAACAGATTCCTGATTTTAGGCTAAACAATCGATTGTATGGACTAAATAATCGATTGTTTTCAACGTTCAAAAATCAATTTAGGATTCTGTGGGAACGGTCAAAATATAATCGATTGTATGAAAATGACAATCGATTGTTTATGAATATAATCGATTGTATGACAAAAATAATCGATTGTTTAGATGTTTAAAAACTTCGGTTGCACACTGTCTCAACATAATCGATTGTTAAAAGTAGACAATCGATTGTTTGCTATTTTGAAAAACTTCAGATCACACTGTCTTAATACAATCGATTGTTAAAACTGTATAATCGATTGTTTACTATTTTGAAAAACACAATCGATTGTAAGGAGCATATAATCGATTGTTTAGGTCCAGATTTTAAAAGACATGTTTAGAAACCATTTTGACTAAAATACAAATCATTTTGGTTTAGCACAAAGATGCATGTTTATGATAAAAATGTTTTATGCATGTTTATGATGACCTAATGTTGAGCCAAAGGATAAGATAACTTAATGTTGTCCTTACATTGGTTCTACCAAACGACCTACGTCTTGGGTCTTCGGTCTTGAACTCTTTGGCTCGTTCATGCAATTTCGTCATCAGTATGCTTCTTGCCATTTGATTGATTGTCATATCGTTGTTTGACACTTGACTTCATTGTTTGTCATTCATCAAAACCTATACCTGAAAATCATGCTCATACAACCAAAGCACACATATCATAGATATACATGATTTCCAACAATTTCCCCTTTTTGATAATTACAAACAACGGAAGATATGCATATTGAATTCCCCCTAACTAGATGCTATATCTCAACATACAATTTATGCAACCAATTCAATTCAATATAATTCCCCCTTAATTGAATATTCCCCCTCAATTAAAGCATGCATATCGCCCATATCGCCCATATTCTTCCCCCTTTTGGCATTAGCAAAAAGAGTATACCAAAAGTTATTTAAACCATTAACGATACCAATCGTTATAGACGAGATCATATAAAAAGTTAGTAAATGGCATACTAATAATAACGATCATTTTTCTCAACCATACTAATTGTTATTCAAAAATAAAACTTATTAAAGCATGTATCAACCAAAACTGATATGGATTATTTGCACATATCAACTCGCGTTTTTATTCAAAATACGATCACTAACCGACGTTCCCCCTTAATGCATTAAGGTTTCGTGCTTGGTGCATCCACTACAATATTGTAGTCTTCAAGCACACCTGCAAAAAGAACCTAAAAATAGGTTTTTGGTACCCAACTTCTTTTGGTTCCTTGGGGGTTAGGATAACAATAGTCATAATCAACACATAAATCTCTATGTTTAGCAAAACAAACGGGTGCAATGTGTCCTACCCGATTACAATAGTGACATATAACATTAGGATTGTGCATATGTCTAGGTTGAGCCAAATGCGTTCTAGGTGATCTAAAGTTGTTCCCCCTAGAAGCGTTGAATTTCCTAGAGTCATGTCTAGGTGGTTTAAAATTATTCATTCTAGACTCATTTATAAAATTCCTAGAATTGTGTCTAGGTGGTCTAAAATTATTCATTCTAGACTCATTTATAAAATTTCTAGAATTGTGTCTAAGTGGTCTAAAACAATTAATCTTAGACTCATTAGTGAGGTTCCTAGAATTCTTTCTAGGTGGTCCGATCTCATTACTATCATCCTTTTTAATAACTTCAATTTTAGGACTATCAACACTACGTGTTTCTAGTGCTTTCCTAAGTTCTGTGTTCTCTAGTATTGAAGAACTACAAGAAGAACAATTGGAACATTTATCAATAGAAAAGGCTTCACTCAATTCCTTGATTTTATTTTTAAAATCAACAATGTCATTTTTCAAAAATTTATTTTCTTTTTCCAAAACTTCAATCTTATTTTTCAGAAAACCATTGTCATTTTTAAAACACTTATTTTCTTCTTTCAGCTTTTCATTTTCACAAGTCAATTTTTCAAACTCTTTTCCTTGCAAAGAAAGTGTTTTCTGAAAATCTGTTTCTTGCAAAGAAAGTGTTTTCTGCAAATCTTCAATAGTTTTGGAAACACTAACAAACTCACTGTATAATTCATTATAAGCATTTTGCATTTCTTCAAATGAGTGAGAGTTGGAAGTACTTACCTCTTCTTCTTTGTTGGCCATGAGGCATCGGGCAGTCGATTCATCACACGAGCTGTCCGCTTTTTGAGACGTGCTTTCATACGTTACCTCAAGCTTATCCCACATCTCTTTGGCAGTTTTGCAGTGGGAAATTTTCCGATAGTCTTCCTGATTCAAAGCTCTATACAACATATTGATTGCCTTGGTGTTGTATTCACTTACCATGGCTTTCCCAACTTTTGTCGTCATTTGTTCACCATGCATGATGATTTTCCATATACGAAAGTTGTTTGATTTGACGAAGATTATCATTCGCTCCTTCCAATATGAGTAATTCGTTCCATCTAAAAATGGAGGGCACGTGGTGGATTGTCCTTCATTCATCGTTCCTGCGTTCAATAATCTCAACAGAAAAAAATATATATTGCTCTCAACCGGTTAAGGCTTTCAGAGAGTTAGGCTCTGATATCAATTGTTAGAAAACACGCTTAACGCTAGAGGGGGGGGGGGTGAATAGCGTTATAATATAAAACAGCGTAAACTTGCGGAATTTAAAAATTGCAGGAATTAAATAAGTGCGATAAGTAAATAAATAGGAATGAACGCACCGATGTATCCTGGTTCACTACAACCCGTGGCTAGTCCAGTCCCCGAGAGACTCTCTCGAGATTTCCACTATCTTCGTCAAGCTTAAGGGTGCTTAACAAACTGTTACAGTTGCTCAAGGATACCACACCTTAAGACTTCACTTGCTTGAGGATACCTCACCTCAAGACTTCAACCACTAAGACTTTGGGTACTTAGCAAACCCGACAAATGAGAAGATATGTTCTTCTTAAACAACTCTCTTTTACAACAAATACTCTCTCAATAGAGTGGATAAAGAGATACAAAATAAGCTCTATGAACAACACAAAGTTGTCTATCAAATGGCTCAACAAAAGCTCTAAAATGATGCTTGAAAAAATGATCAATATGTATATCAATATATGCAGGAGTTGTGTTTTTAAAATCAGCTCAAAAGACCTCTTTTTATAGGTGAAAAAGTGGTGCTGACCATTGCTTAATTGATAAATAAAATCCCTGATTCTGTGCTCAGACAATCGATTGTTTGGAGTAGACAATCGATTGCTTGACCAACGTTCAAAAAACAGATTCCTGATTTTAGGCTAAACAATCGATCGTATGGACTAAATAATCGATTGTTTTCAACGTTCAAAAATCAATTTAGGATTCTGTGGGAACGGTCAAAATATAATCGATTGTATGAAAATGACAATCGATTGTTTATGAATATAATCGATTGTATGACAAAAATAATCGATTGTTTAGATGTTTAAAAACTTCGGTTGCACACTGTCTCAACATAATCGATTGTTAAAAGTAGACAATCGATTGTTTGCTATTTTGAAAAACTTCAGATCACACTGTCTTAATACAATCGATTGTTAAAACTGTATAATCGATTGTTTGTTATTTTGAAAAACACAATCGATTGTAAGGAGCATATAATCGATTGTTTAGGTCCAGATTTTAAAAGACATGTTTAAAAATCATTTTGACTAAAATACAAATCATTTTGGTTTAGCATAAAGATGCATGTTTATGATAAAAATGTTTTATGCATGTTTATGATGACCTAATGTTGAGCCAAAGGATAAGATAACTTAATGTTGTCCTTACATTGGTTCTACCAAACGACCTACGTCTTGGGTCTTCGGTCTTGAACTCTTTGGCTCGTTCATGCAATTCCGTCATCAGTATTCTTCTTGCCATTTGATTGATTGTCATATCGTTGTTTGACACTTGACTTCATTGTTTGTCATTCATCAAAACCTATACCTGAAAATCATGCTCATACAACCAAAGCGCACATATCATAGATATACATGATTTCCAACAATATGTAGAACTTACCTCTGGACTGGTAAAGCCACACTATCCAGAAGAGCATTAGTTGCCTGGGACAAGGTATGCCAACCTTTATCTTCTGGTGGACTTAATATTCTGAGGTTGTCTGTATGGAACAAAGCAGCCATAATCAAATTGTTATGGGACTTGGCTAGGAAGAAAGACTGCTTATGGGTCAGATGGGTTCATGCCTATTACATCAAGAAGGGGAACATTGACACAGTTGCTGTACCAACTACAACTTCTTGGGTGATCAAAAAGATTTTGGATAGTAGATCCATGGTTATGGAGAATGCTCAGTTGCAGGGTAATCTTATATGCAGGTTGCAAAGTGTATGCAGGATGAACAAGTTCCATATTCACAAACTGTATATTACTATGCTGCCTATTTTCACCAAGGTTGCATGGAAGAACTTAATGCTTATTGCTAATGTACTTCCTAGGCATAAGTTTACTGTTTGGTTGGCTGCTCAGCATAAGCTCCCCACACTTGATAGATTACAGATCATGGGCATACAAGTTCAAGCAATGTGTGCATTCTGTAAGCAGTATGTTGAAGATTTCAAGCATCTCTTTTTGAATGCTACATCACCAACAAGTTGTAGTCGAGAATTTGTGTGTGGCTGGGACATTCCAGGACCATTGACTGCTGGGATAATGAGGTACACTGGATTTGTAGCAAGGCTAGAAGCAAGCAGTGGCAGAATGCTATCACAGCTGCTGCTTTTGTAACCACTACTGCAATCATTTGGAGGGAAAGGAACCATATTAAATTTGAAGGAGCAGACTTTGTAGAGGATTTAACATGCAGAGAAATTGCACTACTACTACACCTTAGAGGCAGAAACTGCAAGAACTGGCAGAGTGGATTGAGCAAGTTAAACTGTTACCCTTAGGCAGCTTACTTAATTTTCATATGCTTACTTATTTATAGATAGTCAAGAATATAGATTACTGAAGCAGTGTAGTAGTTAGTCCATACTACTGCCAGGTTTGATACAAGATGTAAATATTTTGATATAAATGATATACGACAGTTTGATCTAAAAAAAAAAAATAATAATAATAATAGGGCAAAAATAGAAATAACCCAAAAAAAAGTAAAAAAAAAAGAGAATTTGAATAGAGAGGAAGGATTGATGAGGAACAATAGAGAAAAGTTATAGTTTTTACCTTGTTGACCATGATAACTACTGCTCCCAAAATATCACCTTTAGAAGACCAAAATAAAACATGTTGATTCTTCGAAAGAGAATGTAACCAAACCAATTATAGTTTTGTGCCATGCATAGAGCAGTTATTTTTTTAGATCTTATTTAATCAATTTTCCTTTTCAAAGATAGAAGAAAACGTGTCCTTTATTTGTGCCATGTATATGAGCAGTTATTTTTTTAAAATTTAAAAATTTTAAAAATTTGAATTTTGAAAAAAAAAGAACGTGGCTTTACTTCTTTTTAAAAATAGATTTATAAATAAATGAGAGTAACTATTTTTTTTCAGTTTAAAAAAAAACTGCCCAAAAACGTGGGCTCAATTTGAACCTTCAAATCAGTTATCGTTTTAAATTTTTTTTAAATTCTGAAATTTTGAATTTTGGAAAAAAAGTGTGCTTCTTAATATGTAGGAGAATTGTCTTAATGTGACATGTGTCATTATATTGTTCTGTCACTTGGCTTCACCAGGGGCTTTTTTCTTTGGCTTTTAATTATAGATAGACAAGCTTAATGGATCATATAAAATCTGAAGCACAAATAAACTCATAACCTCGCCATAAATAGTATCCACCATATTAGCACAAAATTGTGCACATGGATATAATAAATGAATGAAGCTAGACAAAAGACAGAGAAAAATATTACTCATAAGGATAACATGAAAATATTCACAGGATAATATAACTTAACATATAACTTGGAAACCACAATTTAAGCTCAACAATATTTATTAAGGATAGTATGGGCTTATTCACGCAAGTACAAAAAAAATGACAAAGATTAAAATGGACCTTTGCTCAGTATTCTCCAACCGTAAAAATCCAAATCGAACCAACTACATCGAGCTATTGACTGAACTTTGAACCGATAACCTCGAAAGATTGAACCTCGCTACTCGATTACAACTGGAACTCGAACGGAAAGGGGTTCGTGCCATGTGCCATGGATTCTCATAGTTGTTTTAGGACTGGTTTTGAGGTCTTTAAGGCCAGATACGTCATTGGTGGCGGGAGGTTGATTTCCGGCGAGCTTTGGCGAGAATGGGGAGAAGAAGAGGCGGCGACGGGGGTAAACAGTTGCGGCTGCTTTGATGGTGAAGAGGTGACGACCCAGGCTTCGCTTCTCTAGTGTGTGTGAGGAAGATGATGACAAAGGGAGAGTGGGTCGTTTTTAGAAGATGAAGTCAGAGGTGCGGGTCTCTCAAAAAAGATGAAGTTCTGCACTACAAATTTCTGATTTCAGTCTCTCTTTTTTTTTTTTCCATTTTTTTGCTCATTCAGCGTTAATTTTGTTGTCCTCCTTTTTTTCTTTTAATTGTTCTCTTCTCCCTTTTATTAAAAAGGATGAGGGTGGTTATTTAATCTCTTCCCTAATTTTGAGTGGGAACGTGAAAAATAAGTAAGTGGAGATGTGGGTATGAATGTGTGATCATGGGTGAAGTGGAGAAGTTGGGAGTTATTTATTTTTATTTTTTTAATTTTTTATTTAACTCTTCCTAACCTTTTTAAAAACAAAATTAAATTAAAAAAGATAGAACATATATATATATATATGTATCAACAAACTTAATTTTAGACTTAAAAGAAACTATATACATAATAAATTTCACTATTTACACTAAAGTTTAAATTATACTAAAAAAAATACTACTATACTTAGATTTAAATTAGAAGAAACCAAGTTCTAAGAATGTGAATATTTTTTGTAGTTTTTAATTTTCTTAAATAAAATCTATTAAAGTGTAAAAATTTAAAATATTAAGATTTAGACCTAAAAGAAATATTTACACTAAAATTTTATATAATTCGGGAGGTCAAAAATTAGGTGTTCACACCGGTTATTTAGTATTACAATGAGTTACTAATTAAAAAATTTAAAAAAAATTGCACAGAAGTTGAAAGAGTTTGAACGTTTTACAACTGAAAGGTGTAGAAGGCCACTCCTATTTTTGAGGAAGCTGTTCCAAATCTATCTATAATTTAATAATTGAAAAAGAAAAAATCCGTCATATTGAAGGGTATTCCAATTAGTGTAGTTCCTAATAATTTAGATCAATGTCCTAACATGTCATGTGTCATGTTATTATTTTACCACTTGACTTCATGAGAGGCCTTTATTCTTGACTTTTAATTATATATAGATATAAATTCCATGCTGATCAAGTAATTATTTGGTCAAACAAACATACTTAATTACACTCAATTACACCAAAATTCATTTTCAAGACGGCTTTCCAAACAAGCTCTTAATATTTTCTCAAAGTAAGTCGATCCCAATGTTTTAAAAAAAAAAACTCAAAGTGCAAAATGACTTATCAATTTGAGACGATTCGTCTCAAATTGATAAGTCATTTTGCACTTTGAGTTTTTTTTTTAAAACATTGGGATCGACTTACTAAGGCTGTATCCGGTTCCGGTTCTGGATCTATTTGGGTAAACGGTTCCGGTTCTGGCGGTTCCCGGTTCTGGCGGTTCCCGATTTTGGCGGTTCCGATTCTGGCGGTTCCGGAGCCGGAACCGGAACCATACGGTTCCGGAACCACCCGGTTCCGGTTCTGGCGGTTCCGGAACCGCGGGTCTGGCGGTTCCAGGCGGTTCCCGGCGGTTCCGACCTTTTTTTTTTTTTTAAATTAAATATCTTGTATAGTAGTGATTAGTATATTGTAGAATATATTTTTATATGGTGTACTATGTTGTTACTATAGCATATATTGTGTTTGGAAATTAGTATATATTCAAAATAAGTAGTGTATATTTTGTATATAAGTAGTATATGTTGTAGTAAAGTAGTATATATTGTATATAAATAATGTATATTGTGTAGTAGTTAGTATTAATAGTATTATGTGTTGTATGTTATATATTATATGTTATATAAATATTTTATATTCAAGGATTGATATAGAAGTAAAGACAAAGAAATATTGAGACAAATATATTCAAGTATATGATAAAAAGCATATTTATTGACCAAAATGGCATATCTTTCTTAGTCTTCCTTCCCCCAATGGAATGAGCACAACATGGTACTAATACCACCATTAAAAGGAAAAAAAACTAAAAGAAGACATGCCAATGTACAAGTTACATCATAATTTATGTATTATTTCTAACAAATCTCATAAAACCTTCAAGGTTTGGAGGTGGTTGTGTTGGCGGTGGTGGAAATGAAGCTTGTTCATCACCACTTCCGGGTGAAGATGATTCTTGAGCAATTTCTGCTAGCATTTCTTCATAGCACTCATCTATTTCGGGTTGAGATTCAGCTAGCCCAAAGTTTCTTCTTTCAGAGCGGATCCAATCTCGGAAGAGCACTGATTTTTTCAAGCTGTCCCGCATCGACGCTATATGATCTCCTATTTGTAGTCTGGTAACTGGTACTTTTGGTTTTAATTCTTCCTTCTGATAAAGAAAAAAATTGCAGTTGATGCTGCATCGGATTGATGTACTTTGTGCTTACCTAACTTGTACAATTAAAAACCAGATGTTTTTTTTTTCCGGTAACAAACAACACGGGCAGGAAATTGGTTTGAAAAAAGTACTACGTCAGTCTTTAATATATGACGAAATATTTATTTTCCAAAAAGAAAAAAGGCCGTTTCTTTTTCCTTCAGGGCTGCTTTTGATTCTACTTCATCTTTCTCTCTCTCTCTCTAACCATGTCTTTCAGAATCAGGGGTGGGGTAAGTTTTTTTAGATCTCTTTGATTGATCTGATTTTCCTTTGCATGATCAGTTTACTCATCTGTTTTCCTTTGTTGTTTACTTTCCGAATGTCTGTTTTACTATAAAATTGCTTAATTCGATTGCTAGAAATCCATGTTTTTCGTTGCTCTTGTAATTGTTTTGTTATGTATGGATGAAGTTAAATTTACTAAGATCTTAGTGATGAAGTGTAAAATTAAGATTGTTCCACATACTTGGTGTTGTGTTGATTTTCCTAGGAGTTTGTTTAGTTCATCTGTTCATGTTGCATTTTTTTTTCTTTTTCCTTTTGATCTGTACTGAACCAACTTTCTCAGATTTTAGTTATGGGACTGGAATATTTTGTATGATATTCGAGTAAACCAACCAGTCAGTGATAATGCTTGAATAAATCGAGTCGAAACAACTTAGTGGTGGTAATGCTTGAATAGCCGTGATTTTAATTGTGGTCTCGCACGGAGAACTTGAGGTTTTAGCACAAAGAATTTGAATTTGAACAACTATTGGGGATTAAAGGTTTTTTAAGTTTCGAAGTTGAGCAACGTTTGTTATTGATGTTTTTGCCTTTTTCTTTTTTGGTGGGGTTCGAGAGAGGTGGTGATTATTAATCTACTTAGTCATGAGGGTCAGAGACAGATCTAGGATTTACGCTCTATGCATTCCACCTTTTGGTTCTTGGCATTGAACCCGTTACATTTTTAAAATATGGGTTTCAAATTGTTGTCGATATTTAGATATAAAGTTATGCTCCACTTAAAAGTACTAGATTCAGACGAGCCCAATACTGCGACGCTACATCCGCCACTGATGAAGATAGGTGTGGAAAAATGGATTCGGTGGACTCCTACGTATTTAGAAAAGATTCATTCTTTGGTTTTCTTTGTCCGACTTTGGGAGGAATTTGATGAAAAGAAATCAGTGGAAGGCTTACCTGTTTATATTTCTATTTTCATCTTACTAGACAAACTATGAGATTATTAAGTGAGGGCTGACTCTTACAAGCTCTTAGTAGCTGCGCTTGTTGTTAGCATTTGCTTGATTATGGTATCATTCTCACGTCGAAATATATTTGTTGAGCCTGGTGACTGGGTGTGCTGTACAATTTTTATTCTATATTGCCTTTGGTTCTCTTTGGAACAAAATTTGAGTATCTGTTATTCTTATAGACAAATGCATCCTCTGGCATGGGGGTTGCTGATCAAAGCAAAGCTACATACATGGAACTGCAGAGGAAGAAGGTGCATCGATATGTGATATTTAAGATTGACGAGAAGAAGAATGAGGTTGTGGTTGAGAAAACTGGAGGTCCAGCTGAGAGCTATGATGATTTCACTGCAGCTCTTCCTGAGAATGACTGCCGATACGCGGTGTATGATTACGATTTCGTGACATCTGAGAACTGCCAAAAGAGCAAGATTTTCTTCTTTGCCTGGTATGTCATAGTTTCAGCCAGAACTTGCATAACTGGATTTTTGTCAAAGACTGGTGTGCACCTTTAATAGCCCATTACCATATTTCATTCCCCATACCCCCCCCCCCCCCCACCGCCCCCCCCCCACACACACAAAGAGATAAAGAAAAGAAACGAGGCGGGGTATGTCAGATTGATGTTTTCTTATAGGTTATAACTTATGTCTGTACGTGCAAGGCACATTCTGTTCTCATTCTACTAGTTTTAGATTCTTTCCATCTGCTTACGAAGTCCTCTATGAATGTTGCTGCATTATTCTACAATCTGAAATAGGGCATCTGTGTAAACCATTTGTCTATGTGGCTTAGGTTTGAAAGAAAGATGTCTGTGAAAAGTCGGTAAACCATTCGTGTATGTGGCTTAAGTTTGAAAGAAGGATGTCTATGAAAAGTTGGTAAACCATTTGTGTGTGTGGCTTAGGTTTGAAAGAAGAGTGTCTCTGAAAAGGAATTATAGTGGTCAGATACTTGAGGTACCTGCAAAGTGTTAGGTTCTCGAGAAATTTTCTAGTAGTGTGAAAAGCCATATGATTAAGTAAGACTTGCATACATGTACTGCAAAAAGGGGAGTCTGACCAACAAAGGAATATCTGATGTGTATGAGGAACAATATCTTTTGTATAGAATACTTTGCAGTCAAGAAAAATCGAGGCGAAGAAGAGTTGGATGCAGCATCTTTAAGAAAATTCATATTCCCTATCACTTTTGTGTGTTGACTCTGCCTTGCGTATCATATAGGACAGTTGTTTTCGGGGCTTAGGTATGTATCACTCTGTCTGCAAACAGACTTCAATATGCTGCAGAATATTATATATAGAAGTTTCAGAAGGGTGAAGAAAGCCCCCATGTAACGGGTAGAGTGTACAAAAGTATGTTTCTTTTTCAGGATAAGTGTGTTACAAAAGTTTGTTGGACAAGCGCTGAAGATTTATGGAAATTACTAAGGTCATTGATCTTGAAAGTTTCAGGTTTCAGCTTAACAAGATTTGCTTCTTCCGTGATTGGTTCTTTGTGGCATAGCAGTGCAAGCCCTCGCCCGTTTAACATATTTACATTTCCTGTCATAGATGTTTAATCCGGCTAATATTGGTTTTTCATTCAAATCTCTTGCTTTTGTCTAAGGATTGTTTTTATATTGGTTTTGGATTATAAGTTCTTTTTGAAGCTATTTATTCATTTATTTATTTATTTAAGTTCTTTTAGTTTCTTTTGTCTGTTGTATACTCTCAATACATCCTTTTGAAAACATGAGTTTTACACCCTTCCTATGTCCTAGATCAAAACAGATTGTTATCTTCTTATTGCAAAGTTCTTGGACCTTCTTTTCCTTGATCCGTCACTATTAACTGAAACAGACAAGTAACAGAACAGAGATGAAAGTAGGAAAATGTTGTCAAATTATGCTTTCTCTGTATGTTTACTTTGGTTAACCGTTTCATAGTATAAATTAATTATGAAAGAGGTCTTATGCTAATCCATTTACTTTTCTAGGTCTCCTTCTGTTTCCCGTATCCGATCCAAGATGCTGTATGCCACATCTAAGGACAGATTCAGGAGGGAGCTGGAAGGCATACACTACGAGATTCAGGCTACTGACCCTACTGAAGTAGAACTTGAAGTGCTCAAAGAACGCGCTAACTGATTGAATATCCCTTAAATGAAACAACCATTCGTAATATTTTTGTCTAATTGCAACCTAAAAGGCTTGATTTACTTTAACTACCCATTGTGCAATACCTCCACATGGCACAAATTGCCTATGGGGTAAATAACTCGGCACTTGGGATACTGATTACCAGACTCATGATAACGATATCGTGTTTTCTGGTTATGGGTTCTCATGCTTCCCAGCCGAGAAACGGGTATGGTTATGTATGTGAATGATTCAAATATCAACTACAGTATGTCTCAGCAATGAATATTATGTGTTATTTAGCATCTCATTGATGATTGATTGTTGTTTTTCCTTCTGATAACTAACATAATTTGCTTGCCTATCTGTTGGGGGATAGTTAAAGTTGATACTACAATGCATCTTTTGGACTGCGGTAGAAGCAATGTACCAAGATGATTCTTCGCAAATTGACTAGTTTTATGCTAATCATCCATTTGTACTTGTATTCTTCCTTTATCCAGACTTTGGACTAATAGGTGAGGTTGAATGATTGGTTGATAAAATGTACCAAGCCTGGATGTTTGGTTGACCGGGAATAAATTATAATACGTGGATTAAATAGTGATGAGATGATTTAATGGATATATTTTTATTGATAGCTGCTTCATTTATTGGCAAAAAATAGAATGTATGGGGTATAATATAAAACGTTTTTAGCTAGGTGAGTGGGGATAAGCATTTATTTTTAATTTCATCCTTAGATTTTTTAAAGTACTTTGGAGAAAGAGCCCTGGTAATCGGCATATTTGTTATGTAGTGTTTTATCTCGGGATAATTATTCTACTATCAATGTAAAATAAATAAGTACAACAATTATGATATAAATTAGTTTAGAATTGCTAGGCCCAAATTAAAAAATTCAACCAATGCGGGATAAAATAATCTCACATCTAATTCCAGAATTATTAGTCCTTATCCCACCAGCCAAACAACCCCTAAAGATTACAGTATGCTGATGATTGACTTAAAATTAGTCAATTTAAGATTGATTTTGCAGAATATCACATTAATGATGGTAAACATAACAAATGCTGTCTGGGCGAGCTTTCAAATATATATTGTATTCCAAGTTTGAACATATAAAGAAATCTGCAATATCATGTACCACATGTCAATTGTGCGAAATGATGAATTCGGTATGCTTTTTTTTTTCCCTAAACAGAACTGTCGGCTAATTTGCCATTACTTAAATGGCTTAGGTGAAAATATTCTAAATTGAGGGGCCTAGATAGCTAAATTCCAAAAGTAAATTATGTTATATTTGACTTTCATTTTCAATGTGCCAATAGCTCATTCTTATCTACTTGTTTTTTTAAAGTTTACTTTTTGTCTTTACCTAACACTGACCTTTGCAAGAGAAAATATACAATCCCCAAAAGAAAAGTAATTGATTTCTGCCATGAAGGATAGAAATAAAACATCTGATTTTGACTGTATATGTATTATTTTTTAATTTACTTTTATTTGGTTCAAATAATTCCAAAATTATGACTTGTAGATTCGTGGTTAACTTTTCATTTATTATATTATTGTAATATTAAGATATTTTATTCAGTACTAAAAAATAAAAATTCGTGACGGATAAATTTTATAGGTAAACAGAAAAATTTATTACTAATTCCATTTAGTGATAGATTAACGATACATTATCAAGCAATTTTATTAGCTACGAGCAATTTAAAGAGACTTGAACAATTTTACTACTTTAGAGAGAGAGAGAGAGAGTAATTCCATAGTAGTAGACTTGATTTCTCAACCTTGATGAGATACAAATTCAATAATATTAATTCCAGAACATTTTAATTAATTCTTGAAACAGTCAGACAGTGCACGTCCTGTCTTAGATGTTTCCTCAAGGATAATGACTATTACCAAAAGCTGCATAGATTAAAAAGAATTAGATAAAGTACAATAAATTTCGAAGGAAAATTAAAATTAGGTTAAGAATTTATTTACAAGGATCAGAAAAGATCAAGTGCATAAGAAGCATGATTTCTCAAAGTATTTGGTTCAAAACATGCACCACCTGGACGTATTGGACTACAATCTAATTGTGAACATGTAGAATCAATAAATCCTTGTAATTTGTCTGGAGGAGCTGATACAATTGCTACACACCATGTATTCCCCTGTATACATATGCAATAATTAATTTTCAAGAAAAATAATAATATATATACCCACACGTGAGAAAGATATATATATATATATATATATATATATATATATATATATATATATATATATATATATATATATATATATATATATATATATATATATATATATATATATATATATATATATATATGTCTCTATCATTGTCAACAACAACAACAAAATTCAGTCTAATCTCACAAAATGGGATCACCGAAGGGTAAAGGGTACGCATGCTTAATTATTCCTACCATATGAATAGTGATGACAAAATGGATTAAAGAAAACAAGTATTAATCTATATTAACGGTTAAAAATGGGTTGGATAATGAACTTTTTAAAAACGGGTCAAATATGACTAAGAACCATATCATCCCCGTAGAAACGGTTCAAATTGAGGGTTTTTCAAGTTTAGAAGTCTAGGAATTTTTCCAAAAGTGATCGTATTGAAAAAGACATAGATAATAACCTATTTTTTCTCCGTATTAAATATATATGTGTGTGTGTGTCAGACCAGATAATTTATCCATTTTTATATTCCGTTTTCATATCTGACCTGACCCGTCCGTTTGCTGCCTCTATATATGAAGGCAAAAAAGCCCCTGCTCAGGAAAAAATAAAAAAGAAGCAAAAACAACATCAAGACCAAAATTCTTAGGAAGGAAATTCTTACTTGCTTTTGGTTAGCCCATTGAGAGACTCCAAGGCAGGAGGCAAAGAAGAAAAAGAAAAAAAACAAGAAACAAAGAAGTGCAGCCTTTTGCCATGGATTTTCGTATGCAATTATAGCAGATGAAGCTAGCCTACAGTCTGCTACAGACCGCTGAGGTTATATAATAGTGTCAGTTACTAGTTGATTACCAAAATGAGTATATCATGTAATCTATAAACTAATTAGTTATATAAAACATTATGGCAATCCATTGACTATATACGTCATGGTATTTGGTAAGAGTTAGAGGAATATTTATGCTATCAAATCACCTAAAAGTAAGTAATTATTCATAATTAGTGAAATAATTTGAAAAATAAGATCAAATTACTTGTTACAATAAGTTAAGAAATTCTTCCCACTGTAATATTTGTATGTTAAATCAATACATTTGGTAATGAATCCTTAAGTGAAGGAATCTAACTTAGAATAGGGAGTTAATTTTATCGATGGTCTTCAACTTTTATGTTTGTTTTCTAAAAATTACTTTTTTTTATGTTACATAAACATCATTTAGCTTTGTGTTCATTACTCGAAAGTTACTATTCTTTTTTGTTACATAAAAATTATTTTACTTTGCTCTAATTATCACAAAAGTCATATTTGCCAAATTTTATAAATTTTTACTCGAAAAATCTATTATGCCTTTGATATTATATAAATTCTATATTATATACTATACAATATATTTTTGCTTAGGTATTTTATTTATAACTAAAATAACTTAATATAATTTTATAAAACTTTGACAAGATTTTATAAAACTCGCCTGAAAGGTCTATTAAGCACTTGCATTATATATCTTCGATTTATTAAATACATTCTAGATAATATATTTTATAATATATCTTTACCAAGGAATTTTACTTATAATTAAAATAGTTTTATATTAATTTACTTATTATTTTATAAAATATTAGTACATTTAAATTTTCCCATGATACTGAATTTGTTTAATCATATTCAAGCATAACATATTTTCAGATATGAAACAACAAAAAAATATTTATTTGAAATAACGAAAACATGTTTGTTTAACTGTGACGACCCTTTTATTTTTTAATTGTGTCCCCGAAATCTTGAGAACTTCATTTAGAATCACCTCAAATTGTGTGCACAGTCCTCGCGTAACGAGAAACCTTATATGTGAAAATCTTTGAAAAATAATAAAATTTAGTTGTAAAATGAGTAAATTTGAATTCGGTCAATATTTTGGGTAAACGGATCCGGAACCGTAATTTGATGGTCCCGAGAATCCGTAAGAAAATAGTTGACTTGGGCGTATGTCCGAAACTGAATTCCGAGGTGCCAAGCCCGAGAAATAAATTCTTTAAAGAAAATTATTTTCTGGAATTGTTTAAGGAGATTTGAATTGAAATTTGATTAGAACATATCAGTATGGGGCCCGTATTTTAGTTCCGGCACCCGCTACAAATCTTATAAATAATTTAAAATATTTCTGTGAAATTTGATAAAAAACGGATATCATTTGACATGATTTGGACCGATATTGCTAAATTTGATACTTGATGAAGTTTAAGAAAAATCCTTTGATTTTGAGGTTTAATTTAATGTTATTGAGGTTATTTTGGCGATTTGATCACACAAATAAGTTCGTATGATGTTGTCGAATTAGTACCTATATTTGGTCAGGAGCCTCGAGGGTTCGGGTGTGTTTCGAAAAGTTTTGAACTTAAGAAAAATTACTGAAATAACTGCTATGATGTACTGGTATTTCCTTCTTCGTGTTCGCGGGATGGCCCTCGTGAATACCATGTGTAATTTATTGCCAAAGGAATCTTCTTCTACACGAATGCGTAGCCCAGGTCGCGAATGCGAAGCAGTAAGAGGTATCCCTTCGCGAACGCGAGCCTGGCCACGCGAGCGCGAATGCCAAAGTGGGCTTGGGCAGGGAGTGGGGTAAATACCATAAGCGAACACGAGGCTCGAGGAGTTCCTACTTCACGACGAGCCATTGTTCACGAAAGCTTATGCAACCTGGCCCATCGCGAATACGAACAGTCTGTCACGAACGCAATGCACATTTTCGCCCAGTTATTTTAAAGACCCAAAACAGAACACTTACACGATTTTTCTAAAATTTGACAAACCTCTTCTTCCCCAAATCTCTTAGGCGATTTTTGAAGCAATTCTTCACCATAATCTCTTGGGTAAGTAATCTTTAACTAGTTTTCTTCTATTTTCATCAACATCTAGTAGGTTTCTAGGCCTAAAATATGTGATCAAGGGTAAAAAATAGGGATTTGAGTATAATTAGAAAATTTTAATTAATTGTGATTTAAACCTCATTTTTGGGTTGGATTTAAAAATAAATTATATATTAGTGCTCGTGGTTGAATGTTTAATCGGATTTTAATTCGAACCTCATATTTTGACCAAGCGGACCCGGGGTCAATTTTTGAATTTTTGGGCAGAATGATTGGAAAGTTATAATTAATACATTGGAATTGGATTGTTTGGCATTTATTGATGTTATTAAGTCAATCACGTATAGATTCGATTGGGTTGGAGCCAAATTTGAAAGGAAAAGCAGTATTTGAGGCTTGAGTTGGCCCGTGAAAGTTCGAGGTAAGTGTTTGGTCTAACCTTAGCTTGAGAGATTAGGAGTTGAGTCCTATTTTCTTTGTCATAATTGTTGAGTACGAAGTATAGGCATGGTGACGAGTATCTATACATTGGTATTTAGCATGGCCGTGAGTCTTTATATTGTGAATATCATGGTTTCGTTATATTTTTCATGCCTTTATGATGATTTATGTATGTTGTGAAAAGCTCGTGAAAAGAATTGTGACCTTGAACAACGAAAAGCAATTGGCTCAAGTTATATTACAAATTGTGAAAGTATATGAGATGATTGAATCCTTTGAAGCATTGACTCAAGTGATAAAGTGAGATATGAAATAAAAGTGAAAGAAAGAGAGAGTTATTAAATTGTTTCCTTACCGGGTTATTGTTGCTTTGTTGATTGTCTCCCTTGCCGAGATGTTGAGATTTTTGATATTGTTCCCTTGCCGGAATGTTGAGATTATTAATGTTGTTCCCTTTTCGGAATTTAATTATTTAATTGTTGTTCACTTGCCGGAATTTCTATTACTATTTTGTTTATTTCCTTACCCCTTTGTTTGTGGTTGTTGTTTGGGTGAGTAAGAGTGTTAAAACACGAAGGGTGATGTCGTGCATTATTTGTTATTGTGAGGAAAGAGTGTAAAGCACGAAGGGTGATGCTTTGTTGCACGATGTACCATTTCGTGCCTATTATATTGATTTCATGTGAGGAAAGAGTATAAAACACGAAGGGTGATGTCGTCTCACACGATGTACCATTTTGTGCCTATTGTACTGATTCTTATGGTGAGTACGAGAGTAAAAGCATGAAGGGTGATGTCGTGCATTTGTCCTTAATTTTCCTTGATTCTTGCTGATAGTTGAGTTATGTTGTCAATTACGTTTATTTACTGATTTTCTGTTGTTACTTGACTTCATCTCAATGTTATAGATTTCCTTACCCTATTTGCCCTATGATTGTTGTTTGGGTAAGTAAGAGCGTAAAGCACGACGGGTAATGCAGTGTATTATTTTGGTGAGAGAGAGTAAAAGCACGAAGGGTGATGTCGTGCACTTGTCTTTGATTTCCTAATTTTCATTGTTGATAATTATGTTGCAGTTTCTCTACACTAAATTGATGGTTTCTTGTTGATACTTGTTTATCCCGCAACTTGATTTCCCCTTCCTATTTTCAATTAAACTGTATTGAACCTCATACTTATCTGTTACTCTTCGTTATTATTTGATGTTTCCCTGCAACATGTTTCCCCCCTCCCATACTTGACTGTATATGACTATTTCTTTCTGCACTTTTTTTTTCGCGGTATAAAGTTAAATTGCACAGATTTATTTGGTAGTTTGGTCCTAGCCCCGTCGCTACTTCGCCGACGGTAGGCTAGACACTTACCAGCACATGGGATCGGTCGTGCTGATACTATACTTTGCATTGTGTGCATATCTCGGAGCATCTTTCAGACAGTAGTTCGAGGGCTTCCTTTAGTCCATCCGGAGACCTAAGGTAGACCTGCAGACGTCCGCGGGTCCTGGCGTCTCCCTCTATCTCTACTTTCTGTTTCCTTTTCTTTTATTCAAAAATAGCGTACTGTTTTTCTTTAAACCTTGTATGTAGTAATCTTACATAATTTGTGACACTGTGACACCCAATTTTGGGTATTTGAAGTTTTAAAAGCTTGGTATAAAGTGACATCAGTTTTGGAGCATGGGTAGGAGATAGTTTGAATCTAGACATTAAATTGTAAATAATTTAAAATTAATAGTATAAAGTGAGATTTTCTCTGTTTATATTTCATATCATCTCGTATAATATTATCCAAATTTTGCCTGTAACTATTTTTATGTGGCAAACGAATATTGTAATTAATGTTGCAAATTTTGTCACGGTTATTTTTTTTTTGTTATGCAAGAAATTGAAAGCACGAGAAATTGAGAACGCAACAAAAGTACTTACCAATATTTTAGATCTAAGTATATGTAATACAAAATAAACAAAAGACGGCCACCGAAAAGTGGAATGATGTTAGATACTATAATTAGCATTTAGCATGAAATCAAATCTGAAAGATTGCATGACACTGACATGTTCTTTAGCAAGAGACCTAATACGAAAAGAATTAAAATATAAACCAAATGGGAAAAATAATTTGAGCACATTCTCTGTCAAGAGCAATCAAGAATCCAAATTACTGTTAAAAGGTCTTAACAAAACCTCACACCAAAAAATAACCGGTCCATTAAGCTTTTGTTATGCGCTGATTCAATCTACTATTCTACGTTACTTACTACACTATATTTTAACAAAATCGTAAACTCTTGGCCACATAACAATAATCTCACAATTCATACATAAATGGAAAGCTGTTAATCTTTTATAATTTTTATTAATTTCATTTATTTCTATTCTTAGTTAGTTGGTGGTCCTGCAGATGACATTTTTTAAAGTATTATTCTTCTAGAGAGGTGATTATGGGCTGTTTGTCTTGAAGCCATTCCACTTGATCACATGAAGTCTAATCTTTTTAACTATCTTTTTCTTTTTGCATCTTAGCTAGATTTAATACCCCATGTGGGATGTTTCCAACAGTTCTTGAATTTTGTCTTCTTTGATTTTCTCCTTTGGTTATACCAATCTCAGTACTAAAATTCTGTAGTACATCTTTTATTAATCCCTTATTGGTCCTCTTCTGACATGTTCCTACTTGACCTTTTCTTTCGTGGTGAATTATTGATATGAGTGAGATTCTTGTTTTCTTGAGTATTATTGCTAGTTGTCTTTAGTTGGGTTTTGACAAAATATGATTTTTCAATAAGTATGATGTTTTTCATGGGAATATGATGAAAAATTGGACTGAATTTTAGCAAGATTGGATTTTTATGATATTCCAAGCTTGGGGTTGAAGAGCTATAGTTTCTTGAGTATTATTTCTAGTTGGCTTTAGTTGGGTTTTGGCAAAATATGATGTTTAACCAAGTATGATGGTTTTCTTGGGAATATGATGAGAAATTGGACTAAATTTTGAGCAAGATTGGATTTTTATGATATTCCAAGATTTGGGTTGAAGAGCTGAAGTGAAGATACTTACTTGAGGATTATTTGGTTTTTGTCCAATTTTGTAGGATCTGTGGGAATTGAGTAGTTGGAAATGGAGAGCAATTGTAAGACAATTGTGTGGTTTAGGAGGGATTTGAGAATTGAGGATAATCCAGCTTTAGCAGCAGCTGCTAGGAATGGGAGTGTATTTCCAGTGTTTATATGGTGTCCTGAGGAAGAAGGGCAATTTTATCCAGGTAGAGTTTCAAGATGGTGGCTGAAACAATCTCTTATTCACTTGGAACAGTCTTTGAAATCTCTTGGTGCTGAACTTGTGCTGATCAAAGCTCAGAGTACTCTTTCTGCTCTCTTGGACTGCATCGAAGCTGCTGGGGCGACAAAAGTTGTGTACAATCATCTATACGGTAAGTAACTTTTCTTTAGCTTTTGCAGTAAAATCTCATGTTATTGACAATTTGTATTGTGAGCTAAATTGATAGATCTATACCATTGAACTGTCCCAAGAAATAAGCTCCAATTAATGCTGTACTTCTAGGGTTAAAGCATGCCAATCTGTTATAAAAGCATTGCTTGTAAAGAGAAAAGAGAACAAGATTGAGTGCTCCAATTTCGTTTAGTTAGGATCGCAATTATCTTAATGCTAGAATTTTCATAAGCGTCAAAGCCACTCTGGATTATCTGATGTAGTTGCTAGACCTTGAGCAAAAACTGGGAATACTGCCTTATTTGTAGAACATTAGAAGGAGAATAAGCAACTTTCTGTGCTCCGAATTAAAATTTTTATTACTGAATACCAGGATGGAGCTGAAAACTACTAGAAGCGAAATGCTAAGATTAGGAATATTAACAAAATTTAAGTACAATGACACAATGTCAGATTAGGCCGGATGATGCATGAATGTGTTAGGTGCAAACTGTGAATACATATATAACACTGAAGAAAAAGTTATCTGCAAGAAAAGGATGATGATATTCACATACAACTTCAGTCTTAAAAATTGTACCTTAGGTTACTTGATATACTGATTACACATTATCAGATGTGCTGTCGTTGGAACTTGAGAAGGTTGTATTACATGCTGAATATGATTCTGGCTTTTGAATGCTTGGAAAGCTGCTTGAAAGAGCTAACTACCAAGAGATACAACAAGAAGTTCGTTGTAGAGAATTAAATTAGTATAATATAGTGGGTGAGTCTTAGTCAAGAGTCTTAGTCATGCAGAAATCATTAGACTTTGATTAGCAAGTTAAAAAGCTATAACAAATTCTGTTGTAGCAAAATGCAAATGCCATCTTTGATGTGAAAGTGCCTTCTGTCGTCTGGAAATGCTTTTTTCTTGGAAAGGAGGACTGTTCACTAGTCTAAGTGAAAATCACCATTTGAGAGACTTGAAATAACCCAGAAATTCCGTCCCATGGAAGCAGAGCGGTTTGTGATTTCTCTTTTTTCTTGCAAACATATTGAAGCGTTGATTTTTGGTTCTTCAATTCTTTTCTTTTGCTTGACTTTGTTGTTTCTCTACTTCGCTAGTTAATGGAGGGTACATGACATAAAAAGAGTAATTTCCTCAGTGATTGTAAGAGTGTAAATGAGTAGAATATGGCCGTCAACAAAGTTAGGTGAATTTAATTCTGCTGATACCAATATCTTGAAAGCTGATTAAATTAGCAGGTTGGCATCCAAAAATCCCTGACCGAGTGAACAACAAACCTACAAGGGCTCCAAACAGCACCTTAGTGGCAGGCTTCCTATTAAGAAGCCAAGATAGTCAGTAACCGCTTTACTGTTGTCCTTGCTCCATTGAAATCACATGG
This sequence comes from Nicotiana benthamiana, assembly GCA_034376525.1. Lineage (NCBI taxonomy): Eukaryota > Viridiplantae > Streptophyta > Magnoliopsida > Solanales > Solanaceae > Nicotiana > Nicotiana benthamiana. The sequence continues at coordinate 102,000,023 of CM067323.1, read as the reverse complement.
CAACAAATTTTCACTCTATTTGAAGGCTTAAGAAATGTAGTGTTGCTATGGTAACGATTACTCTCTTATTGGCTGGAGCGGTAAGTATCATTCAAATTCAAAAGGAGTTACAATTTGAATGAACACCCAGGACACTAAATGAACTGATGTGGTCATTTTGCAAGCACTTGGTTTCTGGTATCTAACTGATCGGTCTTGTGTTTACTATGACACATGCCGCAACTTTTAGTTTTAATAAGGGAATACTGATTTGGTACTCAACCAATCAAATGTAAAATCATTTGGAGTTTAAATATTCTTTTCTCTGGAAAAGAGCGTAATAGCACATGTAAACTAATTCCTAGAAGGCCAAGCGATACTTGAATATTTGAGTTCCATGTGCCTGGATCTGATTCTGAGGAAGTGCATGATCATTTTCTTGTTTGAATTAGATCCTGTTTCACTTGTTCGTGACCACAATATCAAGCAAAAGCTGGGGGATCTTGGCATATCTGTTCAGAGCTACAATGGGGACTTACTAAATGAACCATGGGAAGTCTACGACGATGATGGAAAGGTTTTTACTACTTTTGATGCATACTGGGAGAAGTCTTTGTGTCTCCAAAAAGAACCTGTTTCTCACCTCCCGCCTTGGAGATTAACTCCAGCTGCAGGTATGCCTGAAAAATAGATAATCTCATTCTTGTTGAACATTCTGAAATACACTGAGCGTCACTTCATTCATTTTTTGCAATCTCTTGGATGTCTTGTAAAATATGGTTAATACTGATATTGAACAATGTTTACCATTTCTGTGATGATTTATGTTTTAAATGAACGTCTTATCATAAACCTATAGAAAAACCTGATAATTTTCATCTCTCATTGACAGGATCAGTTAAAATGTGTTCGGTTGACGACTTGGGACTGGAAAATGAGTCGGAAAAATCTAGTAACGCATTGCTGGGGAAAGGATGGGCACCTGGTTGGAGCAATGCAGACAAGGCCTTAACAGAGTTTGTAGAGAACCAACTACTTGCTTACTCAAAAGATAGGCTGAGAGTCGGGGGAAACTCGACATCCCTTTTGTCTCCTTATCTTCACTTTGGAGAAGTAAGTGTGAGGAAGGTTTTCAACAGTGTGCGTTTGAAGCAGATACTATGGACAAAAGAGGGGAACTCTGTTGGAGACGAGGGTGCTAGTCTTTACCTTAGAGCTATAGGGCTTCGAGAGTATTCCCGCTATATCTGTTTTAATTTCCCATTTACACATGAAAGATCACTATTGAACAACCTGAAGTTTTTCCCTTGGAATGCTGACCAGGCCTGTTTTAAGGCATGGCGACAGGGTCGGACTGGTTATCCATTAGTAGATGCAGGAATGAGAGAGCTTTGGGCAACTGGATGGATTCATAATAAAATACGAGTTATTGTGGCAAGTTTCTTTGTTAAGTTTTTACTTCTGCCATGGCAATGGGGGATGAAGTACTTCTGGGATACACTTTTGGACGCGGATTTAGAAAGTGATATTATTGGCTGGCAATATATCTCTGGTAGCTTGCCAGATGGTCATGAACTTGAGCGCCTAGATAACCCAGAGGTATGTTTCTTGGCATGGTTTTGTTTTTTCTAGTCCATTTTTGTGGCAGAAGAGACTGCATAATCATGCCGAACCCAAGAAAACCTTCATTTTCTCATTTTTCAAATTGACATTTTTGTGGACTCCATGTATGAAGACCCTTTATCAATAGTAGCCTCTCTAATTCCTATGGTGCATTCTTAAGTTGTACCGAGATCTAGTATTTCTTTTCTCTACTTGATTTTTATTGAAGCAGAGGATGCAAGGTGGAGATACGGGCCGGGACTTTAATATGCATACATAACAAACACAAAAATTACATTGAAGCCTGAAAAAATTACCTTGATACGAAAATGGTATTGGGTCGATAGATCAATCATTTTCTGCAACAAAAGGTAATTTAATTTCTTCCGCTAAAGATATTTATAGCCACACATATATTCTGCATGTTATCGAGGACTAACATAAACATAGAGGAGCAATAACTTGAGGCATGAATAGCAACAACAATAACAACTATGCCTCAGTCCCAAACAAGTTGGGGTCGGCAATTCATCATGAATTGGCAAGTGTTATGTTGGCTGCTAGTCTACCGCAACCCTCCTCCTTTATTCAGGCTTGGGACTCAGGCATGCGGAGTTTGATGCATGAATAGCACAAAAGAAAATTACAAGCCAGAATTTTCAAGTCTTATTAGTTGCTTGTGATGTACGACTATTCTAATTGAAAGAACTTGTCCTGTGAAGTACAGCTATCTAATTAAGAAGAGAAAGTATCTTGTGAAGTGCAACAAGTCTAATTGAGAAAAGAAACTGAATTCTCCTTTTATGCCTAGCTATAAGCATGGTGTATATTTGGGGCATCTAGTTGATGAGTCCAAAGCTTATTTAGTTTCATCAACTCTTCATGCAGGTTCAAGGATTCAACTATGATCCAGAAGGTGAATACGTGAGACATTGGCTGCCTGAGCTAGCAAGAATGCCAGCTGAATGGATCCATCATCCTTGGGATGCACCTCTTACCGTGCTCAAGGCTGCGGGGGTGGAACTCGGAATGAATTATCCAAACCCTATAATTGATGTAGATGTTGCGAGGGATCGTCTGATGCAAGCTATATTTATCATGCGAGAAAAAGAAGCAGCTGCAAATGCCTCAGATGCAAATGGAACCAACGAAGTAGTTTTTGATAACTCTGAAAATGTTGGAGATTCGGCAAATCCAAAGGTTGCAAAGGGAAAGGTGACATGCCCGAGCAGTTCATCTTATGATCAGAGGGTGCCATCAATGCAAAAGGGGAGCACAAATAAGAAGAGACCAAAGCCAGTCGAAGAAGAAAAGAAGTTCAAAGATAATTGGCTTAGTTGCAAGATCAAGAATGAAGGGAAGATCTCAAAGGCGGATGATGACTTGTGCTCGACTGCAGAATCCTCTTCTATGAAAAAGCAAATGACAACCAGCAGAAATTCATTTTCAGTACCTCAAGCAATTTCCATGTCTTATGACAAAAAATCCTTTGATGGTGAAGCATCATCACATGTGAAGCTGCAAAATGAAGAAGAGATCGACATGGAAATCAATTCAGCCAAAAATGGTACGACATGAACACCGTAAGGTTGACTTTTTGTTTGTCCAATTTCTCCATTTAGAACAGCAAAGCTTCATGTATTTCTACACAATACTTTCATTCTGTTCAATCTTTTGTTTTGTCTCTGTTCGAGTCCCACCATGAAGCGAACCTATCTTCTTTCCGTATGCAGGAGCTATTGCTGAATGATTCCCTCACCATCTCAAACGGCTGTCTCTTTCAAAATTGTTCAATAGGAGATACAAATATTTTCAGATCAGCATATGCAGTGGAACAGCGATTTTTAAACATGTCTTCTTGTAAATAACTACCTGGTAATCGTTAGCGGGGTTGTAGTTTGTTTGACATAGTAACGATAGAACTCAACTGAAGCAGCTCAGATTCATGGTTGAATCTCTACTTTGTTTAGTTACATACATAGATCATGCATTTGTAATCTTGAAATTGAATTTCTCTTGTATTTCATAGTAATAAAAGATGTCATCCAGTTTTGAGAAACTATAACACTGTCTACTGTGGATATGATGTACTTGTCTATTCTTATAATTCACAGATTTTTGCATATATTATAATTCACAGTTTTTTGCATATATATTTGTGGTCCGGCCCTTTCCCCGACCTACACATAGCAGAGCTTAGTGTACCGGACTGCCTTTTTTCCTTTCGGTGGTGAATAATCGGCACTTGATCTGACTAGGCAAGGGACATACTAGGTTTAGAAATTTGTAGCATTTGACTAGAATGTTACTGAGTAGTCAGTAGCCTTTTATACAGCCGTTTTATGACGAGTTATCGAAGCGCTCAACTAGGAGTGTTTAAATCAAATCGAAAAACCACACCAAAGTACTACGGGTGGCAAACGGTCAGGTCGGATAAAAATGGGTAATGCAAAAACGGATAAATTATCCGACCCGACCCATATTAATACGGATAAAAAGGGTTACCCAGTGGATAATATGGATATACATATTATCCATGGCTTCTTGAGTATGATCACTTTTGAGAGAATTTTCCAAACTTGAGGAAACCCACATTTGAGTCTTTACAAATGTAAAAATTAAACCTTTTAGTTGTCCATTGGTTATCCATTTTTTAGGTGGATAATATGGTTCTTATTCATATTTGATCCGCTTTTAAATAGTTGATTATGCAACCCATATTTTAATGGATAATATGGGTGGATAATTGTTTTTAAATTCAATTTGCCACCACTACACCAAATCAAAAAGTCAAATCAAACCGATTAAAAAATTCGATTACGTTTGATTTTATTTGGTTTGGTATTGAGTTAAAGCCCGAACTAAACTGACATATAAATATATAATTTTTATATATACTTTTAAGATTTATATAAAATTTTCTTTAAAATATGTCTAGAAATATTTGAGATCCTCTTGTGGGATGTAATAGTCAATAGAATTATGAAGAGCATTCATTTTTATTTACTTTAAATAATAGGTTGGACACTTTTTTATCAACTGTTATTGAAATGCATCAATTAACTCTTTGTTCTTCCATATTCATATGTCAAGATTTTGTATATCTTTTTCGAATTTGAGATGGTATATCGATAATTTAAAATTAAATAGAACATGTCATTATTTAAGTATCATATTGATTTTAAAGTTTAATTACTAAACTCGGTTAACCTTGAAAGTGTACTTTAACGAAAGTTTATTGTTAGACGACTAAGAAAATAACTATCATGTGTTACTAAAAATATTCTTCTATAGAATATTTTAATAGATCATATGTTTATTAGTTTTTTCAACTTTTACTAGACGTATATTCACTTAACAAAACTTATTTATCAAGAGTTTATTAAAGTAAGATTGAAATAATATTCATGTAACAAAAAAATCCTGAAAAATCTGACAAAATTAAACCGATCTAAACTGATAAAGTTGGTCTATCAAAACCGAACCAGCCCGATTCACGTACACCCCTACACTAAACTATGCATTTATCGAAATATTTTTTTGAAGTCTCAAAATGGAATGAAAAAAGTCTCCTACTTTCTCACACTCTTTTGTTGCTTTTGTTTGATTAATTTCATGGACCTAAAAATAAGAATAAAATTATTTATCCTGGTTTTTGTTGACTTTTAAATTCTAGTAAATATTTTGAACATGAGTGTGCATATTGCATATGCTCTCCAAATATTTTGTTTCTTTATTTTGAAAAAAGAAGAAGAAAGTGGTGCTTTATACATTGACGCATGCTTTTTGTCCTTAAACATAGTACTATTATTTTTCAATGGTGCCCACCACTTTTGTCACTTTCAATTTTACCTACTTGATTGCCGCTGAAATCCTTACCTTAATTTATTTAAATATTATCCCAATGGAACAACAAGAGAAAACTCTAACTGGAGTCTGGTATTATCTTTACCTAATTTTCCCAATAATTGATAGAGACAACAGAAAATGTGTTTTTTTTAACTCATCCTTTTGGACAATCATACAAAGAACAATATTAGTCTAGCCTAAAATCATTTTTTATTAAATCAAACATTTAATATGTGATTATTTTAACATTTTAAAAGTATCTTTTGGAATTTATACATTTGGCAGACACTAGGCGTAGCTGGCCAATGTCTTTGATTTGGCCACCATAGCAAAATATATGAGTCACTTTATCTGTACAAATTGTACTTCATTGTTTGATGTCAAATACCTAAGACATTAAGCAAAAAATGTTGGACGTGTCTCCATTAATTATGGTCAAATCGCCCTCGCATAACTATTTATTTTATTACAATAATCTTATCTGAACCAATTTAATTACCTATACTAATTATTCTGAGATATATATACTTGCAATTTTCGATACTAAAAAATATCGCATCCTATAGGCTATACATAAACTAAATAAAACAATCGTGAAGCAGTAAAAAACGATGAGCTTTATACAATATGTTAATTTTTTTTCGGTTTTCCACCCGGTGTTCGGTTCTAGACTGGGGTCCGATTAACTCGAACTTGAGATCTCTGGTTAAGGATGAAGGAGTACTTATCACTCACTTATCACTCCACCACAACTCTTATTGGTTACAATATGTCACTTGTTCTAATTTGAAAGGGTATTAAGAAAAGAAAAGAAAAAAGCAACCGGTGCATTAAGCTTCCGCTATACGCGGGGTCCGGAAAAGGACCGGACCATAAGGATCCACCGTATACACCATTACCCTATATTTTTACAAGAGATTGTTTTCCTATATAGATCGAACCCGTGACTTTCTAATCTCGCAACTTTATCAGTTACTCTAACTTAAAAAGAGTAATTAATATATATCCTTTGGTGATGAGGCCAATAACAATTGATTGGTGATTCAACGGGGGTAATATGTTGTTTTGAGTAGCATATTTAATTCCCAGGTTCAAATATGAAAAGATAAAAAGAAATATTTTCATCATACAACAGAAATGACAAGCATAAGAACTGTGACTATAATGATAACTACTGCAATATTCAGCTTTTTCTGTCAATAATTTATCAGTTATTGAAAAAAACAAAAGTTATATCGTAGAGACTAGAGCGAAGAGAGATGCATTACAATTAACGAAGTTAACTTGGTATATAATAATAGTGATTAAATCATACAAAAAAATAACCCAACCAAAACATATCCTAGTTCGGTAGTTCCTAATATCTTCCAAGATTTTCTGTATAATTATTCTCAAACTCGTTAAATAAAACATCAGTCTTTTTACACAATAGTTGGTGAATCATAAAATTAGAAAAGACAAGGCCACTTTAGGCATTATGGAAAACCATATCATACTTCACTATCCAAACATCCACGGAGAAAAGTCACATTATGGTATAACCTAAATATTTACTTGTAACTAAATTAATAATTGCGTGATGTTTTTTTGGGCATACATTTATATTTAATTATTACCGATTAAGTGAGAAAGGTAAAAACCATAGTAAAAATCATATGGGGTGCCTTATTTGGTTGTCCTATTTTTATTTATACCTATTTATTTTTTCGTTTGCATCCGTACCTATTTTTGTGTTAAAAGTATTTTAAAAAGACAATCTTGACTTTCTTTAATAAAAGACTATTGACAAAACTATAGACTGCATGACAAAACTTCAGCATGTTTTGGTATAAAGTTTTAGCAAATCAACTAAATAACTTTAGCATGCATTAACAAAAACTCATTAGAAAATTACATACTACAAGACAAAAAGTTAAGCATATTTAGTTTGAAATTTTAGCAAATGAATTAAAAAATTTAAGCATGTTTAGTATGAAGTTTTAGCAAATGAACTAAAAAACTTAAGCATATTTAGTCTGAAGTTTTAGCAAATGAACTAAATAACTTCAGTATACATTAGCAAAAATTTATCAAAAAATACTGCAACACAAAAACTTAAGCAAGTATAGTCTAAAATTTTAGCAAACGAACTAAAAACGTTAAGCATATTTAGTCTGAAGTTTTTACAAATAAACTTACAAATTTAATCATGTTTCATAGGTGTGTAAAAAGAGAACGACAAACCGCACCAAAACGGTAATCCGAATCGAACTAAGAAAAAATTCCGACTATGGTTTGATATTGGGAAAAACCCCAACCATAATTGGTTTGGTTTGGTTTTAACTAAAAAAAATCAAATCGATCCAAACCAACCCGACATTACATGTATAGAAGCTTTAATTATATTTAATACATAACAATATTTATTATAGTATAGTTTATAAATATTTCTTAAATATTTTTGCAATTTTATGGTTAACGTATTATTTTAAACTTGGACTTATAATTCTTGAATGATACAATAAGTTTTATAGTCAATATTAATGCTAATAAAGACATTCAATTAAATTGTATTAGGAATAACAATAGTGTTGAATATCTATTTTTTTAAATTTTTTTATGGTTTAGATTAAATGCACAACTTATTTTTTATAGTGTTTACTCATTAAAATAGTACTTGTTAGTCGTGCTTCTTTTAGCAATTTAGTAATTTTAGATTATATTATTTTTATTATGGCTTATTAATAATATTTATTTTATGCGGCTTTATTATTTGTATTATTGAATATTTTCGTATAATACCACAGCTCATCTCATATTTTATGTTATTTTCTTGAAAAATACCTTATATAGTTATGTCTTACTAGGATCCAAGAAATAATTGGAGCACCAATTCTATGTTTTGTTCTATGAAGGCTTTATGAAGAAAAAAAACCCGAGATTAGAAAACCTGAATTTTATTGATTTGGTTTGGTCTTTAGATTTAATAATCCAGCACAATTAGATTAGTTTGGTAATTGAAAAATCCGAACCAATCCAACCCATGTAAACCATTAATATTTCGTCTGAAGTTTTAGCAAATGAACTAAATAACTTCAGCATATATAGACTGAAGTTTCGGATAAAACTCATGACAAAACTGTAGACTAGATGATAAATAACTTCAGTATGCATTAGCATGAAGTTTTAGCTTCAATATGAAACAACTTCATGCTATATTAGCATCAAGTTTAGCTTAAACATGAAACAATTTCATGCTACATTAGCATGAAGTTTTAGCTTCAACGTGAAACAACTTCATACATGTGTGATTCCGAAGAAGAATATAGATAAGTTTTTGTTTTTTTGGTAAAAATGCTGGGAAAAGAGGAGGATATCTTTTTTCATGAATCATGTTGCAGATCACGCGATTAATGAGTGATGTAGGTTTAAGATCTTTTGTCAAGGGTGTAATTATCATATTATTATGAATTTTTTGTCAGGTGGCTATCAAATTAATAATTTCAAAAATAGGGTACAGGTTAAAAGGTGGCACAAATATAGGGTGTGACTGCAAATATCCCAAACTCACACACCAATATAAAGGCTCGTTTGGCCATAAGAAAGATTTTTTTTTTTGAATTTTTCCGAAATCATGTTTGGTCATGAAATTTTTTATTTTTACTTGAAGATGAATTTGGAGTTTTTCAAAAATTTGAAAAACTCCAAAAAGCTATTTTTCAAAATTTTCACTTCATATCACTCACAAAAATTCAAAAACAGCCCAAAATTATATTCATGTTTGTTATAAATAGAATTCTATTTATGGTGAATGTCCATATTTAGAGAGATTCTAGGGTTTATTAATTGCTGACTAAGTCGCCCTCTCTCTATAAATAGAGAGTTTTATTCCATTGTAAATAATCTCATATCAATAAGAATTCTCTCTCTCTCTCTCTCTCTCTCTCTCTCTCTCTCTGCAATATTGTTCTTCTTCTTTTATTATTTTATAACGCGTTATCAGCACGAGACTCTAACCAATTGAGTAGAAACTTTGGGATTGAGCATAATGATTGTCAATTGTTCTATGAACTTCCTGTATGATTAAATTCTTGATTTAAGGTAAGTATATTACTTTATTTTTCTCTTTTAAGTTCTTGAAATTCTGTAATTTGATTTTATATACAAGCAAAGACAACAAAGTTTTATTATAACTCTAATGGAGTTTGTAAGAAATTACACCCACCTAAAGTGGTAAAATTTCTATGCCTTGCCATAATTTAAATCATGTATGATTGTGGGCGAAGAATTAAAAATTCATCCCATTGAATTTGCTCCATTCTCATTCCCTTTAGAGAATGTGATAGCAGCATATGATAAGTCTGAAAGAAGACAAAATTACTACTATGAATGCATCAATGGATGTGGACGTGATAATAGACGAAATTATAATTGTCATTATTGTGATATTGATAATAATAAGGATTCTCAAAATAATTCTTCACTCTGTGAAAGTAATATTTGTCATCGATTTGACATGAGATTTTATAAAGCACATATAGGTGATTATAGTCCTTTCATGATGTGAATATGACAACATCTAATTAATGAATACATATTCTTGGAAGAATATGAACGTGCTATTTGTCACGACCCCGATTCCCCACCATCGGGAGTCGTGATGGCACCTACTATCGGAGCTAGGCAAGCCAAACATCACAACATTTCTACTGATTTCATTTAAACAATTATAATACACTAAAATAATAATTAAAGCGGAAGACTTGCAAATACTTAATTAACTATGAACAAAAATGCGGAAGGTTAAAAATACACATCTATCCGGTATCTGGTGTCACTACTCACAGACTACAATGGAATACTAAAACAAGAGTCTAGAAGAAATACATAATGTTTGTCTGATACAAGATAAACAAATGAAAAACATAAAAGGCACTTCGGCCTGTGAACGCCAGCTAGGCTACCTCGAGAGTCCGTGAGCTGAAATCAGCATAAGCAATACTGCTACTGAGATCCAAAAGATCACACTGGATCTGTGCAAAAAGATGCACAGAGAGTAATATCAGCACAACCAACCCCAAGTGCTGGTAAGTGCTTGGCCTAACCCTGTCGAAGTAGTGACGAGGCTAGACAAGACCTACCAAAAATAACATGTGCAGATATATATATATGCAATAGCAGGAAAATATATAACATTTAATCAGAGCATGTTATAGGGTATGACCGTTTAAGTATAGAAATCATCGGATAAGAAGAAAAGTCGTACAACAGCAACAGATAAGGAAAAGGGATAGAGGAAGCCCTACATACAAGAAAAAACAATAAACTTGATACATACTCCATTCTGGCGCGCAACCGGATCTTCAAATATATCCGTTGCGCCGAGCAACCCGATCCTCAAATATATCTGTTGCGGCGTGCAGCCCGATCCTCAACATTTAATGTTGTTGCCGCGTGCAACCCGATCCTCAACAATTAATACCATTGCGGCATGCAACCCGATCCTTAGTAACTAGCAACAAGAACTCACCCAAACAACAACCGCAACTCAAGTGCGAGGGAAGTAACCACAAATACAAGGAGTCCCGACGAGGGAATACAACTAACAACTCAAAAATCCCGGCAAGGGAGAATTCAAACTATACCTAAATCCCGGCAAGGGAATAATCACAGTACTTTCGCGCTTGAATACTTAGTCATCCACAAGTTCTAGGTCGAGCCAATACCCCAATGTTATACAAATCACTATTTTTCCTCAAATATTTATATCATGTGAGATATATTAATTCAAACAAGAAGTCGTATCGCATCATCCAAATTAAAAGCAATTAAGACTCACGGTCATGCTAGACTCTGGTGTATAGATAACCGTCACCATGCCTATTCACCATACTCTACACTTAGCACGTATCAAATAATATCCTAATCTTATTCCCTCATGCCAAAGTTAGATCAAACACTTACCTCGGTCCGAAAATAGCAATCAAGTCTCTAACACCGCCTTTCATATCGGATCCAACTCCGAAACAATGATATTTAGGCACAATTTAGTTCAATATTATCAATAAGGGCTTAAAGACACAATCTCTTAGCCTAGAAATGAATTTCCTGTCATTCTTCCAAAAATACCAAAATCTGACCCCACTCCCACATGGTACGAACTCGAGGCTCGGACCAAAACCCAATCACCTATAACCCCACGAGTTCAAATATGAAATTTATTTCAAGATTCGATCCCAAATTGAGGTTGATAGGTCCGAAATTCCCAAAACCCTAACTCTATCCAAAACCCACAATTTCTACTTTGAATCCATGATTTAGGGCAAGGAATTCGAATTATATAGATGGAAAATGAAGAAAATGAGATAGGAGTTACTTACCTAAGAAGGTTTGATGAAGAATCGCCCCAAAAATTTCCTACAAGCTGTGGAGAAGAGAGTGTTTGAGGAATGGGATGAAAATCCCGTAAGTGTTCTATTTTTAAGCTATAAAAATCACCGGGTGAAATTTGCTCTATGCGATCGCAGGGCCTGGGATTCGATCGCATAGAAGAAAAAAAAGGGGGCTGAACTTTGCTCTATGCTATCGCGGAGAAGTAGAGCGATCGCATAGAAAGAAACATGGGCCTCAACATTTACTCTATGCGATCGGTAGGAGTAATACGATCACATAGAAGGATTTCCTGGAACTCAAAATTTACTCTATGCGATCACGGAGGAGTAATGCGATCGCATAGCACAAACTGATGACTACCAAATTAACTCTATGCGATCGCATAGAACAAAAACCTGGACACCAGCAACCAGCAAAAATACAAAATTTTCTAAGTCCAGAACACTCTGACACCTATCCGAAACTCACCCGAGCCCTCGCGGCTCCCGACCAAACACACACACACACCAACTCATTAACATCCTAAAAACTAGCTCGAGTGATCAAATCGCTAAAATAAAATCAAAATCAAAGAATCAAACCCTAAAATCATCATTTTCATTTCAAACTTCATAAACCTCTAACTTTAGATATTTAGGCCCGAAATACGTCAAACGACGTCCGATTTTGACCAAACTTCACTGAAAGTGCTAACGCATATTTAAGACTTGTACAGGGCGTTGGAACCAAATACAAGCCCGATACCTATGTTTTCTAACTCATTTTCATTTTCAATTTTCATATCATTTTCAGAAAAACAATTTCTTTAAAAAAAATTATACTCGAGCTAAGGACCTCGGATTTGATTCCGGGAATACGCCCGGGTCCCATATTTTCCTACGGACCTCTCAGGGTGGTCACATCACGGGTCCGAGCCCGTTTACCCAAAATATTGACCAAACTCCACTATATCAATATTAATATCAAAATTCCTCAAAGTTCCACAGGGTTCACATATTTTAACATAGAAAATTCTTGGCTTTGCGCCTGGACTGCACACAAATCGAGGCAACCAAAAGCAAAGTTTTCAAGGCTTCGAAAGCACGGAAAAAGGGAGAATTATGGTGATAACCCTTTGGGTCGTCACATCCTCCACTTCTAAAACAATCGTTCGTCCTTGAACGGACAAAAGAAAAAAGTACTTGAGCCGGTGAATAGATGGGGATAACAGCTCTACATATCAGACTTGGACTCCCAGGTCGATGCCTCAGGAGGCTGACCTCTCCACTGAACACGCACTGAAAGTAAACTCTTCGACCTCAACCGTCAAACCTGCTGGTCTAAAATAGCCACCAGCTCCTTCTCATATGACAGATCCTTGTCAAATTGGACAGTGTTGAAATCTAATACGTGGGCTAGATCGTCGTGATACCTCCGAAGCATGGATACATGAAAAACTGGATGCACGGTGGACAAACTAGGCGGGAAGGCAAGTCTATATGCCACCTCTCCCACGCGATAAAGAATCTCAAATGGGCCAATAAACCTAGGGCTAAGCTTTCCCTTCTTCTCGAATCTCATCACGCCCTTCATAGGAGATACACGAAGCAATACTTGCTCACCAACCATGAAAGCAACATCTCTGACCTGTCGGTCTATATAACTCTTCTGCCTGGACTGATTTGTACGAAGTCTATCTTGAATAATCCGGACCTTATCCAAGGCCTCCTATACCAAATCGGTACCCAACAACCGAGCCTCTCCCGGCTCAAACCATCCGACTGGAGCCATCTGAGTGCTGGACTGGTAGCTGTTGTAGGCAAATTCTACTAACGTCAAAACTGGTCCCACGAGCCTCTAAAATCAATAACACAGGCTCGAAGCATATCCTCAAGAATCTGAATATTCATCTCGGACTAACCGTCTGTCTGGGGATGAAATGTTGTACTCAGCTAAACCTGAGTGCCCAACTCTTGCTGAACCGCTCTCCAGAAATGTGAGGTAAACTGCTGGACCCTGGTCCGAAATGATAGATATAGGCATCTCGTGAAGGCGAATGATCTCCTTGATATAAAACTCATCTAATCTCTTGGACGAAAAATGTGGTGGCAACCGGAACAAAACACGCTGACTTGGTCAGCCTATCAACAATAACCCATATAGCATCAAACTTCTTTCGAGTCATCGGAAGGCCAGGAACAAAATCCATGGTAATTCCCTTCCACTTCCACTCGGGAAGTTCAATTCTCTGAAATAAATCACCGGGCCTCTGATGCTCGTACTTAACATGCTGACAGTTCAGACAACGAGCCACATATGCAATAATGTCTTTCTTCATTCTGCACTACCAATAATGTTGCCTCAAATCCTGATACATCTTCGCGGCGCCCGGATGAATAGAATACCGAGAACTATGGGCCTCCGCTAAGACCAACTCCCGAATACCGTCAACATTGGGCACACAAACTCGCCCCTGCAATCTCAATATACCATCATCTCCCAAGGTCATTTTCTGGGAACCTCCACGCTGCACTGTGTCTCTCAGGACACAAAAATAGGGATCATCAAATTGCCGCTCATGGATACGCTCCATCAATGATGAACGGGCAACTGTGCAAGCTAACACCCTGCTAGGCTCAAAAATATCCAACCTCACAAATCGATTGGCCAAGGCCGGAACATCCAAAGCAAGCGGTCGCTGGCTGACCGAAATATAGGCAAGACTACCCATGCTGGGGGACTTCCTACTCAATGCATCGGCCACCACATTGGCCTTTCCCGGGTGGTATAAGATAGAAACATCATAGTCTTTCAACAACTCCAACCACCTCCTCTGCCTCAAATTCAATTCCTTCTGTTTGAACAAGTACTGAAGGCTCTTACGATCCGTATACACCTTACACGTCACACCATATAAATAATGCCTCCAGATCTTCAAAGCATGGACGATGGCTGCCAACTCTAGGTCATGAGCTGGATAATTCTTCTCGTGGATCTTCAACTACCTCGAAGCATATGCTATGACTCTGTCATTATGCATCAACACTACGCCAAGCCCAATACGAGACGCATCATGATAGACGGTATAAGGCCCTGTTCCCGTGGGCAAAACCAATACCGGTGCCGTAGTAAGAGCTGACTTGAGCTTTTGGAAGCTCACCTTGCACTCATCCGACCACCTGAACTGGGCACCCTTCTGGTTCAATCTAGTCATCAGGGCTGCAATGGATGAAAACCCCTCCGTGAATCGTCGATAGTAACCTGCTAGCCCCAAGAAACTCCGAATCTCTGTAGCTGACGCTGGTCGAGGCTAGTTCTTGACTGCCTCAATCTTCTTTGGGTCTACCTGAATACCTGTTGTTGATACGACATGACCCAAAAACACGACCGAACTCAACCAAAACTCACACTTCGAGAACTTATCATACAACTGACTATCCTTTAGAATCAGAAGAACCACTCTGAGGTGCTGCTTATACTCCTCTTGACTGCGAGAGTATATCAAAATATCATTGATGAAGACAATCACAAACAAATCCAAATAGGGCCTGAACACTCGGTTCATCAGATTCATGAAAGCCGTTGGGGCATTTGTAAACCCAAATAACATCACCAAGAACTCATAATGGCCGAACCGAGTGCGCAAAACTATCTTAAGGATACCTGATGCCCTAATCATCAACTGATGGAAACCAAATTCCAAATCTATCCTATAAAGCACCTTGGCGCTCTAAAGCTAATTGAACATATCTTAAATCCTCGGCAGTAGATACTTGTTCACAATCGTCACTTTGTTCAATTGCCGGAAATCAATGCACATCCTCATCGAACCATCCCTTTTCTTAACAATAACAGTGGTGCGCCCCAAGGCGAAACACTGGGCCTAATGAAACCCTTATCAAGCAAATCGTGAAGCTGCTCCTTTAACTCTTTCAACTCTAGCGGGACCATACGATACGACGGAATGGAAATGGGCTGAGTGCTATGCGCCAGATCAATACAAAAATCGATATCCTGGTCAGGCGGCATGCCCTCCAGGTCTGAAGGGAAAATCTCCGGAAAACTCCTGAATAATAGGAACAGAGCCAACGGAAGGAACCTCTACGCTGGAGTCATGAACATACACCAAATGAGCTAAACACCCCTTCTTAACCATGCGTTGAGCCTTCACATACGATATCACACCGCGGATCGAATAATCTAAAGTCCCTCTTCACTTTAAATGGGGAAAATCTGGCAAAGCCAAGGTCACGGTCTTGGTGTGACAATCCAAAATAGCATGATACAGGGATAACCAAATCCATCCCCCAATATGACGTCGAAGTCCACCATATCTAAGAGCAATTAGTCAACATGGGTCTTAAGACCCTCAAATTCTACTACATAGGACGATGCACTCGGTTGACCATTATAGAATCACCTGCCGGTGTAGACACATATACATGAATACCAAGGCCTCACTAGGCACAACCAAATAGGGTGCAAAATAGGATGACACATATGAATACGTAGATCCAGGGTCAAATAGCACTGAAGCATCTCTAATACAAATCAGAATGGTACCTGTGATGTCTGTATCTGAAGACTTAACCTCCAAACCGGCTGTTGGCTGACCCCTACCTATGGCGGTCTGAAATCCACCTCTAAGACCTCTACCCTCGTCTTTAGCTGGTAATGTAGGCCGTGGAACCTCTGGTGCCTGAATCATAGCATGAGAACTCTAATGCTGAGAGCTCCGAGAAGCTTGAGGGCAATACTTGGCAATGTGCCTTATGTCTCCACACGTGAAACAAGCCCTCGGCTGTGGGAATAACAAAGTGGTGGTTCTCTGACAGGTGCTGACGGTGAGCGGAAAGACTGCTGATCAGAATAACATGGCCGAGAACCCCTCTATCGAGTTTTTCCGGTGAGTTGTGAGACCTAAATAACCTAGTGCTCTGATACCAACTTGTCACGACCCGGATTTCCCACCATCGGGAGTCATGATGGCGCCTACTGTCGGAGCTAGGCAAGCCAAACATCACAACGTTTCTACTGATTTCATTTAAACAATTATAATACACTGAAACAATAATTAAAGCGGTAGACTTGCAAATACTTAATTAACTGTGAATAGAAATACGAAAGGTTACACCTCTACCCAGTATTTGGTGTCACTACTCACGTACTACTATGGAATACTAAAACAAGAGTCTGAAAGAAATACATAACGCTTGTCTGATATAAGATAAACAAACGAAAAACATAGAAGGGACTTCGGCCTGCAAACGCCATCTAGGCTACCTCGAGAGTCCCTGAGCTGAAAGTAGTGCATGAGCAATACTGCTATTGAGGTCCATCTTCCCCTGGATCTGTGCAAAAAGATGCACATAGTGTAGTATCAGCACAACCGACCCCATGTGCTGGTAAATGCATGGCCTAACCCCGACGAAGTAGTGATGAGGCTAGACAAGACCTACCAAAAATAACCTATGCAGATATATATGCAATAGCAGGAAAATATACAGCATTTAAACTACAAGGATGGAGGGGAGCATGCTATAGGGCATGGCAGCTTAAATATAGAAATCATCGGATAAGAAGTAAAGTCGTACAACTACAACTGATAAGTAAAAAGAACATAGGTAAACCCTAAATACAAGAAAAGAACAATATAATTGATCCATACTTCGTTGCGGCGGGCAACCCGATCCTCAAATATAGCCGTTGTGGCAAGCAACCCGATCCTCAAATATATCCGTTGCAGCGACCAACCCGATCCTCAAATATATCCGTCGCGATGAGAACCTGATCCTAAAATATATCTGTTACGGCGTGCAACCTGATCCTCAACATTTAATACCGTTGCGGAGTGCAACCCAATCCTCAATAATTAATACTGTTGCGGCGTGCACCCTGATCCTCAACAATTACTACCATTGCGGAGTGCAACCCGATCCTAAGTAACTAGCAACAAGAACTCACCCAAACAACAACCGCAACTCAAGTGCAGGGGAAGTAACCACAAATACAAGGAGACCCGACCAGGGAATATAACTAACAACTCAAAAATCCAGGCAACGGAGAATTAAATCTATACCTAAATCCTGGCAAGGGAATAATTACAGTACTTTCGCGCTTAAATTCTTAGTCATCCACAAGTTCTAGGTCGAGCCAATGCCCAAATGATATACAAATCACTATTTTTCCTCAAACGTTTATATCATGTGAAATATATCAAATCAAACCAGAAGTCGTATCGCATCATCCAAATTAAAAGCAATTAAGACTCACGGTCATGCTAGACTCTGGTGCATAGATAACTGTCACCATGCCTATACATTGTACTCTACACTTACCACGTATCAAACAATATCCTAGTCCTATTCCCCCAAGCCAAAGTTAGATCAAACACTTACCTCGGTACGAAATAGCAATCAAGTCTCCAACACTGCCTTTATTCTAGAAGCCAACTCCGAAACAATGATATGTAGGCACAATTTAGTTCAATATTATCAATAAGGGTTCAAAGACAATCTCAGAGCCTAGAAATGAATTTCCTATCATTCTTCCAAAAATACCATAATCCGACCCCGGGCCCACATGGTCCAAACTCGATGCTCAGACCAAAACCCAATCACTCATAACCCCACGAGTTGAAATATGCAATTTGTTTCAACATTCGACCCCGAATTGAGGTTGAATCGACCAAAATTTCCAAAATACTAACTCTACCCAAAACCCACAATTTCTACTTTTAATTCATGATTTAGGGCTAGGAATTCAAATTATATAGATGGAAAATGAAGAAAACAAGATAGGAATTGCTTACCTAAGAAGGTTTGATGAAGAATCGCCCCAAAAATTGCCTAGAAGCTGTGGAGAAGAGAGAGTTTGAGGAATGGGATGAAAATTCCGTAAGTGTTCTGTTTTTAAGCTATTAAAATCACTGGGCGAATTTTACTCTATGCAATCGCAGGGCCTGGGATGCGATCGCATAGAAGAAAAGAAAAAGGGGGGGGGGGGGTGAACTTTGCTCTATGCGACCGCATTACATTTACTCTATGTGATCGCGTAGAAGTAAGGCAATCGCATAGAAGGATTTCTTGTACCTCAAAATTTACTCTATGCGGTCGCGGAGGAGTAATGCGATTGCATAGAACAAACTGATGACCACCAAATTAACTCTATGCGATCGCGGAAGAACCAATGCGATCGCATAGAACAAAAACCTGGACACCAGCAACCAGCAAAAAAACCAGATTTTCTAAGTCCAAAACACTCTGATACCTATCCGAAACTCACCCGAGCCCTCGAGGCTCCCGAACAAACACACACACTAACTCAATAACATCCTACGAACTTGCTCCAGCGATCAAATCGCTAAAATAACATCAAAATCAAAGAATCAAGCCCTAAAATCATCATTTTCGTTTCAAACTTCATAAACCTTTAACTTTAGATAATTAGGTTCGAAAAATATCAAACGACGCCCGATTTATACCAAACTTTACAGAAAGCGCTTAACGCATATTTAAGACCTGTACTGGGCGACGGAACAAAAATTCGAGCCCGATACCTATGTTTTCTAACTCATTTTCATTTCCATTTTTCATATCATTTTCAGAAAAATAATTTATTTCAAAAATTCTGTACTCGGGCTAAGGACCCGAATTTTGATTTCGGGAATACGCCCGAGTCCCATATTTTCCTATGTTCCTCCCGGGACCATCACATCACGGGTCCGGGTCCGGGTCCGTTTACCTAAAATATTGACCAAAGTCAACTATATCAATATTAATATCAAAATTCCTTAAATTTCCACAGAGTTCACATATTTTAACATAGAAATTTTACGGTTTCGCGCCCGAACTATACACGTAAATCGAGGCAACCAAAAACAAGGTTTTCAAGGCCTTAGAAGCATGAAAAAAGGGAGAATTACGGTGAGACCCTTTGGATCATCACACTATTGGTATTGAATATACCACACTCACCTGTAAAAGGAGGTTTGAGATGAATTAAGAGAATAATTTTATTATTATAGCATGAATAATCACTGATCAGGTATTTATTATACACCAAAATATTATGGAAATGTGATTATTAAAATACAATGGTAATGCAAGAAACAGATCTTGCATATAATTTGACCATGACCACAATGGTATAACGTTTTCTTTAAAAGAGATATTCATCACATGGATGTTGATGAATATGTGGTAGTACAAATTTAATTGAGAGCTTTATAAGAGCCAATTATTACTATTATGGAGGGATAAAATTGATTATCAAGTAAATTTATTGTGTTGTAGTAAGTCTCAGAAAAACTTATTCAGTTTCCAAAGTACACGCGAAAGCAGTTGGTTATATTGAGACTATAAATAAAGGAAAGGTTTGATATCTTCTATTACTACAACTTGTAGCGGGATAATATGTATGTGAAAAGCTTTCACTTTATTGTCCAGTTTGTACTACAAAAGTAAAAGAATACCACAATAAAGTGGACGTTTATTGATATAAAACTCATATCATATTAAACTTGGAGTTTATTGATAGTTGCACATGTTATGGTGTAAACCTGAACTTTATAAATATTGATAATTTATTCAGTTGACACACATGGTTTAGCCATATCAATTTAAGTATGATGTGCAAAAATAATAGAGAATTCATATGGGTAAATATTAAAGAACTAGAAATTTCTTTACGAATTCCCGTATATTGCTCGTTCTCATTAATTAATTGACCAACTAAAGTTTGGATTGAATCCCATGAATTCTAGAAATATCAAAGGTGAATATGGGCACATTTACCTGTCATGTATACCACATAAGATGCATTTATTAGATGGACATATGTGCAATTATATTAACCCGCAACATGGACGGTGTTTGCGAGGTAACTTGCTCAGTAATTTATTTTCGAGCATAATTTCCAGATAATATATTCAAGAATTTCATCTTCATAAGTTGGTTTACATCACAGCTGTTTTAGCAAAATAATTTATTGAGTACCTCCACTTAATAGCTAAATAATTGCTTGTGAGAATGAACTTTTGTATATCGATTTGATATACATTATATACGAAAGTATATTATCTTCTCCTCTCACAAGTGGTTCGGGGTCGGGAACCAAATAATTCCATCTTATTACTATTAATGTGCGGCGTATATTTTCATTAACACCATAATGCACAAAGATAGATTCTCATAGTTGAGGAAAAGTTTTTCTAACACGCGGGGGGGGGGGAGGGGGGGGGGATATAATAAACAATTGAGAAAAAGTTACGTCGAACGGATTATTATTTGTATATCTAGATCCTCGAATAGGATAATATGAACTTGAAGTTCATAAAAAGATAATTCAATTGCAACATATTACAAAGCATGCAAGACGCATTTGCTGACTCAAAGAAAGTAATTATATTCTCATTGCAAATACTCATATTAAGTCCTAGAAGGACAAAGCATATGGTACGCTTAAAGCATATAGACAAATCGGTTTCAAATAAACTTCTTGATAGAGATGAGCAACTGATCAAAGTGATCATAATAAGGAGGAAAGTGATCTAGAAGATCACATGACATAACACTTCATAAAATCTCATGAGAGATTTAGGTACCTGAATAAATGAATGAAGATCTCTATGTTGCGTCATTATGAAAATTTATTGGAACCGATATAAAATGTTCGTCCGCGACATCTATAATAGCACTAAATATACGAGGATCTTAAGTCTAGAGAAACAATTCAAGTAGAATTGGTTTCATATGAACGACATGTTGTTTTGGACCTGCAGTTCAAATACTTGAAAGTATAAAGTCAATAGTATGTGCAATCAATTTTCGATATCTTATATGTCTAGTATGATATGAAAACCTGGTATGCATCTAAAGTCTATTATATGGGTTATATGACTTAACTTACATGACAATTCATGAAGGATTTAAGTTGCTTAAAGCATATACAATGCTTGATCCTTAAGTACCACTTTCTCAGTGCAATTTGTGCACATTTGTATCTTGCTATAACTATAAGCATGATAATATGATAGCGAGAATCTCTATAGAGATATCGAAAAGGTCATTCCACGTCACTTTATAAAGATATTACATATCTATCAAGTATGATGATTTCAAGTTAATATGGCCGATTTATTTATCAAATCTCTACCAACAATCTTTTGAAGATGGTGCACAAGATTGGGATACGAAGGCTCAAGGATGTGAATTGATGCTCTCATTAGGGGGAGTTAATTCACGTTGCACTCTTTTACCCTTACAAGGTTTTGACCCACTTTGAGTTTTCTTGCAAGGTTTTTAACGAGGCAACCAAAAGGCGTATTATTAGATATGTGTACTCTTTTTCCTTCTCTAGAATTTTTTCTCACTGGGTTTTATTTAGTTAAGGTTTTAACGAGGCACATTATTTGTTAAATATAGACATTCAAGGGAGAGTGTTATAAATAAAATTCTATTTATGGTGAATGTTCATATTTAGAGAGATTCTAGGGTTTATTACTTGGTGGCTAAGTCTCTCTCTCTCTCTAAATAGAGAGTTTTATTCCATTGTAAATTATCCCATATCAATAAGAGGGGTCTCTTTCTCTTCAATATTCTTCTTCTTCTTTTGTTGTTTAATAACAATGTCCAAATACAACTCTAATTTTTAAATATCATTTTTACTTGAATTTTTCTCTTATTTTTTCGAAATTTTATAATTTTTATGTCTAAATACCCACTAATATGCTCAGATTTTCAAAAATATTAGTGAAATAATAGAATATGTAACGCAAATTCAAAGAAGTTATCACATAGTTACAGGCAGAAATTTGCATGTGTGTTTTGGTGGAGTTATTCCGAGTTATTCAATAACTTAGTGTGAGAGTATCACCCAAGACTACGGGCGAATCAATAAAATGTTTTATCTTTGACTACACGTTCGAGCTATTATTAATTTAAAATAATCAACTTTTGTCACCTTCAAAAGAGCGAGTAATCATTCAATTTAAGACTTGAGAATTTCACCATTATTTTTGAAATGCAAAATTAAGATCTAAAAGGGGAAAGAAAAAATAAATATGAGATTTTGAAAGTATAAATGAGAACCAAATGGTTAATTTTCATTTGCTATTGCAGATACACAGAATATACAAAGAATATTCTTAGTCAAACTCTCACTACTATATAAACCCACTCTCATGAGAAACGCAAGAGAGATTACAGAAACGACAAAAATAAAAATAGAGAACGTAATGAGCGAGGCATTGAAGCGAGACTATCGTGTGTGCGAGCAGGAGATAGGGAAGGGACGATTTGGCGTCGTTTTCAAGTGTTACTCGCCGGAAACCGGCGAGGAATTCGCCGTCAAGTCTATCAACAATCTTCTTATCGCCGATGACTCCATTGATCGTCAATGCCTTTACAACGAAGCTAAAATCATGCACTTGATTTCACCTAATCCTCACATTGTTCGTATCTTCGATGTTTACGAAGACGATAATTACCTCGATATCGTTCTCGAGCTCTGTAACTCCTCCGATCTCTTCCGACGACTCTCTACTCAACGGACCTTCTCCGAGTCTGATGCCATTGCCGTTATGGTACTACTTTTTCAGTCAATCACACGAAATAGCGGAAATTATACTTTTCCTTAACTATAGTTGGCTTGAAATCGGAAAATTTAATTACTTGCATATGGTGTTTTTATTAAACTTATAAGTGTAACAAATATTTCTTTCATACACACGATTATTATTTAACTTGGTTTATTGATAGAAATTTTCAGTTTAATTTCTAAATACTATGTTTAAATTATTTGGTTTAATGTAAACACGGGATGTAGGTAAATATTTATCTTATAAAACTCACATCTACAATTACCTAACATGATTAGTTTATATTACTGTATATGTTACTATTACGGTTGAAATATTTGATTTGGTGTAAATGTCAACTGCTGATAAGTATTTTGGAAGTAAATGTGGATGATAAACTAATCTGTAGAATTAAGTGAAATATTATTTTAAAATTTGGCAGTTTTTTTTTTCTAGATTCAAATTAAGTGCACTTTGACAAATATTTTCAAATCTTCGGATAGGATCATAAATGTAATTCTCATTGTAGTACGTTAATGCAGCTTTGGAACATTTAAATTGTACAGTAGTTCTGAAAAACTAAATAAATGCACTACATTTAACTCAATAAAGTTAGTCAAATTGTGGCAAGTGGAGCACTATACGTACATAGGCTTTTCTACTGTTTTCTAGGTTCCGTTAATGGAGGAAATAGCGCATTGTCACCGGCTCGGTGTAGCGCACCGGGATATTAAACCTGATAACATTCTGTTTAACGACTGGAACGAGCTCAAATTGGCTGATTTCGGCTCGGCTGAGTGTTTCCGCGAGGGCGAGCTCATGAGCGGAGTGGTAGGGACGCCGTATTACGTGGCGCCGGAGGTTTTATCCGGAAGAGATTACAATGAGAAGGTTGATATTTGGAGTGGCAGTGTCATTTTGTATATAATGCTGGCCGGAATCCCGCCTTTTTATGGTGATTCTACGGTGGAGATCTTTGAGGCTGTTCTCAGAGCGAACCTTAGGTTTCCGATGAGGATTTTCCGTTCAGTTTCGCCGGCGGCGAAGGATTTGCTTCGGGGGATGCTGTGTAAAGATGTTTCTAGAAGATTCTCCGCTGAGCAAGTACTTCGTAAGTATCACCACCGTGTCATTCTTCTTGCCTCATTTTTCTTAGCATAGAGTTAGTTTGACCAAAATTTCAAATAATTAAATTAAGATCTACTCCTATTCGAAAAATAGAATTATTTGAATAGTTTCTCAGTTTTCTTTAATATCATTCTTATGTATAACTTAATAATTAGTCCCTTGGCTTCTTGGATGATCAAATAATTCAACTTGCTTGGACTTAGAAATTTTGTTCATTTAGCAACTGAATTGAAAGTACCAATGACATACGCATGATTAAATTTGATAGTATATATTTTGTTCAATATTGAGGATTTCCGGCAAGCCACAGTACTCCCGGTGACTCCCGTCCAGACTCGCGGTAGGACGCAATAGAACTACACGAAGCTTCAGGAAAACTTGGGCGCATCAAAGCATACTTTCAGGTTTTTCCACCTGGAGTTGGTACCTCCCGCTCTCTTGTTTACTTTGTGTACCTTTTTACATATTTTAGCTAGCATTTCGAGTGAGGTCTACTCTGTTGCTATCTAGTTTGTACCTTTTTGCGTATTTTGTTATAGTGCATGTGTGCGCCACAGTTCCCCAAAGTCGGTTGGAGGGGTAGTGGCCGCGGCGGGGATGATAGCGTAAGGTCATGTCCTCGGGGGGTGGGGGTGGAGGCAGGTGTGAGTAGGGGAGCAGGGGGTGGTCCTGCGGGTAGGGCGGGAGGTAAGGGTGGGAAGAGGGTAGCGGACGCCCATAGATTAAGGATTGGGTCATGGAACATAGGCACTCTGACGGGCAAGTCCATAGAGTTGGCGAAGGTTCTTCTGAGGAAGAGGGTTAACATAGCGTGTGTCCAGGAGACTAGGTGGAAAGGGTCGAAGGCGACGAATGTAGATGGGTTTAAGCTGTGGTATTCTGTGGTCGTGAGAGGTAAGAATGGAGTGGGCATCTTGGTAGATAGGGACCTAAGGGAGTCTGTGGTAGAGGTTAGGCGAGTGAATGATATGTTAATGTCTATTAAGCTGGTTATTGGGGGTTGCATCCTCAACGTCATCAGCGCTTACACGCCGCAAGCGGGCTTAGACGAGGAGACTAAGAGGCGCTTTTGGGAGGACTTGGATGATCTGGTGAGTAGTATTCCCCAATCTGAGAAGTTAGTTATTGGAGGGGATTTTAATGGTCATATTGGGGCTGATGTTGGTGGCTATGATGAGGTGCACGGTGGCTTCGGCTTTGGGGTTAGGAACGGAGGAGGCACTTCACTGCTTGATTTCGCCAGGGCTTCCGAGCTTCTGATTGCGAACTCGGCATTTCAGAAGAGGGAGGAGCATTTGGTCACCTTCAAGAGTTCGGCGGCGAGGACTCAGATTGATTACATCCTCACCAGAAGGAGCGATAGGGGTATGTGCAAGGACTGCAAGGTTATTCCGGGAGAGTCTCTTTCAACTCTTCATAGACTCCTAGTGATGGATGTCGGTCTCTGGTTGAAGAGGAAGAGGAGGGGCGCTCGGGGACAACCGCAGATTAGATGGGGTGCTTTGACTAAGGAGAAAGCACAGGAGTTGGAAAGGAGGTTAGTTGAGGGCGGAGCTTGGAGAAGTTCTGGGGAAGCGGACGCTATATGGACAATGACGGCGAACTTGGTTAGGAGGGTAGCACGAGACGTGCTCGGGGTAGCCAAGGAATATTCAGGCAGACATCAGGGTGATTGGTGGTGGAACGATGTAGTCAAAGGAAAAGTGGAGGTGAAGAAGGCGGCGTTCACTAGGTTGGCGGGGAGCACAAGCGAGGAAGAACGGAGAGCGAACATGGTGATCTACAAGGTGGCGAGGAAAGAAGCAAAGATGGCAGTCACGGAAGCTAAAAACGCGGCGTTCAGTCGCATGTACGAGGAACTAGAGGAGAGAGGCGGGGATAAGAAGTTATTCCGGTTAGCTAAAGCGAGGGAAAGGAAGGCACGTGATCTAGACCAAGTTAGGTGTATCAAGGGCGATGATGGTAGAGTTCTAATGGGGGAATCTCAAATCAAACAGAGGTGGCAGGCGTACTTCCGGGACTTACTTAACAAGGAGGGGGATCGTAACATAGAGCTAGGGGAGCTGGGGCGTTCAGAGCAACATAGAGACCTTGGGTACTGCAGGCGCATTAGGGCGGAGGAGGTCATGGGGGGCTTTGCGTAGGATGAGTATGGGTCGAGCGACCGGGCCTGACGAGATCCCGATGGAGTTCTGGAAGTGCATGGGTAAGTTAGGAGGGGAGTGGCTCTCTAGGTTGTTCAATGCGATCTTTAGGACCAAAAGATGCCGGATGAGTGGAGGTGGAGTACAGTGGTGCCCTTGTACAAGAACAAAGGGGACATCCAGTGCTGCAACAACTATAGGGGTATCAAATTAATAAGTCACACGATGAAGGTTTGGGAGAGGGTGATTGAGGCGCGGGTGAGGGAGGTGACATCTATATCTGGAAACCAGTTCGGTTTCATGCCGGGCCGCTCCACTACAGAGGCTATCCACCTTGTCAGGCGGCTGGCGGAGCAATTCAGGGATAAGAAGAAGGACCTACACATGGTGCTTATCGACTTGGAGAAGGCGTATGACAAGGTCCTAAGGGAGGTGATGTGGAGGTGCTTGGAGGCGAAGAGCGTGCCGGAAGCCTACATCAGAGTAATCAAGGACATGTACAATGGATCTAAGACTAGGGTTAGGACGGTGGGTGGCGAATCAGACCATTTTCCTGTGGTTATGGGGCTCCATCAAGGATCGGCGCTGAGCCCCCTCTTGTTTGCCTTAGTGATAGATGCTCTAACCCGACATATTCAAGGGGATGTGCCTTGGTGTATGCTATTTGCTGATGACATAGTATTGATAGATGAGACGAGGGTCGATGTTATTGAAAGGTTAAGGGTATGGAGACAAACTCTCGAGTCTAAAGGTTTCAAAATAAGCAGATCTAAGACAGAGTACCTGGAGTGGAAGTTTAGCGCCGAGCCGAGCGAAGTAGGCAGGGACGTGATGATTGGTTCTCAGGTCATCGCCAAGAGGGACAATGTCCAATATCTTGGGTCTGTGATTCAGGGGGACGTATAGATTGACGGGGAAGTCACTTATCGTATAGGAGCGGGGTAGTCAAAGTGGAGGCTTGCATCAGGAGTCTTGTGTGACAAGAAAGTTCCACACAAACTCAAGGGGAAATTCTATAGAGCCGTGGTTAGACCTGCGATGTTGTATGAGGCGGAGTGCTGGCCTGTGAAAAACTCGCATGTTCAGAGAATGAAGGTTGCGGAGATGAGGATGCTTAGGTGGATGTGCGGTCACACTAGGCTAGATAAGATTAAGAATGAAGTTATTCGAGAGAAGGTGGGGGTGGCCCCGGTGGATGAGAAGATGCGAGAAGCGAGGCTGAGGTGGTTCGGGATGTGCGGAGGAGAAGTTCCGATGCCCCCGTGAGGAGCTGCGAGCGGCTGGAGATTGTTGGCGGTCGGCGAGGCAGAGGGAGGCCTAAGAAGTATTGGGGAGATGTGATTAGGCAGGACATGAGTAGAATGCAGGTTTCCGAGGACATGACCCTTGATAGGAAAGTCTGGAGGTCAAGAATCAGGGTTGTAGGATAGGGGCTCCTAGAGTTTTTCGTACGCCTCATCCGGGGTTGGGTGTGGGTCAGCAGGGTTACCCATAGATGATTTGTGTTTTAGCTTATGTCCCCCCTATGGCTGTTAGTTATGGTAGTTACTGTATGATATTATTGCATGCGATTGTATTTATGTTTAGATAATTATTTACGCTATTTACGTTATTTCTGCTGGAGTTACTAATGCTCTATTGTTTTTGTTTTTGTCTTTGTTTTTGTATTACTGCTGTTTTCCTTTTATCCTATGAGCCGGGGGTCGATTGGAAACAGCCTCTCTGCCCTTTCGGGTAGAGGTAAGGCTTGTCTACATATTACCCTCCCCTGACGCCACCTGGTGGGAGTATACTGAGTAGTTATTGTTGTTGTTGTTATTCTTAAAAGTTTTGGCCCGTTGGACCTCTAGATAGAATAGGAGTGTTGTTGTTTAGAAGGTTGATTTGCATGGATTTCGGAGATAATTTAGGATTTGAAGTTTAGGATTTGAATGTAGGATTCTAGCTACAATTCGTTTATTTACTGGCCTCTTAATCAATTAGTTTTACTTTTTTTTGTGTGAATTTTTAATACATACAGTTCGAGTAGAAGATACTAGTCCATTATTTTTACCGTGCGAACTTACTCTCTACATCCACCCTGACTTGTAATTTCGCTTGTGTGAATTTGATGAAATAGTATAAATTATTCTTAGCCCACATGACTTCGCTGGTGTTTGAGCACAATGAATACGTATGAAAATTTGGGTCATATTATTATATCACAAACATAATAATTTATGGTCGACCATAATACATCGTTTGAAATTAAATATTTTGATTCACTAATTTGCTCGGTTAATGAGGTGATATAATAATACACAGGGCATCCATGGATAACTAGCAATGACGAGATGAGAGCAGTTGCTGGCCTAGCTTAAGAAATTTGGCTCCCCGTAATTACCGTACGTAGTTACTTTATCTCATACTGCTGCTCGGGAACAGCCCCTAATTCGGACCTCTGCCCAACACTATAAATGGATGCACATACTTTACCATAGCTAGTTCTCTTGGCGGCTTCCTTCTTGTTAGAGTAATTAATGAAGTATTAATGTGTTAAGTACTATTAGCCAATTTAGAGTAAAAAATTAAGGGCTGCTGCATTAACCTCTCATTATGCGATAGGCGATATGGAGGAGATTGGTGTAATCTTCAACTAGATATATGTAAATCAAGCTATAATCTATCATGTTTGTTAGTATATTTTTATCTTGCTTGGAAAATTTAGAACTAATTTAACTTGGAAGATTATGATGTTCTCTTTTACCACGCCGAACTACAAGGTGACAATTTTTCAACTGTATTGTTGACTAAGATAAAGTCCTACGCATGATTTTCAAGAACTTTAGCAAGTATGGTGGTCTTACTTTCGTTAGACGTAATTTCGATTAACTTTAGATTAAGCTGGTGTATTTCTCACAAAAATAGAAATTATCCATTATCATGCTGTTATGGCAGCATAGTATTCACTAGACCAACTAAAAAGAAAAAAATTCAATTAGTTCCATTAAAGTCATCATTATATTTCCAAACGAAGAATGGGTGATAGCAAGATATACCATAATTATTTCTTCTAATACACCAAACCAAATGTTCCCTAAGTATTAAACTCTTCCATCTAATATGGAAATAATTTAGCTAGCATCAACAACTGATGGCAAGAAGAGATAGAGAAGAATAGTAAAGCTTCAAACTCCATAATTTTTTTCTGGAGTTTGAACTGCATATTTGAAACTCAAGGAAAATTTCGAGTGTGTTGGAGCTGAAGTTTCAAACTCCCAACACACTTTGTTGAAGTTTTGGGTAATTTAGCTGGGGATATTTTGTTCAAGTTCTATTTTCGTATTGAGAAGTGGCAATTTCTCAATTACATTTCAAATCGTGGCTAAATATTAACAAAGTCCAAAAACTGGCCATTCGACGCCATTTTTCCATGACCAACTTAGATATGCATTTCCTCAGCCCATGAATATTATGGGTTGTGCTGCCATTCCAGCAACAGTAGAAATAGCATCCAATTACCACATTTCAATCGTGTCTTTGTTAGGATTATAAATCCGACTAAAACATAATAGCCTTCATATCGAATTATTTGGAATAACAACATAAGCGGAAGAGCATCTGAATCCATAAGTGGAAATCCTTAGTCCTTTTGAAGATTGTCCAAATATTTGGCTTTGAAAGCTCCTTAATCCTTCTTGAAGAATATCTTGAAGTTTTCCCAAGAGGTATGGCTTTCACAAGAATATCCAAGACAAATATGAGGAATGGTTTTCCACTTGATATGCAAGACAACAATGGCTCTCTCTCTCAATGGGTGGAAGAAGAAGAGAATGTCTTGCATTCTTATGGGAACCATAACCCCCCTCTTATAACATATGAGTTATGAAACTCAAAAGTCATAAGCATGTAACCATGGTTACATGTATGTAACCTTAGTTAGCCCATCATTAACTAAGGTTACCCTTTTGGGTATCTACACATTAGTCCTACACTTTATATGACAATATATTGGCCCCCTTAACAATGTCCATAAGACCACCAATTTAGGCCAAACCAAAAGATAGCACATAACATATAATTAATCCATATATTGTTCATATGTATGTAGATATAAGTCCATATATCTAACAATCTCTCACTTGGACGAGATACTCATACATATGTACAAACCTTAGCATTATATGTTACATTATAACCTTATGAGCTCAGAATTGCTATCATAATAAAATTGTCATGAACAATCCGGTCCATCAATCATACCAACATAGGATCTAAGAGCTCTTAGTTACTCTTGCGTAACTAGAACCAACATAGATCACGTATATCAATATAACCAACGACATGGATCAAGTTTGTGTAGCATGGAAATAACATAAAGTGTGGTCTGAAATAGAATGTCTATTTCCAACTGGTTCTCTTTATTGAGATCATTCATAAACCTTAAGAGTACAAAAAAACTTTAAAACTGAATATCTGCAGATATATCCTTAAAATTGAATTACTGAATGTAATGGACAATACATAATTGTATAATACAAACTCCCACTAAAATTCATAATCCTTAACTGATTTGACACCCATGCAAGCAATATGCTCATGAAATACTTTTGGTGCCAATCCCTTAGTGAGCGGATCCGCAATCATGGAGTTTGTACTTATGTGCTCTATGCACAATTGTCCATTCTGTACTCTTTCTTTAACAACTCGAAATTTGACGTCCATATGTTTTGCTTTCGTCAAACTACTGTTGTTGTTAGCATAAAGGACTGCTGATCTGTTGTCGCATAATAGCCTAAGTGGCTTTTTAATGCTGTCAACTATGCGCAGTCTACTAAAAAAATTCCGCAGCCATAATGCCTCAACTTGCACCTTTTTGCCGTCACCCACATAGATGTATCTTTCACCATCATTTGGTTTTCGGCAATTCAGGAAACCCCGCATAGATATACTTATGTGAGTAGTAGCAGCCGAATCTACCCACCAAGTATCCTTAGGTACCGAAATTAAATTAACTTCAGAACAAACAAGAGAAAGAGATGTACCTTTTTTCGCACGCCAAGCGTGGTACTTGGTACAATCTTTCTTCACATGATTAGTCCCCTTACAGAAA
The DNA here is from genome assembly GCA_034376525.1 of Nicotiana benthamiana. NCBI lineage: Eukaryota > Viridiplantae > Streptophyta > Magnoliopsida > Solanales > Solanaceae > Nicotiana > Nicotiana benthamiana. Next base: position 101,968,300 of record CM067323.1, on the reverse strand, counting down.
AAGCAACCTGATTCTGAAGTTTCAACCTTAGGTTCCTTATTTTGCTTTTTCTGGGGCCTTGCAACCGCAACTTCCTTACCTTTCCTCTTCTTAGTATCCTTAGAAGAGGATGCCAAATGAGCACTTTCTGTCTTATCTTGCTTTATCCTTTCCTCCTCTTGCACACAATGTGAAATGAGCTCATTAAGAGTCCATTTCTCCTTCAGGCAGTTGTAACTGACCTTAAACTGATTAAAGTGTGCAGGAAGAGATATCAAAACTAAGTACACAAGCAGTTCCTCAGGTAATTCCAGCTTGAGTGACTTAAGTTTCGAAGCAAGATGAGACATTTCCAAAATGTACTCCCTTATGTTTCCCTTGCCTTTATACCTCATGGAAACAAGTTTACTCAAAAGAGTACTTGTTTCCGCCTTTTCGTTTTGTGCAAAACGCTTTTCAAGGTTTTCAAGGAAAACTTTGGCATTACTTTCATCATTCATAGTGCCCTTGAATGATTCTGGAATTGCACGTTTCATGATAATTAGACTCATGCGATTTGAGCGTTCCCACTTCTCCATCTCCTTCTTTTCATCAGAAGAAGATGTATCCTCAAGAGAAGCATGTTGCTCAATCCGAAGTGCAAGGTCTAGATCCATGCAACCGAGAACGATCATAATGTTCTCTTTCCATTCCTTAAAGTTTGTGTCGTTAAGCACAGGGATGCTGTTTATATTAGCAGATATCGAAGCAGCTGAAAAATTCACTGAAAATAGAACAAGGATAACTTAATACATGCTTACAATTACTTGAACTTTAACTTTAGTTTACAGATTCAAAATAGGCAAATCCCATTACAAGATACCTAGCACAACATTGATTTTAGTCTTTGGACAGAAAATCAACTTGTAAGTGGTACTCTTGGTGTAGTGATCAAATATTGACAATAAACTCCTATCAAATATCAAGCCTTCCTTTGGGCCGACTTAATATTCACATGGAAAACCGAATAATTGTCACATATTTATCACCACAAGCATGTTCGAATTCCTGCCAAATAACAACCTTCCTTTGGGCCGGTGTTAAACGCATGGAAGACTAACATCCACAGTTATCTTATATTTCAAGATTAATCAATCTACACAAAAGAGGTTAATTTGGAACCATAATGCTTCAATTGACTAATTTAAATATTAGATGCTAAATCATATAGTTCCTTCAGCCATATAGTGAATCTTAACTGAAAATTTACATGTTTTGCCATGTAACATCTGAATATTAATTGTTTTAGTCTTAATTGGATAATACCAAAATCTGAAGCATGATGGACTAAAAAACAATTAATATTAAAAAACTGAATATTAATGTATAAAACATTAATAAAAAAAGCTGAATATTAATTGACATATTATTAATGTACAATTAAAAAATCTGAAAACTTAATACTTAAAACGTTTCATTAATTATGAAAAACTTTTCTTACATTATGTCCTCATTAAACTGCCAGAAAATAAAACGTTTCTGCAATTTATGGCCAGATAATCGATTATATGAGCCTGATAATCGATTATCTGGGCCTTCTGGAATCTCAAAAATTGCTGAAAAACTAGGATAATCGATTATCCTTTTTGGATAATCGATTATCTTGGCTCTCTAGAATTTCCAATTTTGCTAAAAAATTCCAGATAATCGATTATTTTAAAAATAATCGATTATCCTCAGGTTCTGTTTCAAAAATTTTTTGATGAACAAAGCAGAATAATCGATTATTTCATAAAAATAGTCGATTATTCTATGCTACTGTTTTGCAAAATTTTGGTCAACCTTTCAAGATAGTCGATTATCTGGATAAGATAATCGATTATCTTACTATTCTGTCCAACGACTTAATATGGTTTTCAACAAGAAACTTAAACAAGAAATCATGTTGTTCATCAACCAAAATCATGCAAATTTCAATGTTTCATTTCATATAGAGATAACATGATATTGAAACACCAAAGTTCATCAACAACACATCATTCATGAAATCATGCTATATCATGGTACTAGAATTTCATAATCAAAATTCTATCTTAACTTAATCATAAACTTTATATAACATGAATTTCATGAACTTCCAAATAATCCAAATATGAAGGAGGCTCTGATACCAATTGTTAGGATTATAAATCCGACTAAAACATAATAGCCTTCATATCGAATTATTTGGAATAACAACATAAGCGGAAGCGTACCTGAATCCATAAGTGGAAATCCTTAGTCCTTTTGAAGATTGTCCAAATGTTTGGCTTTGAAAGCTCCTTAATCCTTCTTGAAGAATATCTTGAAGTTTTCCCAAGAGGTATGGCTTTCACAAGAATATCCAAGACAAATATGAGGAATGGTTTTCCACTTGATATGCAAGACAACAATGGCTCTCTCTCTCAATGGGTGGAAGAAGAAGAGAATGTCTTGCATTCTTATGGGAACCATAACCCCCCTCTTATAACATATGAGTTATGAAACTCAAAAGTCATAAGCATGTAACCATGGTTACATGTATGTAACCTTAGTTAGCCCATCATTAACTAAGGTTACCCTTTTGGGTATCTACACATTAGTCCTACACTTTATATGACAATATATTGGCCCCCTTAACAATGTCCATAAGACCACCAATTTAGGCCAAACCAAAAGATAGCACATAACATATAATTAATCCATATATTGTTCATATGTATGTAGATATAAGTCCATATATCTAACAGTCTTCACAAAATAACCACCATCTTGGAGTGGCTATTTTTTGATTGCTGGGGACTTATGTGCGCCCTTTCTGAGCCAAGGTTCTATTGAAAACAACCTATCTATTTTCACGAGGTAGGGTAAGGTATGCGTACATACTATCCTCCCCAGATATCACTTCTGGAAATATACTAGGTTTTTTGTTGTAGTGTTGTTGTAGGGACTAAAAGTGGCTATTTGTGATTTTTCCCGGCAACACCGAAGGTATTAACATATTACTAGTCATTAACTCCGAGTAGGGGTAGTAAAATGGTTAAAGAAAAATGTTAATCACACATATAATTCGCTAAAAATGAGTTGGATAATGAACTATTTAAAAATGTGTCAAATACGGATAAGAACCATATTATCCTTTTGTAAAATGGATAACCAACGGGTCTAACTTTTACATTTGTAAAACCTCAAATTGTGGGTTTCGCAAGTTAGGAAGACTAAGTGATCATATGTAAGAAGTCATGAATAATATGATTACCCATATTATCCGCCGGTTAACCCGTTTTTTATCCGTATTAAATTTGGGTCGGGTTGGATAATTTATCCGTTTTCTCAATACCCCATTTCGACCCAAACCATATCCGACCCGCTCCGCATTGCCCCGCCCGTTTGCCACTCCAAACTCCGAGAGCTCATGAAAAAAACTCCGACAACAATTCAGTAGTTATAAAGCTATAAATTGAATCGTAATTAATAAAAGGCCACTCTCTTTAAGCTTCAGTACCAGGAAACTAGTGAAAAGATAGTTTCATATATTTCTTCTCTTGCTTGAGTTATCTAGAGGATGAAGAAAGTAATTAAACTAGAGAGAATTATTTTCTTTTGGTGACAAAAATTCACTTCCTGAGACAACAAAGGAAAACATGTTAGATATATGGACTTATATCTATATACATATAAACAATATATGGATTAATTATATGTTATGTGCTATCTTTTGGTTTGGCCTAAATTGGTGGTCTTATGGACATTGTTAAGGGGGCCAATATATTGTCATATAAAGTGTAGGACTAATGTGTAGATACCCAAAAAGGTAACCTTAGTTAATGATGGGCTAACTAAGGTTACAGACATTTAACCATGGTTACATGCTTATGACTTTTGAGTTTTATAACTCATATGTTATAAGATGGGGGTTATGGTTCCTATAAGAATGCAAGACATTCTCTTCTTCTTCCTCCCATTGAGAGAGAGAGAGCCATTGTTGTCTTGCATATCAAGTGGAAAACCATTCCTCAATTTTGGTCTTGTTTAAAATTCTTGTGAAAGCCAAAACTTCAAGAAGGACAATCTTCAAGAAGGAACAAGGAGCTTTCAAAGCCAAACATTTGGACAATCTTCAAAAGGACTAAGGATTTCCACTTATGGATTCAGGTACGCTTCCGCTTATGTTGTTATTCCAAATAATTCGATATGAAGGCTATTATGTTTTAGTCGGATTTATAATTCTAACAATTGGTATCAGAGCCTACTTCATATTTGGATTATTTGGAAGCTCATGAAATTCATGTTATATAAAGTTCTTGTTTAAATTAAGATAGAATTTTGATTATGAAATTCTAGTAACATGATATAGCATGATTTCATGAATGATATGTTGTTGATGAAATTTGGTGTTTCAATATCTTGTTATCACTAGATGAAATGAAATATTGAAATTTGCATAATTTTGGTTTATGATCAACATGATTTCTTGTTTAAAGTTTCTTGTCGAAAACCATATTAAGTTGTTGGACAGAATAGTAGCATAATCGATTATTGTCTAAAAATAATCGATTATTACATTAAGTTCACCAAAATTTTGCAAAACAGTAGCCTACAATAATCGATTATGCCTTAAACATAATCGATTATTGCTTTCAAAAAATTTTGCAAAACAGAACAGTAGAATAATCGATTATTCATCTAGAATAATCGATTATCTGGAATTTTTCAACAAAATTGAAAATTCCAGAGAGCCAAGATAATCGATTATTTTAAAAGGATAATTGATTATCCTAGTTTTTCAGCAAATTTTGAGATTCCAGAAGGCCCAAATAATCGATTATCAGGCTCAGATAATCGATTATCTGGCCATAAATTGCAGAAACATTTTATTTTCTGGCAGTTTAATAAGGACATAATGTAAGAAACGTTTTTCATAATTAATGAAATGTTTTAAGTATTAAGTTTTCAGATTTTTTAATTGTACATTAATAATATGTCAATTTATATTCAATTTTTAAATTATTAATGTTTAATACATTAATATTCAGTTTTTAATATTAATTGTTTTTTAGTCCATCATGCTTCAGATTTTAGTATTATCCAATTAAGACTAAAGCAATTAATATTCCGATGTTACATGTCAAAACATGTTAATTTTCAGTTAAGATTCATTATATGGCTTAAGGAACTATATGATTTAGCATCTAATATTTTAAATTAGTCAATTGAAGCATTATGTTGCCAAAGTAACCTCTTTTGTGTAGATTGATTAATCTTGAAATATAAGATGACTGTGGATGTTAGTCTTCCATGCGTTTAACACCGGCCCAAAGGAAGGTTGTTATTTGGCAGGAATTCGAACATGCTTGTGGTGATAAATATGTGACAATTATTCGGTTTTCCATGTGAATATTAAGTCGGCCCAAAGGAAGGCTTGATATTTGACAGGAGTTTATTGTCAATATTTGATAACTACACCAAGAGTACCACTTACAAGTTGATTTTCTGTCCAAAGACTAAAATCAATGTTGTGCTAGGTATCTTGTAATGGGATTTGCCTATTTTGAATCTGTAAACTAAAGTTAAAGTTCAAGTAATTGTAAGCATGTATTAATTTATCCTTGTTCTATATTCACTGAATTCTTCAGTTGCTTCGATATCTGCAAATATAAACAGCATCCCTGTGCTTAACGGCACAAACTTTAAGGAATGGAAAGAGAATATTATGATCGTTCTCGGTTGCATGGATCTAGACCTTGCACTTCGGATTGATCAACCTGCTTCTCTTGAGGATACATCTTCTTCTGATGAAAAGAAGGAGATGGAGAAGTGGGAACGCTCAAATCGCATGAGTCTAATGATCATGAAATGTGCAATTTCAGAATCATTCATGGGCACTATGAATGATGAAAGTAATGCCAAAGTTTTCCTTGAAAACCTTGAAAAGCGTTTTGCACAAAACGAAAAGGCGGAAACAAGTACTCTTTTGAGTAAACTTGTTTCCATGAGGTATAAAGGCAAGGGAAACATAAGGGAGTACATTTTGAAAATGTCTCATCTTGCTTCGAAACTTAAGTCACTCAAGCTGGAATTACCTGAGGAACTGCTTGTGTACTTAGTTTTGATATCTCTTCCTGCACACTTTAATCAGTTTAAGGTCAGTTACAACTGCCTGAAGGAGAAATGGACTCTTAATGAGCTCATTTCACATTGTGTGCAAGAGGAGGAAAGGATAAAGCAAGATAAGACAGAAAGTGCTCATTTGGCATCCTCTTCTAAGGATACTAAGAAGAGGAAAGATAAGGAAGTTGCGGTTGCAAGGCCCCAGAAAAAGCAAAATAAGGAACCTAAGGTTGAAACTTCAGAATCATGTTGCTTTTTCTGTAAGGGGACTAATCATGTGAAGAAAGATTGTATCAAGTACCACGCTTGGCGTGCGAACAAGGGTACATCTCTTTCTCTTGTTTGTTCTGAAGTTAATTTAATTTCGGTACCTAAGGATACTTGGTGGGTAGATTTGGCTGCTACTACTCACATAAGTATATCTATGCGGGGTTGCCTGAACTGCCGAAAACCAAATGATGGTGAAAGATACATCTATGTGGGTGACGACAAAAAGGTGCAAGTTGAGGCTATTGGCAAATTTAGGTTGTTGTTTAAGACTGGTTTTTATTTAGATTTGAATGAGACTTTTTTTGTACCGTCTTTTAGACGGAATTTAATTTCTGTTCCCAAATTGGACATATCCTGTTATTCATGTTCATTTGGTGACAATAAAGTTAGTCTCTTTCAAAATTCAAATCTTATCGGTACTGGTCTTTTATCAACATATGATAGCCTATATTTGGTTGATATAATAACCTCACATAATAAAACTTTGCATACAAGTTCAAGTGGTACCAAAAGAAAATTAACTAATGAGAATTCGTTATCACTCTGGCACAAACGTTTGGGTCACATATCCATTCAAAGAATTCAGAAACTCGTGTCAGATAGAATTCTTGATTCTCTTGATTCCTCAAATTCGGATATTTGTGTTGAGTGTATCAAGGGAAAACAAACAAACAAGACGAGATTAGGTGCTAAGAGAGCTTCGGATGTCTTAGAATTGATACACACGGATATTTGTGGGCCATTCCCTACTCCTTGTAGGAATGGTCAACAATACTTTATCACATTCATAGACGATTACTCTCGTTATGGGTACCTATATCTTATTCATGAAAAGTCCCAATCCATAGACGTGTTCAAATCATATAAGGCTGAAGTTGGAAATCAACTAAGCAAAAGGATTAAATCCGTTAGATCTGACCGTAGTGGTGAATACTATGGTAGATATGATGGTTCAGGTGAACAACGTCCAGGGCCATTTGCTAAATTCCTAGATGAGTGTGGGATCGTCCCTCAGTATACTATTCCAGGCAGTCCTACGATGAATGGTGTAGCTGAGAGACGAAATCGGACCCTTAAGGATATGATAAGAAGTATGATTTGACGTACTACTTTACCAAACTCACTCTGGGGAGAAGCATTAAAAACCGCAGCTTATATTCTTAATAGAGTTCCAACTAAAGCTACAATCAATATCCCATATGAACTTTGGACTGGCATAAACCCAGTATTAAGCACTTACACATTTGGGGTTGTCCAGCTGAGGCAAGGCCTTATAGGCCGAATGAAAAGAAACTGGATGCTAAAACGGTTAGTAGCTATTTTGTTGGATACTCTGAAAGATCCAGGGGGTTTAAGTTTTATGATCCTACTTCTAGAACTATTTTTGAGACGGGTAATGCTAGGTTTTTTGAGGATATTGAGTTTGGGGGGTGGGGAGATAAAGTTGTTAGAGATTTTGTCTTTGAGGAAGAACATGTATCTTTTCCTCAAGTTGTTGATCTTAGTCAGGGTGTTCTCATTCCTGACACGGATCACACAACTCCAGTTCAAGACAATCTCGAAATCTCCCCAATCAAGTTCCTGATATTACTAATGAAAATCAAACTCAACAACCCCAAGAAACTGAAGTGCCATTAAGGAGATCCACTAGAGAGAGGAGAAATGCAATTCCGGATGATTATGTTGTATTTCTCCAAGAACAAGAAAGTGATATTGGACTTGAGGAAGATGCCATGAATGAGGAGATGAAGTCTATGAGCGATAATGACGTTTGGGAGCTTGTTACATTGCCCGAAGGTATTAAATCGATTGGTTGTAAATGGATATTTAAAACCAAGAGGGATTCAAGGGGCAATGTCATTAAGTATAAAGCTCGTCTTGTCGCAAAAGGCTACACTCAAAAGCAAGGCATTGATTATAAAGAGACTTTCTCTCCAGTTTCATCGAAAGACTCTTTCAGGACTATAATGACACTAGTAGCACATTTTGATCTTGAACTTCATCAGATGGATGTTAAGACATCGTTTCTCAATGGTGACATTGAGGAAAAAATTTATATGGTGCAACCTGAAAACTTTGTTTCGGAAGAATCAAAGAAAAGGGTTTGCAAATTAAAGAAATCCATCTATGGGCTCAAGCAGGCTTCCCGTCAATGGTATTATAAGTTTCATGCAGTCATTACATCTTTCGGTTTTGAACTGAATATTGCTGATGACTGTATATACCATAAGTTCAGTGGGAGTAAGTATATTTTTCTGGTTTTATATGTCGATGACATACTGCTTGCCTGTAACGATATAGCATTATTGCATGAAACTAAGAAATTTCTTTCAAAGAAATTTGAAATGAATGATCTTGGTGATGCCTCTTTTGTATTAAGAATTCAGATACAACGAGATCGCTCTAAAGGTGTTCTCGGTCTGTCACAAAAGGGCTATATTAATAAGGTTCTTAAAAGATTTGGCATGCAGGATTGTAAACCAGGCAACACCCCTGTTGCTAAGGGAGATAAGTTTAGTCTCAAACAGTCCCCAAATAATAATTTTGAAACTTCGGAAATGCTGAAGACACCTTATGCTTCGGCTGTAGGTAGTCTGATGTATGCTCAGGTATGTACACGACCTGATATAGCATACATTGTTGGGATGTTAGGCAGATATCTAAGCAATCCGGGAATGGACCATTGGAAGGCAGCCAAAAGGGTCATGAGGTACTTACAGAGAACAAATGATTACATGCTTAAATATCGGAAATCGGACCAGCTTGAGATCATCAGGTACACCGATTCCGATTTTGCTGCTAACAACAACAGTAGTTTGACGAAAGCAAAACATATGGACGTCAAATTTCGGGTTGTTAAAGAAAGAGTACAGAATGGACATTTGTGCATAGAGCACATAAGTACAAACTCCATGATTGCGGATCCGTTCACTAAGGGATTGACACCAAAAGTATTTCATGAGCATATTGCTTGCATGGGTGTCAAATCAGTTAAGAATTACGAATTTTAGTGGGAGTTTGTATTATACAATTATGTATTGTCCATTACATTCAGTAATTCAGTTTTAAGGTTATACCTGCAGATATTCAGTTTTAAAGTTTTATGTACTCTTAAGGTTTATGATTGATCTCAATAAAGAGAACGAGTTGGAAATAGACATTCTATTTCAGACCACACTTTATGTTATTTCCATGCTACACACCTATACTTGATCCATGTCGTTGGTTATATTGATATACGTGACCTATGTTGGTTCTAGTTACGCAAGAGTAACTAAGAGCTCTTAGATCCTATGTTGGTATGATTGATGGACCGGATTGTTCATGACAATTTTATTATGATAGCAATTCTGAGCTCATAAGGTTATAATGTAACATATAATGCTAAGGTTTGTACATATGTATGAGTATCTCGTCCAAGTGGGAGATTGTTAGATATATGGACTTATATCTACATACATATGAACAATATATGGATTAATTATATGTTATGTGCTATCTTTTGGTTTGGCCTATATTGGTGGTATGGACATTGTAACGGGGCCAATATATTGTCATATAAAGTGTAGGACTAATGTGTAGATACCCAATAGGGTAACCTTAGTTAATGATGGGCTAACTAAGGTTACATACATGTAACCATGGTTACATGCTTATGACTTTTGAGTTTCATAACTCATATGTTATAAGAGGGGGGGTTATGGTTCCCATAAGAATGCAAGACATTCTCTTCTTCTTCCTCCCATTGAGAGAGAGAGCCATTGTTGTCTTGCATATCAAGTGGAAAACCATTCCTCAATTTTGGTCTTGTTTAAAATTCTTGTGAAAGCCAAAACTTCAAGAAGGACAATCTTCAAGAAGGAACAAGGAGCTTTCAAAGCCAAACATTTGGACAATCTTCAAAAGGACTAAGGATTTCCACTTATAGATTCAGGTACGCTTCCGCTTATGTTGTTATTCCAAATAATTCGATATGAAGGCTATAATGTTTATGTGGATATATAATCCTAACAAAACAAACTATATTTCTATTTTTTACTTACATCCAAACCAAAAAAAGAAAGCAGCAAAGTTTTTTTTCTCACTCCATTTTCTATTCTTTCTTTCTCAAGTTGTCTCGACATATGAAAAGATTAAGTATTCTCTAATTACAAATCTATTTCGTTGATGTAACAAGTCTTTGTAGCTTTTACCCAAGACAACAAAGCCAGGACAACAAACTTGGTATTCTTTTCCAAAGGAAGGGCCCAAACATATTGTAGTTTGAAGAGAACATCTTCCCCCATCTTTTTCTTTTTAACCCTTCACTTTCAATAAGCAAACTAATCGTGGAATCAATTTTTCTCTAGTTGAAAAGTCTTAATTCACTTTTGGAAGGAGCTCTCAATGCCGAGAATTACTTACCTTTCTATTTTAAATACAGGAATTAATGACAGATAAATTATGTAGTTAAACAGTAAAATCCGTCATTAATCATGCTTAAGTCGCCTAATCATGCTTAACTACTTAGCGACAGAATAAAAGCAGATTAATTATTTAAAAAATATGTTAGCTACAAATAATTTAGTGATTGATTAGTTACGAAATTCATAATTAATTTTTTTTAAAGTAGTGCCTCAAGCTTCCTAGACACATGTAAAGGAAAAAACAAGTTGGTACAAAAAGAAAGAGGAGAATTTGGACCGTACGGTCCCGCGAATGATTCACGTATCATTTTTTACTTTTCTCCAATCTTTGTTGACATATGTTTCTATTTAATAGACTCACATGGCGAGTCTATTTGTCACTAATACAGTTAGAGAGCTAGGTTTGATTCTATATATTTTTTTAAAAATGTTGTTTTAGGTTATTCTCGCGGTCTTATCCTCCATTAAAATTGAAAAGAGATAATCTCTCATTGTAGCGGTTTTCCATGGAAAATTAAACAAAACAAACAGTGGCAAAAATCTATAATAAACAATATAGATTTAAAAAAAAAATCAAAGACAAGAAACTCAAAGGATTGACAGAAGCTACCCACCATCTTGTATTACATATGCAAAAAATACACAAGAAAAAAGAACCATAAAACAAAATGAATAGATGATTATTTCCTCATAAGATACAAACAAGAACAAAGCTAAGCTTCAACTCTTGCTATATCTCATGATGTTTTTTCTCAAAGTTAAATAAAATTACAACATCATAGTATATACTCCATATACCACCACTTCGATTAAACTGGAATTGTTTGTGCATTCTCTGCCTTAGTTTCTGTTACATAATTTTCGTCTTCTCCTTCATTTTCCTTAGTCATTTCCTCCAATGATTTGCCTTTGGATTCTGGCACCAAGAATGTAAACAACATTCCTAGTAAATTAACACAACCAAGAACAATAAGTGCATTTTTCACACCTATACCAGTTGGATAACCAGCATCAACCTTTAATGGATCAGTAGATTGAGCTGCATATAAAAATCCAAATGCACCAACAATTGCTCCTGCTTTTCCAGCTGCTGCTGATATTCCGTGGCACGTTGATCTTAACCTAGCTGGGAAAATCTCCGCGGGTACAACAAACGTTGTTGCATTTGGACCAAAATTCGCGAAGAAAAAGGTAAGTGAATACATAATAACAAACCCTATTCTGTTTTCCTTTTGTGTCCAGTGATTATATGGAATGGCTAAAGCAAACATGAACGCTGTCATGAAAAAGAATCCCATTAATTGTATAGCAAATCGACCCATTTTATCGATAAATGCTACTGTAAACCAGTAACCTGGAACAGTACTACAAAGTGCAATAAGAGTCTGTGCCTTTGCAATCTTGAAAACTTCATCTAATGCATTCATCGTTTCTGCAGGAGGAATCCATCCAATTTTACTAAATATATCTTTCTGAAATAGATTTTGACTGTAAAAAGCAATGTCTAATAAAAACCATGTACTTGTTGTTCCTAGCAAGTGAAGTCCATGACGACGAACAAATTCCTTAGTAAACAAACCAAAATTATTTCCTTTTGCTTCAACTTTATTTGTCTCTACTTCAATTTCAACGTTCAATACTTTGGACATATCAGCAGCAGCTTTTTCAGCATTTTTCGCGACTAAGGCCGTGTAACGTGCTGTTTCGGGCATCTTCATTCGCCAGTAATAAGTAAGTAAAGCTGGAATTGCACCAAACATAACAATAATTCTCCAAACATAATCAGCTTCAGGTGGTGTTGAATCTTTAGGGTTTACTGAATAAATTGGTGAAGGGTAAGCATTTTTAAATGCACCAGCAACAATAAGAGCAACTATTCCGCCTGTTAAAATACCAAAACCTTGCATTGCAAAAACAGCAGCAATAAAAGCCCCACGAGTTTTTTTATTTGCATATTCAGACATAATCGTCGCGGATAAAGGGTAATCGCCACCAATACCAAAACCAAGCCAAAATCGAAAAAAACATAAAGTGGCTATAACACCATTAGGTGTTTTACCAAAAGAAAGTCCAGAAGCTAATGAACAAATAACCATAAGCATAAGTGTCATTCCATATACTTTTTTTCTCCCTAATTTATCACCTAGCCACCCGAAAAACAGTTGCCCCAAAAGAGTACCAACAAACGCGACGCCATTAACAGCAGCCGCGACAGGAGGAGGGAGAATACCTGGTTTTGGTGCATTTTCGTGATGATGATAGTATATTCGGCCAAGTAATTTTGTGACTAATGAAATGCAAAATAGGTCATATGCATCAGTAAAAAATCCCATTCCAGCAATTACTATTGCAGTGAAATGGTATAATTGTGTTTTTGCTACATCTAGTGCATTTAGTACTTGTAATTGATCTTTAGCCATAGCTAATTAGGAAACTCCTATTTTCTGCTAAGATATAATGGTGAGAGAGGGTTATTAATAGAAGCATTGACAGAATATGACAAGGACAATACTCCAACGTAATTCAATTGCGAATTCGATAATATTATTAAATTATATATGAAAAGCTTATGGTTGGATATTATGCATAAAGGGGTATATTCGGCCGATTTTGCATATAAGAACAAGGTGAATAGTTTTAGATACTTTCAATATATGCAGCTAAGTTTTCTATGTTATTATTTTCTTGTTATAAACACATCTTGAGCAACAGCCTGTTCATAGTGGAGATTAGTCTACTTAGTTGCTGATATCAGGGATGGAGGCAAAAGTCGAGGTACCGGTTGAATCCAGTAATTTTTGTCAAACAATGTATTTATATAAAGAAAAACATTAAATATATACCAATATTAAATTTAGAACACAGTCACAAGCACATGAATTCGGCGTTCAAAAATTCAGAATCCATAAGGTTGAATTCCTGGCTCCGCCTCTGCTTGATATGGAGGGAGCCTTGTCCGAAACAGTAAAGTTATTTCAACGCGATTTATACGTCACAGATTTGATCCGTAGAAGCGACCACTAATAATTACAATAGAGTAGCTAGGTTGCCTACATCACATCTCTTGGGGTAAGGCCCTTCCCAGACCCTGCGTAAACACAAGATGTCTTCTGTATCTGACTGCTCTTTTTAATTGTGTGGTGTGCAATAGACCTTTTATTCAACTCATAACAAAGATATTTAGAAGATTTGATCAAATCATTTCCCATATATCACATTATATTAAGAATATTATTCTGCTCGTTTAGCCAAACAAATTATCTAGAAGACTAGAACATGTTAGATTCTAACTCATAACTTATATTTTTTGTTCATACGTTTATATATGTATGTAGGTGAAACTTGAAGTATAAGTATAAACATAGATGTTCCAGTATTTGACAGTATTTCTATCATTAATTAGCCTAATATTTCTATCGTGTGTGTAGATTGAAAATCAATCATTATGAATTTCTAATGATCGCTTGTGGAATACACCCCTTCAATTGACATTTTTGTTTTCAATCTTAATAACGCGTTCACGTGAAAAGGATATGTAATCCGCCTTTTTTCTCAATCAATCAAATCACAAGTGACAAATATTATAGTACAGACATTTCGTCTTTTATATTAACACTTCACTATAACAATTAAAAAAATTTATGAATCAATTTTTTATGATATATTATATATATTATATTTTGTATAAAGAATGACGAAACAAATAAAATTGTTATAAAGAGATTTGAGCGGCAATTACCTAGTCTTGACATCTATGTGTAAGGCTCCTACAGAATGTATGGGTAAATTTCCAAGTGATAAATATATGAATGAGAACAGAAAGAGCAGTTCCTTGATATTTAGTTATTGTGGCAGATATAATTGACAGTGAAAACCAAGCAAAAGAACAAGAAAATTGCAATTTTTTTCCTTTGGGATGACTGTAATATAAGTCAATAGGAGTCTATTTCTCGAAAATTTCAACTATATTATTTTAGTTTCCACTTCTGATCACAGATTAGCTAGGCAAACCATCAATTTCTCCTTCCTTTTTGCGAAGAAACTGGACTTTGTTGTATAGTCCATTCGTCTTAATTTATGCGTCTTATCTTTTCTAGTTTATTTTTAAAAAAAAATATTTTTTAATACATAGTTACTCCTTAATACTTTTATCCTAATGACACTCCGATCCCTTAGGTCACAATTCAAAACATTCAAAGAGTATTTTTGGTATGATATGTACGTCATTAATTTAAGACTACAAAATTAAGACCGAATGAGTTGTTATATGAGTCATTCTATTGAAACTGAATGGATTGTTATATGGTAATTCTATCCTTGGCTATGAGTCTAAAATCCTTTTTTTAAAATGATTTTCTTAAAAACTCAAATATTTAAAATCCTTTTCTTGTCCTCAATTAACGTTGGCGTCCAAGTGGGAGAATATTGGAATTTGGACTTACGTTAATTGGGTTTAGCCTGAAAGGATAGTGACGTGACACAAGTGGTGAATAAATAAAAGGCCTAATATTAAATATTGTGTGTGGATAAGCGAGGCCTCTATAACTATTTATTTTTTTCTTATTGCCATCTATTCTGGCCGTGAATAGAAGAAAGATGCAATGACCCGATCGATCATTTTGAGCGCTAGCGTGACGTTCAGCAGTCTGAGGACGTGAGCAGCTTCATTACATGTATTATGACTTGTACGCGTGGTCGGAATTGAATTACGAGAAGTTCAAAGTTGATTTGGAGAGAGAATTCTCATTTCAGAAGCTTAAAGTTGAATGAATTAACTAGGATTAGATTTTTAAGTAAATAACCTCAGAATCAGGATTAGAAGGTTCCAACATGTTTGTATGATGATTTCGGACTTGAGCATATGCCCGAAGCAGGTTATGGATGACCTGGGAGCATTTTAGCACCCATTATGGAAGTTAGCATTTTAGAAGAAATTCCATAAGTTCGGATTGAAGTGCATTTCAGTATTATCGATATCCGTTTGGGATTCCGAGTCTAGGAGTAGCTCCGTTTGGTGATTCATGAGTTGGGAGTGCGACCAGAAGAAAATCCGGAGGTCCGTAGGTTATTTTAGAGCCATTTGGCTACAGATAGAAAATTAAAGGCTTTTGAAAAGTTTGAACGGGAGTGGACTTTTTGATATCGGGGTCGGAATCCAATTTCGAAAGTTGGAGTAGGTCTGTAATATCGAATATGACTTGTGTCCAAAATTTGAGGTCAATCGGACATGATTTGACGGGTTTCGGCATCGAATGTAGAAGTTTGAAAATTTTAAGTTCTTCAAGTTTGAAATGGAGTGTGATTCATGATTTTAGCGTTGTTTGATGTGATTTGAGGCTTAGTGTGGGTTTGTGTTATGTTATGAGACTATATGGTGTGATCGGACATGTTCCCAAAGGCCTCGGGTGAGTTTCGGATGTGCGGGAGGAGTTGGAACACCCCATATTTTTGGTGTTCTTGGCAGCAGTTGGAGGCCTTGCAAATTCGAGAAATAGTTCGCAATTGCGATCTCGCATTTAGGAGTGAGGCTTTGCATTTGAGAAGGAGCCTGGCCTGGAGCAAAGTTCATATTTGCAACAATTTGATCGCATTTGCGACCTCAGCAGGGTTCACATTTGCGAGCTCTTGGTCGCATTTGCGACCTTGGCAGGGGAGGCCATGTTCATAATTGCGATGGTTTTGTCGCATTTTCGAACTAGGTGTCGCAAATGCGACATCTGAGGCCTGTCACATCAATTAATTTCGAGACCTAGATCCTTTAGCTCATTTCCTTCATCCCCTTAGGCGATTATTGGAGCTTTTGGAAGAGGGTTTCCACCTAGTACTTTGAGATAAGTAAATTCTACACATCATTAGTTAAATACATAGATTTTGGGTAGATTAACATATCGAAATTTAGGAAAATCAAGGGTCTTATATGAAAAACTTAGAATTTGGTAAAAACAAGATTTAACTACGAAAATTATAAGGGAATGGAGTAAAAATCATATATTCTTGATCTTTTAGGTTATGGGTAACAATATTCTTCAAAACAATTTCGAAATCCGAGCAAGCAGGCCCGAAGATGAATTTTAGGAATCTTGCATTTACGATTGAAAATTGTTTTAATAAATAGAATATGAACTTTTAAGCAAGTATTGACTAGTTCTTACCGTATTTGAATAGTTTTGGATCTTTTGCTCCAAATCGGAGGTTTGAATACGTTCTTGAATCGGAATATAGGCTTTGGAGCGAGGTGGGTCTCCTTTCTAACTTTGTAAGAGGGAACTATCCCCATATGTGAGTTAATTGGTTATGTGCTCCTATTTGTGGGGACTACGTATGCACGAGGTAATGAGAGTCCATGCGTAGCTACTATTATGCTATTGTCCGGGTAGTCTAGGATTCAAAAGCATACTATACGTGGATTATTGTAAACGTATGGACAACATGAACTGCTTAAATCATATTGAACTAGCAAATAACTTTTTTAAAGGATTAAACTTCATTTTATTAAATTTTTAAAGGAGAATTGGTTTTATTTGGATAAATGTTCCCAGAGAAATTCCTAATTGACTATTTGCGCATGTGTTTGGATGTGTACCTGTGTCGCATGTATGATTTTCGAGCAGCGTATGTGTTTATTTTATGTTGACCGTGTCGCATGATAGTTTGCGAGCGGGATAATAGATGCATCTATGGTTCGAGCCATTCGACCCTCGGCAGTGCACTGTTTACATTTATGTTGTAGTGGGTCGTCAACCTCGGCATGATATGCGCATGCTTACATTGCTTGCCTAAGAATTTTTAAGATGTTGATATTCCATTTCATGGCCTGATATAAATTGATAAAGATAATGAAGAGTAAATCTTGAAAATCCTTTATTATTTGTTAAATGTGTTTACCTGCTTTTAGCTTTGTGACTTAGAACTGCTATATAAATTCATGATTTCCTCACATTTATTATATTATTATTTTATCACTAGCAAGTGTTGAAGTCGACCTATCGTCTCTACTTCTTCGAGATTAGATGGGATACTTGCTGAGTACACGTTTTTTTCATACTCATACTATACTTTCTACGCATTTTTGTTGCACAGGTCTATAAGTGGCTAGTGAAATAATGCCATGGATGACACGGAGACTAGGTGAACTGTATTTTCTCGAGGCGACCCATAGCTAGTATAGTCTCTCTCAAGATTCTATTTATTTTCTGTCCAATTGTATTCCGGACAGCTGTTGTATTGTATTTGGTTTTTCTTAGAAATTACTCATGTACTTGTGACGCAGGGTTCTCAGATGTATTTGGGTTTATTCAGAAATTTTAAAAGTTGTTTAAATATTTCATTATTCATTCGTAGTAATATTCCGAGTTTTGTTTAATTGTATAAAAGAAGTATTTTCAAAATTTTTAAAACAAGAATTTAGTTAAGTATTTTAGTTGGCTTGCCTGACAGTAGTATCTGGCGCCACCACGAAACTTAGTAGATTTTGGGTCGTGACAACATGGTATCAGATCCCTAGGTTCACGTTGGTCTAAAGAATCACGAGCAAGTCTAGTTGAGTCTCGCGGATCGGTACGGAGACGTCTGTACTTATCTTCGGGGGGCTACAGGTCTTTTAAGAGTACTTCCTTTCTTGATTTTGTTATTGCACGATTTGATTCATTTGAGGCTTATACCTTTGTTTCTTTCCTATTCAATCTTACGCGAAGCGAATCGTCGGTTATAAATTGAGAATTGAAGAATTATAATGGCACTACGAATGTGGTGCAGGTGTTTCTCCCTGCGGGGTTATTGAGCTATTATCGTCGCTTTGTTGAAGGATATTCTGTTGTTTCAGCTAAGTAGCGGTACTTCTGAGAGCCTTGAGGCTAGGCATAGGTTTCCATGATGCTTGTGAATGATTATTCCGCAGTATTGATACGATGGTAGGATGTTTGCTTACGTGTCGAGGTAGTGAATGACTTGAATGGAGGTTTACTCGGTGCATGATATAGAAATTCGGTATTTTATTTTCGAAAAGGGAAAGGCAATTGGGATGAGAGTATTTAGGTTGGGTTTATGGGGTAACAAGACTTGGAAATTGCGGGTGTGGTGGAGTTTTCTTCTATGATGTGGTGTTGTTGTCCTTATTGAAGTTACTAAGTTCGCCGGTGTTATGATCTTCTACAATTTGCCTCTGGAGAAGGATATCGCGGGTCATTATTGAAGAAACGACTGTTAGACATCGCAAGGTAAGGTGGTTCAGGATTGAATCGGAATTTCTAATATTGGCAGCTCGAGAAAGATGATCCTCGGAAAAGTTGAAGTTAGTAGTGATTTGTGGGTTCAAATACTATGAAGGTAGATTTTATTTAAGGCAACAATTGAGCAGCAAAATATTAGAAAGGACATGTGGGAAGTGTCAGGTGGTGTTTAAAACTTCTAGAAGGTCAGGTATGAGAAGCTCAGGTCGATTGGTTGATTAAAGAATCGAGTTTGCCCGAAGTGGGAGAGTGGCGGATGATGCATATGGGCTTGGTAGTAGGATGACTACGTGCCTTGAGGAGAGTTTGGAGCAATTTGGGAATTTTAGTGATTGGTAATTGGGGTCTACGGGTCTAATTTGAAGTATAGTTTATTATGCGACATGAGATTTTCTAAATTGAAAAGGAGCTGCATAAAATGAAGAAGGATGCAGCATAACTTTGAATTGGAAGGTTGTTGCCGCATATTTAAATGATGTTCACGAGGGATGAATGGACTTGTGTAGCTAGAGAGTGAGCTCGGACTCAGGATGGGTTATTGATGTCATAGTGATTATATCACGTGCAACTGCATTGGAAGATGTCGGGAAGTGATTTCCATAGGTGGGTTATTCCCTGTGAGCAGGATAGCGGTCACGAGGTACGCGAAGCTTCCACGAAGAATTCTATTGGGTATGCAGCGAAGAGGTCGGTCATGCGAACGTGGTTGATGATTTAGTGTACAAGAAGGGGGTTTTACAAAAAGATTCCGAGAATTTAGGCGATTGATGACACAAGGTTATATCAATAAGAGATAAAAAAATCCCGGTGAATTCGAGAGTTGTGCAATAGTGGCTTCAAGCTAAGTGGGAGAGTCCCACCACTTACGATTGGGTTGCATGGTTATTTACACGTGAGGTTTTTTGGTTATTAGCATATTGATGGGTTATATCAGCTTCGGGAAAAATCATAAGTGGTAATATGAGAAAATGGATTGTCAAAGGCATGCTATGGTTGGCCTTATTGGCTCATGTTCTGACTTGGAAAAGATTCAGGATTTATGCCTTGTATAGATCCGAGTTTCAAGGGAAGTGATTATGCCGGGTGCGTCATCGACAGAGTATTCTTGTGCTAGAAGATTCTTATAGTTGATTAAATTCGGGGTCGAGTTAGAGTGGGCGGCTCTCAACAACGGTCCTAATGGATTCAAAAGGGGAAAGTGTGGTGCCTAATAATTTTGAGCCTATGGGTGCGGTTGAGAATCAAGCTTATGCAGCAGGTTATGAGTAGAGGCCCAGAATGTTCTATGATGTTTTATCTTGAGGTGTAGCATCTGGAAGGTATGAAATGCTTCATGGGATTTGAGACACCATGGTCTCGTGATTCAAGGTCTCCGGGGGTGAGTGCGGATGGAGCGTGTTACGTATTGAATGGAGTACTGTTATTACTAAGGATATCATGGTAAATCGAAGGAATATATGTTGGTTAACCACAGTTGAGTTGGCGTATCAGTGTTAGAGATTAGTTCCTTCACCGTGATCAAGTTATGCATGTTATTTGTGGCGGTACGTGTGAGGCTTGTCAGCCGCTATAGTTGATGTTATTCAGAACCATTCTACTATTATAGCCCGTTATGTGTGGGAGTATCCCGGAAGGGTTGTGGTGGATTAAGCCACTACTTAAGGATTTGAATGTTCTACGGTTATGAGGATTCACCTATGTGTTTCTATGATTCTCCTGAAGTGAGTTAAGTGAAAAGTTTTTATATAATGAAGTATTAATTTATTAGCAATTTCTGGAATTATGATGAAGAGTTGTGTTCCACAGTATATTGGCATATTGGGTGCAACAAGTGATATGGAATTTTAAGTGAGGGTGAGGGTTGCAGTTCGGAGCTGACAAGGATGTCACAAGCTCAGATGTGCAGGAAAAGAGTTTCAATGTTTACAGTAAGTCGGTATTGTCGTCAATGTCATCTGAGATTGGTGTTTTGTGAAAAAGGACTTTGCATCCTGGTTAAGGATTCTTGATCGTTTTTCATCGTTAGTGTGACTAGGGTTGGATGTACGGACCTGTTATTTGTTATGGTAGGTTGTGGGAGCATGTCACACGGGAAGATTTTATAAGTGTGGCATGTAGTCACTTAATTGATTAAAGATTGAAACTAATTATGAAGATTATGATGATATCGGTAATTTGAGAATATGTGCCTGGAGAGCACTCAGTTTAGTGAGTTCTGGACTGTGGAGGATCACTCCGGTTATGATGGTTGTTCTTATATGGTATGGGAGAAGAGGGAAATTAGTATGGACCTTTGAAAGTTTATTGGCTTGTGTTGATACGATCAGGATCGACTCGACGTCGTGGATGGATTTAAATGTGAATATAGGCTCTATGTCAGGCCAGTCCTGTTCATTTCAGCAAAGCGCCCCTTATGGAAGAGTAGTCGGGGTGTTATTTGTCGTCAGCTATTTCATGCAATGATATATATTGCACCATATAAGTTGTGAGACGGCTTGGTAAATTTCTTAGGTGTTGGGGTTCCACATAGCGATGATGTTATATGAGCAGGATCGCCCTTGAGATTCAGATCGTGTATCGCACTTCAGTTGTGCTCGAGTTGTGGATTATAACGTTATATGTCTCCATAGGGAATGTTATTATCCACTTAGCGTGTTTATGACCGATATTCAGTATTTCGTTGTAATAAGCAATTTAGCTCGATGTGCATCTCCTTATGTGATTTCCATGTGTGGATTCCATGTGTGGATCGGGTGGCACACCGCCATAGGTATGTTATTTGGATCGGGCAGCACACCGCCATGGTTATGTTGTGTGGATCGGGTGGTATGCCGCCATGGTTATGATTGCTCGGATCGGGTTGCTCCCTGCAACAGTGTGATGTTCAGTACAGTTCCCCATATCTATTTATTGTGTTCTATTTCCTATTTTCTGAAAGAAGCTCATATTAGCTATGCGCTCGCGTCGCATGTATGATTCGCGAGTGGGGTAATTAAATTCCCTTTTCAGAGTTCATTTTCCTTTTTGTATCGCATTCTAATTGGTAGCCTATTGGAACATTATGGAATCATATGAGACTTTTGGTCATGTCATGGTGTCTTATTGCCTGAGCAGTTGGTACTGGGTGAGACGAGATTATTAGATTTAGGATCAGTGAAATCTGATTATATGGAGTATATTAAGGGGAAATGATCATTATTCGGCTTAGAATGAAGTGATGGTTCTTGTCAGGAGTATAGACTCAATGATTGGTTGACTCGGCAGTTGATTATGAATTTCTGCACATCTCTTCCGTTGTGGCGGCATTGTAAGAGTTAGAGTAAGACCTATGTATGTCATGAGGTGCAATGGGTGCACTAGATTCGTAGAAATTTGAGTATTATGCTTAAGGGATGTTATTGTGGTCCTATGGAAAAAGTGATGCAAAGTGAGAATTCAGCAAAGTTATGTAGTCATGTTTGGATATATCGTGTAATGATTGATATGGTAATTGTATGTTGGGAAAAGGTTTGACAGAGAATTCCAAATGTTTTAATTGGGATCTAAGGCTTATCTGCTTGAATAAAAGGAAGTATCTTCAGAATGTATCGAGCTAATGTGCTCAACTGAGTTGTGGTAGCATGGATGGTACATGAGGTGTTAAGCAGTGATTTTAGACTACTTCAGTGTAGTTCTCAGCATGTTCGAGGATGAATGTATATTTAAGTGGGAGAGAATATAACGATCCGACCGGTCGTTTTGAGCTCTAGCACGACATTCAATAGTTCGTGGCCATGAGCAGCATCATTTTAGATATAATGACTTGTACGCGTGGTAGGAATTGAATTATCGGAAGTTCAGAGTTGATTTGGAGAGAGAATTCTCATTTCAGAAGCTTAAAGTTGAAGAATTAACTAGGATTGGATTTTTAAGTAAACAACCTTAGAATCGGGATTCGAAGGTTCCATCAGGTTTGTATGATGATTTCAGACTTGGGCGTATGCCCAAAGCAGATTGTGGATGACCAGTGAGCATTTAGGCACCCATTGTGGAAGTTAAAATTTTAGAAAAAATTCCATAAGTTCTGCTTGAAGTGCATTTCGGTGTTATCGGTGTCCGGTTGGGATTCCGAGTTTGGGAGTAGCTCAGTTTTGTGATTCTGGAGTTGAGAGCGCGATCAGAAGTGAATTTGGAGGTGGAGCCATTTGGCTATAAATAGAAAATTGAATGTTTTTGAGAAGTTTGACCTGGAGTGGACTTTTTGATATCGAGGTCGGAATCCAATTCCGAAAGTTGGAATAGGTCAGTAATGTCGAATATGACTTGTGTGCAAAATATGAGGTCAATCGGACGTGATTTGGTGGGTTTCGGCATCGAATGTAGAAGTTTGAAATTTCTAATTTCTTCAAGTTTGAAATGGAGTCTGGTTCGTGATTTTAGCGTTGTTTGATGTAATTTGAGGCTTCGAGCGGGTCCGTGTTATACTATGGGACTAAATGGTGTGATCGGGCGGGGTCCCGGGTGCCCCGGGTGAGTTTCGAATGTGCGGGGGGAGTTGGAATACCCCATATTTTTATGTGTTCCTGGCAGCAGTTACAGGCCTCGCAAATGCGAGAAATAGTTCGCAATTGCGATCTCGTATTTGCAAGTGAGGCTTTGCATTTGCGACGGAGCCTGTCTTGAAGCAGAGTTCGCATTTATGACAATTTGACCTTAGCAGGGTTCGCATTTGCGAGCTCTTGGTCCCATTTTCGACCTTGGCAGGGGAGGCCCATGTTCGCAATTGCGATGGTTTTGTCGCATTTGCGACCGTCGCATTGGCGACCGTCGCATTTGCGAACCAGGCATCACAAATGCACATCTGAGGCCTGTGCACATTTATTAATTTCGACTTAGAACCTTTAGCTCATTTCCTTCATCCTCTTAGGCTATTTTTGGAGCTTTTGGAAGGTCCACCTAGTACTTTGAGGTAAGTAAATTCTACGCATCAGTAGTTAAATACATAGATTATGGGTAGATTAATATGTGAAAATTTAGGAAAATCAAGGGTCTTAGATGAAAAACCTAGAATTTGGTAATAACAAGATTTAACCGTGAAATTTGTTAGGGAATGGAGTAAAAATCATATATTCTTGATCCTTAGATTATGGGTAACTATATTATTCAAAAACAAATTCGGAATTCGGGCACGCGGGCCCGGAGATGAATTTTAGAATCTTGCATTTAGGATTGGGAAATTGGATTAATAATTAGAATAAGAACTTTTTAGCATGTATTGAATAGTTCTTACCCTATTTGAATAGTTTTGGATCGTTCGGCCCCAAATCGAAGGCATGAACGCGTTGTTGAATCGGAATATAGGCTCCGGAGTGAGGTGAGTCTCCTTTCTAATATTGTAAGAGAGAATTGTTCCCATAGGTGAGTTAATTGGTTATGTACTCCTATTTGTGGGGGCTACGTACGCACGAGGTAACAAGAGTCTGTGCGTAGCTACTATTATGCTATTGTCCGGGTAGTCTAGGACCCAAAAACAAGCTGTACTTGGATTAATTGTAAACTCATAGACAACTTATATTGCTTAAATCATATTTAACTAGTACATAAATTTCTTAATGGATTAAACTTCATTTTATTAAATTGTTAAAGGGGAATTCGCTTTTAATTGGATAAATATTCCCAGATAAATTCCTAATTGACTATTTGTGCATGTGTTTGGATGTGTACATGCGTTGCATGTATGATTCGCGCGCAGGGTATGTGTTTATTTTATGTTGACTGCGTCACATGATAGTTCGCGAGCGGGGTAATAGATGCATCTATGGTTCGAGCCGTTCAACCCTCAGCAATGCATGTGTTACTTTTCTATTGGAGCGGGCCATCGACCTCGGCATGATATGTGCATGCTTACATTGCTTTCCTGAGAATTCTTAAAATGTTGATATTGCCTTTTATGGCCTGATATAAAGTTATAAAGATAATAAAGATTAAATCTTGAAAATCCTTTATAATTTGGTAAAGGTGTTTACCTGGTTTCAGCTTTGTGACCTAGAACTGCTATATAAATCCATGATTTCCTCACATTTTCATTATATTGTTATTTGACCACTAGCAAGTATTGAACTCGACCTCTCACCTCTACTTCTTCGAGATTAGAGGGGATACTTTCTGAGTACATGTTGTTTTCGTACCCATACTACACACTGTGTATTTTTGTTGCACAAATCTATATGTGGCTAGTGACATAGTGGCATAGAAGCATGGTTGACACGGAGAGTAGGTGAGATGTATTTCCTCGAGGCGACCCGGAGCTAGTATAGTCTCTCTCAGGAAACTATTTATTTTCTGTCAAATTGTATTCCGGACAGTTGTTGTACTATATTCGAAATTCCTTAGAAATTACTCATGTACTTGTGACACCGGGTTCTGAGATGTATTTGGGTTCATTCAGAAATTTTAAAATTTATTTAAATATTTCATTATTCATTCGGAGGAATATACTACATATTGTTTTAATTGTATAAAAGAGGTGTTTTCAAAAATTTTAAAACAAGAATTGAGTTAAGTATTTTAGTTGGCTTGCCTGACAGTAGTGTCCGGTGCCACCACGACCCTTAGTAGATTTTGGGTTGTACAAAAGAGTTGCTTGGAATTTGCTCAATTTTCTTCATTGGAAGAGTATATTTTTATATGGGCTTATTTTATCTCATATGTATATGATATTACTTAAATAAGGGTTTGTGATTAATAAATAGTTCCACCAAAGTGGTCTATTTAGTTAAAATCATAAAGAATTCTTAATGATTTATACATGTGAAGTTAATTACATGGATTAAGAATTATGATTAATAGATAGTTTCTACTAAAGTGGTCTATTTATTTGAGTCATTGAAATGTTCTCAATGTACCATGTATAAATTGTACTTTATAAGTGTACAATAGTGTTAGGCTTACCTTTGATACTAGTGACGCTAAATTAATTTATGAGATAAGATATTATATTGCAACCCAAAGGATGAAGCTTAATATCTTGGATTCTCGTGTGTGTGTATAGAAGACAATTTGTCGTGTGAGGAGGTTTTGTGTCTCTTACCTAAAGGAAAGACACAATGTATGTCTTGCACTCTTGGATAATAGGGGGAGGCTTTGTATTGTTTTCCTAAAGGTGAGGATGCAATGAATTCCTTACAGTCCTTGATTTTAAAAGGGGAGACAGTTGCATATTCTACCCAAAGGAGGGGTGTGATGGATGTCTTTGACTCTTTTGATCTATATATTCTAGCCCATAATTTTATCTAATTTTTGTGTTGTTTGCTTATACAGTTGTTAGCAACATGACCACTCAGTTGAATTCCATTGAAACTTTGACTAGTAGCAACTACAAGAAATAGAAACAGGATGTTGACATAGTGTTAAGGTCTGATAAACCTGGACTTTGCATTGACTAAACAGAAACTTGTTGAACCTACAACTACTAGCATTGCTGATGAAAATGCTAAGTATGGAAAATGGATGAAGGCTAACAAATTGAGTCTTATGATCATGAAGAGATCCATTTCTGATCATCTAAAAGGTGCAATTAAGTATAATAGAAATGCAAAAGACTTTTTTAGTACCATTGGACAGAAATTCCTAGAATCCGATAAAGTTGAGATATGTAACCCAATTGATTCCTTGTCTACCATAAAGTATGACCTTATAGGTAGTGTCCATGATCACATTAAATTGCTTAACGTTGCTATCAAAATGAACAATTTAGGTGTAACCATTACTGATGATTTTCTTGTTTACCAATCTCTAAGGTCCCTTCCTGAGTAGTTTAACCAACTTATGACAACCTATAATGCATAAAAGGATAAGCGAGTGTTGATGAGCTTATGATAGTTTGTGTTGTAGAGGAAGGGAGGATCCAAAAGGAGAAAGTTGAGGGTGTAGTGAAATTTGTTAGTTCGTCTATTTCAGCTGACTATCCCTCTTATAAAAGAAAAGGTGGACCCAAATTTCACAAAAAGAAACATGGTCATTCTCATCATCCAGGTGGTAATAGTGGTCATATTAATAAGCCTGGCATTAACCAAGGTCAGTCTCATAATTCTCTTGGTCTTCGAGCTGTAATTAAGAAAGAAATCAAGTGCTGGATTGCAAACAAGTATGTCATAAAATATCTGGTTGTCCTCTGAAAAAGAAATCAGGTAATCTTTTGGATTTTTGAAACTAGTCATGTTCATGTTCCTTTAAATTCCTAGTGGTTGGATAGTGGTGCAACAGTTCATGTAACCAATGACTTGCAGGATCTAGTAAGCAGACAGAAGCCAAAAGAGGATGAAGCCAGTGTTATTGTGGGCAATGGACCCAAAGCAAAAGTAGAGTTTATAAGGATATCTATTTTACCTTTTAAGAATAATTCTAGTGTTCATTTAGAAAATACTATTTATGTACCATCTATGAGATGTAAATTAGTTTCAGTTTTCCTTTTGGACAAAGCTGGTTATTATTTCAACAAAATAATAGTATTATTAAACTTTCCTATGATTCACATGTTGTTGCTGATGCTTTTTTAAGCGGTGGTCTATATCACTTGAAGATATTGAATGAAACTTTTTCTGCAATGCATATTGAAAATATTGCCCACAAAAGTTCTGCTATGAGTAAAACGTCTTACCTATTATGGCATGTGCTTCTTCATCATATTTCTAAAGAAAGAATTGAATGATAGTTATTGATCCAAAAGATTTTGAAACTTGTGTGGATTGTGTTAAGGGTAAAATGACCAAGGTATAGAAAGGGCTCCACTAGGAGCTCCGAACTCTTAGAAATAATTCATATTGATAATAATGGATCTTATATACCTACTTTGAACAATCATATGTATTTTATTACCTTTATTGATGATTTTTTAAGGTACTGTTATATATATATATATATATATATATATATATATATATATATATATATATATATATATATATATATATATATATATATATATATTTTAAGAAAATTTTAAAGCACTTGATAAGTTCAAAATTTACAAGACTGATGATGAAAAACAGCTCGGAAGTCCATTAAGATAGTGAGGTCTGACTGTGGTGGTGAGTACTATGGAAAATATGACAGGTCTGTGTCATGACCCAAACCCTACTCCGGTCTCGATGGCGCCTCTCGTGAAGACAAGACAGCCACACCATCTCTGAACACCTCTTTTAAGCAGTTAAACAATTCATAAGCAGTTTAAATATGATTTAATGACATTAACTAGCAGAAGTACAACCCAAACTGGGGTGTTACAAGTCACGAGCATCTATAAGAGTGTATTACATCTACAAAGTCTAAAAATACACTGAACATGAATAATGAACAACAGATAGAGAAAACAGGTGCTGCAAACGCTCGCAGTCACCTCGCTAAACTCCTACAGGTCTGCCTCCCATCAGCCAAAACCCGCTACCGGGTGAATAAATACCTGCATCTACACACGCAGTGCATGAAGTAAAGTGGGTACTCCAACTCAGTATGTAATAAAGGTAAATAACAGCTAAACAGTACGAAATCACGTAAAGCAACCAACATGCTGTATAGAAGTGGTATACAATCCTTTGAGAAAATCAGTGAAGCTGTGAAATCTTTAGAAATATCTTGGATCAATTTTTAACCTCTTTTGAAAATGATCTTTCAGCATTTGTGAAATAATTTCAAAATAATTAGTGCCGATACACGCAGAAAATCCACCCCTCAGGCACAAATACTACAATATAATAAGTACAAGACAAGTAAGTATGCGAAATAAGCACATAAAATCTCGCCCCTCGGGCAATATCTCAAAGCAGTACCAGCACCTCGGGCTCACTCTCAAAACACTCTCAGCCCCTCGGGCTTTCTCTTTCAGATCACTCACAGAATAGTATCATATAGTAACCGTTGCGGCGTGCAGCCCAATCCATATATTGCTTCCGCGTGCAGCCCGTTCCATATATCATCAACGGCGCTCACTAGGTGCGTGCAGACTCTGGGAAGGGCCCCTTATGGACCAAGCGCAAATATCAAGCCACCTCGTTGCATCATCACTCGGCACACGGCCTCATATCACTCAGCACTCGGCGTCATATCACTCAATCCACCTAGTGGCAAATAAGGTTCTCAGTCCCCCGGCCTCATATCACTCAGCATATCCTCACATATGGCCCTCGGCCTCACTTAGTCCAAAAATCATCACAAGCCCCTCGGACATTAGTATAATAGTAGTGCTCAGCCCAAACAACAGTTTAAATATCATTTAATTCTGGAATTTGAGCAAAAGCGGCAGAGTTTGTAAAACGGTGTAAATCAATAGGACTGAGTTTAGGTGGAATGTCAAAATAGTGAGGAAACAGTGATAAAACTCCACGAAGGATTCAAATAATCAGCATTAAGCCCAAATATGGCAATAAGCCCGAATTATGATGAAACAAACAAGTTTCAGTCAAATACGTGGTACATCAATCAGGACGGTCCAAGTCATAATCCCATGTAGTAAAATATCCCACTCTCATCATCCAGCGTGTGTCTCACCTTAATATAGCACTATGATGTGTAGTCCGGGGTTTCAAACCCTCAGGATATCATTTACAATCATTACTCCCCTCGAACCGGCGAAATCTCTAGCTTGCGACACCTTTGCCCCTCAAATCGGCCTCCACGCGCATTGAAACTATCCAAAATAAGAACGAATACATCACAATATGCTAAGGGAACAAAGCCCAAGCGAAAACAATCTAAAAATATCAAAAATTCCTGAAATTGGCAAAACCTGAGCCTCGAGCCCACTTCTCAAAACTCAATTTTTTTTACATCATTAGATTCCTTATCTTCCCACGAGTTTATACAAATCATAAGTTCCCAAATCTGATCCCAAATGGCCTTTCAAATCCCAAATCAAAAGTATAATTTCTCAAGCCCTAGTTCTTCAGTTTTGGCTTAGTTTCCATGAATTCTAGGTAAATTTCACAATAAAAACAAGTTTTAAGTTCAAAACTCTTACCCCCAAAATGATTTCCCTTGAATCCCTCTTTAATCTCCACCAAGAAGCTCTCGAAATAATCAACCATGGAGGAAAAATTACCCAAATTTGCGGAGGAAAAAAATTATAACATTCTGCCTATTTCTGTAATTTCTTCTTTGCGAACGCGGTCCAACTCTTACGATGCACATCTTTCCTTGACCAGTTTTCCCTTCTACGCGATTGCAATACGGGACTCGCGTACGTGATGCTCCGAGATCACACACTTTCGCGAATGCTATGCCTACCTCGCGAAAGCGAAGGAAAATTTCACACCCACCTCCGCCTTCTCTCCGCGTACGCGAGAACACTAATGCAAACGCGAAGAGATAAATTGCTGCAACTGCTGAGACCAATTTTCTGCAACTCTTCAACATAGTATATGACCTGATTGACCATCCGAAACTCAACCGAGGCCCCTTGGACCTCAACCAACAGTACCAACATATCCTAAAACATTGTTCAAACTTGTTCCAGTTAACAAAACACCTCAAACAACATCAAAACCATCAATTCACATCGAATTCAAGCCTAAGTTTTTCTAAAATTCCGAAACACGCATTTGATCAGAATCCCGACTAAACGACGTCCGAATGACCGGAAATTTTACATACACGTCCCAAACAACATAACCAAGCTATTCAACTCTCGTAATTCCATTCTGACCCTTGGATCAAAATCTCACCTATCAACCGGAATTCGCCAAAATACTATCTTCGCTAATTCAAGCCAAATCCTTCTACTGGCTTCCAAAATGCATTTCGATCGCGCTCATAAGTGATAAATCACCAACGAAGCTAACAATATCATCAAAACTACGATTCGAGCTCATATACAAGTAAGTCAACTCTTGGTCAAACACTTTTAATTCAAAGCTTTCAACTGAGACTCTTCTTTCAAATTCATTCCGACTTTCCTAAAAACCCTAAACCAACGATCTACATCAGTCATAATATGTTACACGGGGGCAAGTCATGCCCGAGAACTAGCGATCAAACTGTAAAAGCTCAAAACAACTGGTCGGGTTGTTACATCCTCCCCCACTTAAGCACACGTTCGTCTTTGAACGTTCCTAGAGTTGTTCTCGAAGCCAACTAATAGTTGAGTTACCTTACCATGCATATACCCAGGGGTGATCCCACGTCACCCTATCTCATATAGGTCTAATAGCACAATATAACTAAAATTTCACAATCCATTATAGTCCATAAACCATAGAACCACATTTCTACTACCGAAACCATCCACAAGATCAAAATCTCGTATCTATGCTCTGAATAAACTCGAACTAGCTGTAATAAACTATGAATGCAACCTCAGGTGCAACTATATGATGTACAACATAACTCAAACACACGTAGCGATAACTTCAATTCACATCAGCTGTCCACAACAACAAATTACCGATGGAAACCCTCTTATCCGCTAAAGTCTCATTCCAACAGTTTCATATACTACCAACAATAAATGAAACACGTAGTAATCCACCTATTTCTCTGATCAACCCTTCATGAAACCAGTTCTCTTTTGGAAAACACCATAGCAATTTCCGAGCCGACCCTCGATATTATCCTACGAACATGCTGAAATCGAATCCGTTCGTATTCATTAATGATCCCAGTGATCTCCTCTAGCCCAACACAACTCTGGTGACATGACACATCAAAATAGGCCTAAGACACAACTTGCATAATATGCGCACCAATAAGCAACGGTTCGAACATACTCAAATCATGAAAAGTGACTCAAATGAAAGAGCTAAATTGCAAGATCACCTGTACCACCACACACCATGCTGAGAACCCGTCACACATCATAGAAACAGAACACACGAATCTAACCCAAGAGATCATACCTCCACATATCCAAACACTGCTCCAAATGAAACACTTCAAGTCATTATGGTCGAAATTGAAAACCATGCGCAATTCGATATCTAGAACCAAAGCAAATCAACATACCCATGGTGAAACAAATAATATACACCACACAACCCTGAAAGAACATAGCTGATGCGCCACTCACCGAGCAACACCCACCTACTCTTCCCGCTCGACTTCCACTATGAACCCCAATAGAAGCGCACCGTACGTTCCCATAACCAACAAATAATAACGTCTCACAACACTGAAAGCAACTCATAGTCTTCCTCGATCACTAATAAGCTCAATAACGGTCGAATAAACCTACCCCCCAACAATACAATTCAGGCCAACCAAGCCAACTCAAGCTAGAACACACATCCACATTGGCCTGCCAACAAACTTCTTACCAAAGAACCCGAAGCTAATCCTTTCCACCACTATAACTCCTGCTGATTCCATACCATATGGTGCCCGGTACTAGATCAATACCGAAATCAACAACCTTGCTCGGTGACATACCCGGACACAAGAAACACATCCAAAAAGTCCCTCAACACCGGAACTGAATCAATGATAGCAACCTCTGCACTGAAATCCATCACGAAGACCCAATTAGGATAGGTAATCCTTCCCAGCCGTCTGCTAGGTCTTTGAAATATAACCTACTATAATAGAATATAATCCAACACACCTCGCCACTCAACCCGTGGCATCCGACATAGCCCGTGGTGTAATAGTCCAGAATAAGCTAACACTGAGACAAATAGTTTGGACTCCAACGTCACATAAAAAATCTAACATACTAGCAAAGAAAGATCCACTAGATCCTCCAAATCTTGATAGCCACTAAACGGTGTTAATACACATGATCCATAATCATAACATAGCCTGCATATGAGAACTCCCAGTCCCCAACCCCATATAGCACACGAATCATCGTACCTGATCCCAGTTTAGTCATCCGAACACACCCCACACCTTTAATACCCGATCATTCCACGATAGATACTCTAAAATTTCCTTGTGCCACCAAGAAAACCCGAATATCACCAGCCGACCCAACAATAAAGTGCCACATTACTGCCGAAGTGCCATCAACTTAATCTCATTGCCTTTTTCTGAACATATTCTATCGGAAAATTACTTCCAACTAGAAATATCATTCCTTTAACTATCGAAGGCTACCCACTGCATAAGAGTCTTATGAACTCCCTTTCAAAAATGAACTGTAACCAAACACACACAAGTCTCGGCCCTCCACAACATATTTCATATACCATACCATTTGAGGATAACATGAGAACTTTATCTCCCTTCCATGCCATAGACATCTATGCACTCAACTAGTCAAGAACTTTCATTGATCCTATCTAGAAGAAAATCATTATGTATGCCATGCTTCTCACAATCATAGAACATGCACCTCTCCAACCACGGTAAAATCAACAAGAACTTCCCCAATTTCATTTGCACAAATCAAACTGTCAACACTGAATCATTCTAACTAGACCAAGATGAGAAAGCCATCAAACCCAAGAGCATTTCTGCAAAATACCTGTAAGAACTCATTACCTCGAACACACACAAAGGATTAATCATATCCTTGCCATACCAGTCTAGTCTACTATCAAGCTACTCCATCTATCTAAATTTCCTTCTGATTCATCTTCGACTTGATATTTCCTCTTATTGTAGCACCTCAATTCCTCAACCTAGGCTCACCACATGAGACCCAAGCATAAAGCCGTACTACCTAAGAACCATAAGTCGCTGAATACTCTCTCAAATATTCTCATAAACACCACATTCTAAAATACCTTACCCTGAAGGACTTCCTGCAAATCTAAATCTGTTACCTTTACTTTCCTAACACTGATACTTAGACACCCGTAATTGACATAGAAGTACCACAAGTCTTGACCTCTTCTAATGAAATCAACAGTTTCTAACCACACAAGCAACTTTAAAGCACTCAATTGATGTGTACAGATCCTTGAACACATTAGAACTAGTCACTCACTCTTATTCAAGCTACAATTAACCTGATCTAGTGAACCAAACCACTAGTGCCTCATTGGCACTCCGACTCCACAAATGAAATCCTCATCCCAATACAACTAAGCAATTTCCTGCTCTATGCGCCAAGCATTCCTTACATTTCTGTGATTCTCATACCCTATGAAGCATAATATAACCTTGGTCAAAATTTTCCTTTGCTCTAGCCAAAGCTAAATAGCTCGCACGCTCCCAAACTAGAACCAACAGAGCACCCTACCGTGGAATCAACTGCTCACACCAGACTCCCCCAATTGGCTCAACGCCATAGATCAAGATACACTCCATAACTCATAACATTTTGACTCTATAGATCCCACAATACCATTATAAGATTAAACTCAAATCATTTATAAGTTTTTGAAAACACAGATCATCTAGTACTGTACATCTTCTGCAAATCTCGCATTCATCCCCGCAACAGTTAAGCCCACTCTCTTAAGAGACCTAGAATTTCAAATTTCAACACATACTTTTCAATTACACATGAGATCTTCAAACATACACATAGAGATCACACCACTTTAGAACAACCCACAGGAGATAACCCACCTACTTTGCCTCAATATAACATTTCTGTATACCTTTAACTGCCATAAACTGCCCGTAGTTACTTTATCTTCCTGAGTCTGAACTCATACTGCAACATAAATTTTTTTCTTCACTCACAACCGGAAAACATGAAAAGATCCTTCACACATCCATAACTCGAGGCTATACCTCGAATCACGATGGAATTCAAATACCCAATAGTTATTCTATCATCCAGCAGAAATTCATCATCACTTCCTAGTCACATAAATACATCTTGCGGTACTAATATAGTCGTCACGTAGCTATCTAGCTGTCACTTCCACTAGTTGGGACAATACCGAACATATAAGTTCAAAACACTTGCTCACATGATCAGCACCTCGGTGCTCAAGCCATAGGAAAAGATCCGGCCTCAAGTCCTCCAGACTAGTCAAATTTCAACTCACAGCGATCACATCTCACCCATCAATCGGAGAATCATAATCCATCAGGGCACATCTTATGCTGAGTGCTCATGCACGCATACGAATGCGTGGAAGGAATTTCAAGAGTTACTTTCTGAGCTGAATCAAGTACGCACGATAAGGATTTAAGAACGCGAAGTTTCCTAAAGGTTTTGCAGCCTCTCCAAGATAAATACAGACGTCTCTGTACCGATTCGTGAGACTCTACTAAACCTGCTCATGACTCGTAAGACCTATGTAACCTAGTCTTTGATACCACCTGCCACGATCCAAACCATGCTCCGACCGCGATGATGCATCTCGTGAACACAAGACCAGCCAGACCATTTGTGAACACCTCTTTTAAGCAGTTAAACAATTCATAAGCATTTTAAATATGATTTAATGATATTAGCTAGCGAAAGTACAACCTAACACCGCCTAAACGGGGATTTCACAAGTCATGAGCATCTATAAGAGTGTAATTACTCTAAAAAATATACTAAATAGGAATAATGAACAACAAAGAGAGAAAAATGGTGCTGCGAACACTGCAGTCACCTTGCTAAACTCCTACAGCTCTGTCTCCAATCAGCCAAAACCCATTACCGGGTGAATAAATACCTGCATATGCACACGGTGCAGAGAGTAAAGTGAGTACTCCAACTCAGTAAGTAATAAAGGTAAATAATAACTGAGCTATAAGAAATCATGTAAAGCAACAAAAATACTGTATAGAAGCAGTATACAATCCTTTGAGAAAATCAGTAAAGCTGTGAAATCGTTAGAAATATCTTGGCTTAGTTTTTAACATCTTTTGAAAATGGTTTATTCAACATTTGCGAAATAATTTCAAAACAATTAGTGCTGATACGCACAAAAAATCCTCCCCTCGAGCACAAATACCATAGTATAACAAGTAATAGACGAGTAAGTATGCAAAATGAGCACATAAAAGCTCGCCCCTCGGGCAATATCTCAAAGTAGTACCAGCCCCTCCAGCTCACTCTCACAACAATCTCATCCCCTCGAGCTCTCTCTCTCAGATCACTCTCAGAATAGTATCATATAGTAACTGCTGCGGCATATAGCCCGATCCACGTATCATTGCAGCATGCAGCCCGATCCATATATCGTTGATGGCGCTTACTAGGAGTGTGTAGACTCCGGGAGGGGCCCCTTACGGCCCAAGTCCAAATATCAAGCCACCTCGTGGCATCATCACTCGGCACTCGGCCTCATATCACTCGGCACTCGGCCTCACATCATGCAAGGCACCTCGTGGCATATAAAGTATCTCAAAACCTTGGCCTTATATCAATCAGCAAATCCTCACATATGGCCCTTGACCACACTCAGTCCGAAAATCATCATAAGCCCCTCGGGCATTAGTAAAATAGTAGTGCTCGGCCCAAACAACAATTTAAATATCATTTAAGTCTCAAATTCGAGTAAAACTGGTTGAATTTGTAAAACAGTGTAAATCAATAGGACTGAGATCCAGTAGAACGTCAAAATAGTGAGGAAACAGTGATAAAAGTCCACAAAGTATTCAAATAATCGGCATTAAACCCAAATATGGAAATAATCCTGAAGTATGATAAAATAAACAAGTTTCAGCTAAATACGAGGTGAAATCATCAATTGGGACGAACCAAGTCACAATCCCCTATAGTAAAAGATCCAACGCTCATCGTCCAGCATGTATGTCACCTCAATTAAGCACTACAATGTGCAATTCATGGTTTCAAACCCTCAAGATATCATTTACAATCATTACTCACCTCAAACCGGCGAAATATCTAGCTCGCGACGCCTTTGCTCCTCAAATCGGACTCCAAACACGTTTAATATATCCAAAATCATGACGAATACGTCACAATATGCTAGGGAACAAAGCCTAAGCGAAAACAATCGAAAAATATCAAAAATTCCCAAAATTTGAAAAACCTGAGCCCTGGGCCCACTTTTCAAAACTCACAATTTTTTACATCATTATATTCCTTATCTTCCCATGAGTTCATACATATCATACATTCCCAAATACGACCCCAAATGGCCTTTCAAATCCCAAATCAAAAGTCTAATTCTCAAGCCCCAGTTCTTCACTTTTGGCTTAGTTTCCATGAATTCTAGGTGGATTTCACAATAAAAATGAGTTTTAAGTTCAAAAATCTTACCTCCAAACGATTTCCCTTGAATGCCTCTTTAATATCCAACAAGAAGCTCTCAAAATGATCAACCATGGAGGAAAAATGACCCAAAATCGCAGAGGAAATGAAATTATAACATTCTGCCCAGTTCTAGAATTTCTTCTTCGTGAACGTGGTACAACTCTCACATTCGCAATGCACATCTTTCCTTGACCAAATATCCCTTCTACGTTGCGATACGGGACTCGCGAACGCGATGCCTACCTCTGAATGTGAATGCAAATTTCACACCCACCTCCGCCTTCTCTCCGCAAACGCGAGAACACTAATGCAAACACGAAGAGATAAATTGCTGCAACTGCTGAGACAAATTTTCTGCAACTTTTCAACATAGAATATGTCCCAATTAACCATCCGAAACTCACCGGAGACCCCGGGACCTCAACAAAAAGTACCAACACATCCTAAAACATCGTTAAAACTTGTTCCAATAAACAAAACACCTAAAACAACATTAAAACCATCAATTCACATCGAATTCAAGCCTAAGTTCTTCTAAAATTTTTGAAACACGCATTTGATCAGAAACCCAACCAAATGATATTTGAATGAACTAAACGTTTACACACATGTCCCAAATAAGATAAAGAAGCTACAACAACTCTCGGAATTCTATTACAACCTTCATATCAAAATCTCACCTATCAACTGGAATTCGCCAAATTACTAACTTCGCCAATTCAAGCCAAATCCTTCCCACGGACTTCCAAACAGCATTGTAGTCACGCTCCTAATTAATAAATCATCCAAAAAAGCTAACCAAATGATCAAAACTCCGATCCGAGCTCATATATAGGTATGTCGACTCTTGGTCAAACACGTCAAATTTAAAGCTTTCAACTAAGACTCTTCTTTCTAATTCATTCTAACTTTCCTGAAAACCCAAAACCAATGATCTACATCCGTCATAATACATTACATGGGGAAATTCATGCCCCAACTTGGCGATCAAAGTGTAAAATCTCAAATCGACCTGTCGGGTCGTTACAGTCTGGTCAATGCATAGGGCCTTTTGCTTTATTTTTGCAAGAATGTGAGATAGTAGGCATATATACGATGCCAGGTGCTCCTGAGCAGCATGGTGTGGCTGAAAGACGAAATTGTACTCTCGTGAAAATCGTGAGAATTATGATTTCAAGAACTAGCCTGCCTGAGTCTTTTTGGGGTGAAGCCTTAAAAACAGCTACCATATCCAGAATAGAGTTCCTACAACATCTATCTTGAAAACTCCCTTTGAACTATGGACAACCGGAAAACCTAGCTTGAACCATTTTCACAATTGGGGATGTCCATCTGAAGTTCGTATTTGTTCACCCACAGAAAATAAAACTGATCCTAAAACTACCAGTTATTTCTATATAGGCTATCTTGATCATTCTAAAGGTTTTAGGTTTTTCTGTCCTAGGCGTGGCACTAGAATCGTTGAGTCTATTAATGAGAAATTTCTTGAGCATGATATTTGTGATTGTTCATGTGGTAAGGAAATCGTATTGAAAGAGAAGGAAGTCGTTTTCCTTGTCCCTGTTATACATGAAAAGGTGGTAAACCAACCTATTCATGAGGGGGAGAATCAAGGGAAAAATGACGTAGATCCCATAGTTCCTGAACACAATGTACACTATGAACTACTCCGCAAGTTACAAAGAGAAAGAAGGTCTGCCATCTTGATGATTTTATCGTGTATGTGACTGAAAATCTTAGTGATGCTGGAGAGCTGACTGATCCTTTATCATATGCTCAAGATATTTCCTCTCCATTTGTTGATAAATGCCGTGAGGCAATGATTAAAACGCGCTCCAAGGAACATAATGGAGTGTGGGAGTTAGTTGAGTTGCCTGAAGGTTTTAGACCTATTGGCTGCAAATGGGTTTTTACAACTAAAAGAGACTCTAAGGGAAACATAGACCGTTATAAAGCAAGGTTGGTTGCTAAGGTTTACACTCAGAAAAAAGGTATTTATTATAAAGAAATATTTTCTCCTGTTTCATCCAAATATGCATTTAGAATTGTGATGGCTCTTGTGGCTCATTTTGATTTAGAATTGCACCAGGATGTTAAAACTGCTTTCCTGAATGGGAGTCTACTTGAAGAAGTTTACATGGTTCGACCTGAAGGGTTTAAAGAAGCTGGTAAAGAACATCTAGTGTGCAAGCTTAAATAATTTATATATGGGCTTAAACAAGCCTTTAGGCAGTGGTACTTGAAATTTGATGAAATTGTTACAAAATTTAAATTTGTGGAAAATAATCTTGATGAATGTATTTATCTCAAAATATGTACTGGCAGTTTTATTATTATGGTTCTCTATGTTGATGATATTTTTCTTGCCATAAATGATTTAAGCTTGATGAATGAGACCAAATAACTTTTGTCTAGGTCTTTTGATATGAAAGATCTAGGTGAAGCCTCTTTTGTTCTTGGGACAAAAATTAAAAGAGATAGGTCACGTGGTTTATTGGGTTTATCAAAGTATTCATACATTGAGAGTGTTCTTAAAACTTTCAATATGCAAGACTTAGACCTAGAGTTGCACCTGTTGTAAAAGGAGACAAATTCAACAAGGATCAATGTCCAAAAAATGAAGTTGAAATGACAACTATGAAAGATGTGCCATATGCAAGTGTTGTTGGTTGTTTGATGTACATATAGGTTTATACAAGGCCTGATATTGCATTTGTTGTTAACATGTTGGGAAACTTTTCTTCTAATCATGGGTGGGCACATTGGGTGTCTACAAAGAAAGTAATGAGATATCTACAATAGTGCAGTTGTGTTCTTCTCCAAGAATAACAAGAGAATAAGAGGCTCTAAGCATGTTGGCCTTAAGTTTCTTAAGGTTAGAGACATGGTAAAAAAAGGTAATATATGTATTGAGCATATTATCATAGATCAATGTTGCTTGATCCTTTGACTAAAGATCTTAGGCCTGTAGTGTTTAATAAACATGCTAAAAATACGAGTATTTTAGAGTCTTTTGATGTGCTTTAGTCAGTGCAAGTTACTTTGTAATTGCTGATCGAGATATTATTGTTGATGAATTCTATTTTTATGCAAGCTTGTGTTATTTGATGCATGTTATGCTTATGACTAACATGATAATTTATTTATTTTTATTTTCAATTGGACATTGCATAAACG
The DNA here is from genome assembly GCA_034376525.1 of Nicotiana benthamiana. NCBI lineage: Eukaryota > Viridiplantae > Streptophyta > Magnoliopsida > Solanales > Solanaceae > Nicotiana > Nicotiana benthamiana. The sequence goes on along the minus strand of CM067323.1, from coordinate 101,928,050 downwards.
CATGATATTTTTGAGTTTTGCGGCTTGTTGCCTTGATTATCCCGTGTAAGGCACAAGGGAATCCTCCTGAGTTGATATGATTTTATGTCATTTGGAGGCTCCTGAGGTGATATGGTTATAATATCACTTAGAGGATTATTCCTTTATAAGAGGTGTGAATCTATTCGCCTTGATTAAAAAAATAAAATGCTTAGCACACATGTTTGATCCATGTTGATGGAATATCTAGCATATGTGGTCGTAGATAGAATTCATACCTTAAAATGGTGCGATGCCTGCTACAATTCATTGTTAGTCTTTTCTATTGAGACTGAATGGATTGTTATATGGGTCATTCTATCCTTGACTATGTGAGTAGTGTAGCCACTGAAGAGTCTAAAATCCTTTTTCAAAATGATTTTCTTAAAAACTCAAATATTTAAAATCGTTTTCTTGTCCTCAATTAACTTGGTGTCCAAGTGGAAGAATGTTGGAATTTGGACTTATGTTAATTGGTTATAGCTTGAAAGGATAGTAATGTGGCCCAAATGGTGAATAAATAAAAGGCCTAATATTAAATATTGTGTTTGTGGATAAGTGAGGCCCAATAGCTATTGGCATGTGATGGTAGACGCTCTTTATAAATAGAGGCCAGCCCCCTTTCCCTAGCTATCAGAAAAACCCTAGCGTATTCTGCCTCTTGAATACGTGGTAACGGTAGACGTCCCATCAGTCAAGTCTCCAGGCTTTAAAAGTGCGTAGCTAGTGGATCGTTAAAGTTGGTCTCAGGCTTGATAGCCAGTTGCTATCCCTATTGAATCCATGGAGTTTAATGGTACGCTTTTTTAGACACTAACCAAGATTATGTTTATGCTTGTGTTTTAATATCTGGTATGAGTATGGATTAATTATCTTACAAATGACACTCCGATCCTTAGGTCACAATTCACAACATTCAAAGAGTATTTTTGGTATGATATGTACGTCGTTAATTTAAGACTACAAAATTCAAAAAAAAATTTTACATTCAAAGTCTTGTCTAAACAATAATGTAAGTACTCCATTTATTGGTCTTTCTGATTTTGAATAGCACACCACCTGAAAGCAACATGACAGGTATACTTTACTAGGGAAGCAAAGAATATTCAACGAAACTACGAGGAGAAACATAATTAAATTACGCCGAAGGAATAATATTACGAATAATTTTGTCAAACTCTAGATTATATTCTTAACTTAGTTCAATTCGCACTATTTCCAGGTTTTCTGCATGATTCTATATTATGTTCTTTCCTTTGGTCTAATTAACGTAGAGATTAAGGAAAAGTATTGTCTTTTGTGGATCGAAGGCAAGCTGTTCTCCCAAATATTAAATTTGTAGGCCTAATGCAAATTGCTTTGTAATTAATTATTTGAATGGACGTCGAAGAAACCTAGACATGACATGATGTTATATATATAATAACTTCCTTCCGTATGCTTAGCTTTAGTTTTCTTACTGTCATTATTAAACCTTTGATCAGTATCGTACGACTTATAAGTCATAGTTCGAGTCGTGAAATAAAACGGTTGCTAATATTTATATTTGGGTCGACTGTCTACATCACACTCTTTGGGGTGTGACTCTTTCCTATCCTAAGCTTTAGTTTCTTACTGTCATTATTAAACCTTTGATCAGTATCGTATGACCTATAGGCCACAGTTCGAGCTAGGGGCGGATTTAGGGAGACGGAAGGGGGTTCACCCAAACACCCTTCGCCGAAAAATTATACTGTATATCGAAGGCAAACACTATTTTTTATTTGTATATATTAAGTTTTGAATCCCTTTGACACAGCCCAAAATTGTAACTTAGTGGTCAAGAGGGTTTAAAATCTTTGTAAGGTCATAGGTATAATTTCCACTAGCTACAATCTTTTATAACTTTTTTCTTTTTGAAACCCCTTCGCGGAGATCCTGCCTCTGCCATTGGTTCGAGCTATGAAAGCGGTCACTAATGCTTATATTTTGGGGTGATATCCTTCCTCCGCCGGATCCTGCATGAACACGGAATGGCTTATGCATCGGGATGTTTTTTTTATCAGTATCGTCATGAACGTGGACGAATTCAGGCTATCGACAACCGGTAGGATTCCCAATCAATCACCTAAGGAGTGGAATAAAATATTGAGACTTGCCTTCTTGATAGAATAACTTTTTTCATGTAAGGCTCAATATGGAACGTATGAATTGGTTCTTAGGTATGAAATGAATAAACAAATAAATAATGACACAGAATGATAAGAGCAGGAACGAATACGGCAAAGGCTTTTTGGCTGATATCTTTGGCAAAGAAAATCAAGCAAAAGGGAAAGAAATTTGCACTTTCTTTTTTGGTTCCAAGTTCTAACGAATTTATTATTTTAAAAGATTTATTATATTTAGATTGTTTTTAATATTGATCATGAACTTCTTGTAATCTATTATGATCTTTAACCGGCTATGTTTTGCAGAGTCAAAGAGCCATATTGTATAGTCGATGAGTCTTTTTTTATTTTTTTAAATTATTTGTAGCATATTTTAGTTATCTCCATTGTAATCAGTACTGATGAGGCAAACAATAAATGTCTTCTTCCACTTTTAATTATATGAACATAATTGGAACTTGTCCTTTGGTCCAATCGTTAGAGTTAGAGGAGAAGATTTAATGTCAGCTATTCATATAATTAATTATATATAAGTATACTTTCCGCTTAGTAATTTAAATTTTCAAATGATATAATCTACACTTCAATGTGACATCAGAATAGGTATGTGAAAATTAATCCTTCGGCACTTACTCAAATTCATAGAAATATACACTTTTTGCAACAAAAAGAAAAAAGAAGATTCAAAATTTTAAAACAAAAAAACCTTTTCCTTAAAATAACTCCTTTTCCACAAAAAGAATAGTTGTACAAACGAGTGCCACCTGTATCTTTTTAGTTCCATTTCTTGGTCTTCATAGTTAACAACTTCACCTATGATTATGTACTCTTAACTAAAGATGTTGGGTTCTTTGGAGGAAGGGAGAAAATATTGGTAAAAAGAGTTTCAGCCTTAATAAGCCTTACGCGAAGCGAATTCAGATTAATCAGAGTTCCTAATACGGACACCAACCAAAAAAATCAAAAAATAAAATAAAAACTCCACATGAAAGCAACATGATATAGGTAACCTTACTAGGGTAGAATATTCAACGAAACTACGAGGAGGAAAAGAGATCATTTCTAGTCAACATATAGAGATAGAGAAGGAAACAAAATAATGAATTTCATTAATATCTTAACTTATTCCATTCACTCAAAACATGTTTGCTTCATCTACATGGTGTCTTACGTGTAGAATTTAATAAAAGTGCTACTTCTAACTATGTCTCCCCATACTTAAAACTAGGCCCAACACAGAACTCTTGTGATTATTTTACTAAGTTAATGGTACTAATAACTAAAATCACGGTACAGCCGAAACATGAAAATACAAAATTCGCGGTCGAAAAATATATAAAATTTATATTTTTTTTATATTTCACATACAAAAATAGACACACACATATATATATATACAGAAAACACATATATTTCGAATTTTATTTTAAAAGCGACTTTCCAAAAAAGAAAATACTTATTAGATGATTCACACAATTTAATAAAATACTAAAGCAAGCAAAGGTCCAATATCTATATATTTCCACCATGAATCAATTTCTCTTTTATTCTAGATTTTGTTTACGCTCTAGTGTAATCCTTAGTTGAAGAAAGAAGGGAATCACAACAAAAATTTATAAACCTATGCCTAATTTCATTGATGAATAGAACCAATGTAATCTTTTTCAACGAGCTATGGCAAAAGCCTAGAGTGGTAAAAATCCAAATATCTCAATCCTACCATTGAATTAGAACAATAACTCTCACCGTCGAATCGCTAAGTTAAGTAGGTCATTTGTCATTCCAAAGAGAACCAAATGAAACGCATCCAAAATATTCCCACGTGAGAACTCTAAAAATATTATAATTTATTCTACTTTTTGGGGCTTTTTCTCTAGTCATACATGTGAAGATAACAACAACAAAAATCCAGTATAGTCTCATAAATTAGAATTTGGGAAAGGTAATATGTAAACGAGCCTTACCCCTACCCGAAAGGGCAGAGAGGCTATTTCCAATCGACCCTCGGATCAGTGAAGGAAAGAAAAAACAAAAACAAAAGAGCATTAGTAAGTCCAGCAGAAATAGCGTAAATAATTATCCAAACATAAGAACCGTAAATAAAATAGTATGTAATAATATCATACAGTAACTACCATAAATAACTACCATAAAGGAGACACAATCCAAAACACAAATCATCTATAGATAGCCCTGTCAAGCCTCACCCAACAATTATCTATCTTCACAATACATGTATAAAAAATTGAAACAAGAATAAATTAAAGCAAACAAGAACATCTCTAATTGAAAGCATTTTCTTGATTCTTATAATGTTAATTTTATTTTTTTTTGAAAAGATAGAAATAGACAACAAAAGGACCTCATTTCTAGCTCTTCCCACTTTCCCATATAAACAAGCAAAAAGTAGAGAGCATATTTCATCTTAAGCGCCAAAACACACAAATTCACAAACATGCATCATATATATATAAATAGTATATGTTAAAAGGTCCAAAATTAAACAGGAACTGTCCTTCCACTATTCTTCATTTCTGTTTCACTTTCCTCTTCCCCTTCATTTTCCCTTGACATTTCTTCCAATGATTTTCCTTTGGATTCTGGCACCAAAAATGTGAACGCCATTCCTAAGAAGTTAACACAACCTAAGACAATCAGTGAATTTCTCACACCAATTCCAGCAGGGTAACCGGCATCAGCCTTTTTCCGATCTGTAGGTTGAGCAGCGTACAAGAATCCGAATGCACCAATCATTGCTCCTGCTTTTCCAGCTGCTGCTGATATTCCATGGCATGTTGACCTAAGCCTGGCTGGGAAAATCTCTGCCGGGACAACAAATGTTGTCGCGTTTGGACCAAAATTCGCGAAGAAAAAGGTAAGTGAGTACATGATCACGAACCCGATTCTGTTATCCTTTAGAGTCCAATGATGATATGGAATGGCTAAGGCAAACATGAATACTGTCATGAAAAAGAATCCCATTAACTGAATTGCAAATCGACCTATTTTGTCGATGAAGAATACTGTGAACCAGTAACCAGGAACAGTACTGCAGAGGGCGATAAGAGTTTGCGCCCTTGCAATTCTGTAAACTTCCTCCAACGCATTCATGGTTTGCGCTGGAGGAATCCATCCAATCGCGCTGAAAATGTCCTTTTGGAAAAGGTTTTGACTGTAGAAAGCAATGTCCAACAAGAACCACGTGCTAGAAGTTCCAAGCAAGTGAAGTCCATGGCGACGGAGAAACTCCTTAGAAAACAAACCAAACTCATTCCCGGTGTTTTGAGAAACATTCCCAACCTTCTCTTGCTCTTCTTCAATATCGACTTGCAACACTTTAGACATGTCGTTAGCTGCCTGTTTTAAGTTCTTGGCCACCAATGCAGTGTAACGAGCAGTTTCAGGCATTTTCATACGCCAGTAATAAGTCATTGCAGCTGGGATTGCACCAAACATTAGAATTATACGCCACACGAAATCAGCCTGAGAGACTGTTGAACCAAGAGGGTCGACCTGATATATTGGTGCAGGGAACGCGCCCTTAAATGCAGCAGAAACAATGATTGCTACCATCCCACCAGCCAAAATTCCAAAACCTTGCATTGCAAAAACAGCAGCAATGAACGCTCCACGCGTCTTTTTATTAGCATACTCGGACATGATAGTAGCAGAGAGAGGATAATCACCACCAATGCCAAAACCTAACCAAAACCTGAAGAAACAAAGTGTAGTCATAACACTTTTTGGTGTATGACCAAATGAAAGCCCTGAGGCTATTGAACAAATAACCATCATCATAAGAGTCATTCCATAAACTCTTTTTCTCCCCATTTTATCTCCGAGCCACCCGAAAAACAGTTGTCCAGCAAGTGTCCCACAGAAGGCGACTCCATTTACAGCAGCCGAGACATTAGGAGGGAGAGATCCAGGTTTTGGTGCCCCGTCGTGGTGGTAGTAAATCCGGCCAAGCAATTTTGTGACCAAAGAAATGCAGAAAAGATCATAAGCATCAGTAAAGAAGCCCATGCCAGCAATAACAATTGCTGTAAAGTGATACAATTGTGTTTTTGCTACATCAAGTGCATTTAGCACTTGCAATTGATCTTTAGCCATGACTATACTTTCTCAGCCCTTAAATTCCTGCAAAAAACAAAACAAGAGAGGGTAAATTATAAGGATTTTACTTACATATATTGACACTAGTAGTGTATTTTGACTTGTTATATAACAAAGAGTTAAATGTTGAGGTAACTAATCCCAATTTATGAATGGTTTATACTGTCAGCGTACTGAAGTTAAACTCAAACTATATAGTACTAAAATAAACTAAGAATTAGCGATGTACAAATTACGTAGCTAAACAACAAAGCCCGTTACTAATCCTACTTAAGGACCAATTAGCAACAAATTATGAAAAATTATGTTTTACGAGCGATTTAGAAACAAATTAGAGACAAAATTCGTAGCTAATTCTAATTTTTTTAGTAGTGATAGAACCAAACAAGAAGATAATTTTGGATGGAATTGATCAATGCTTATCTGAATAATTAAGTTAAGTAGTTCGACAAATCGGGGGTTGAAGTTAAACAAAATTACAGAACCAAACAAGATATTTATGATGGAATTAATCAAAGCTAATCTGAATAATTAAGTTTGTAATATGTCGAGTAGGGGCGTAGATATGACTTCTTGGTAAAAGACAAAAGTAGACCCCCAAAGTCATTTTCCTGCCTACTTTTCAAAGTTTTGTGAGTTAATTAAGCTGTGTACTTTATTTATGGCTATTTATGTGAAAACAATAAAGAAGCGTTTAATAGTCAAAATTGAAAAAATAGGTTAGAAGTTACATCAGCTATAGTACTACTATTATAACAGCTATTTCCAGGTAGGGACCCATAGATTCCTTGAGATTCTGGCTGATGTTATCATCACAATTAATTGGTGAAAAAATAAACTTAAGTCAAAAAGATACAAAATTTATTAAAACTACTAGAGTATAAATAAATTAAAATATTTTGTACATATGGAGTGGTTGATAAATAGTCAAACTAAACTTAAAATTCCTGTCAAATAGCAATAATTGAGAGAAAATAAGTAACATTATAATTCTTATAGTAGTCCATAGTATGAAGTCATGCACCTGATACAAAAGTATATACTTAAAGAGATATTATATTTTTTAAAGGAAAAAGGGAAAGACTTTTCAAAAACGTAGGAAGAAGGTGCATGTAAACCACAATTCTAGAAGACAAGTTAGTACTTTTCATGAACAGAGATACTAAACAAACCTAAATAATGGACCAAAAAATGTCTTTTTTGGTACATCAAATTAAAAAGCCATGCTACATCAAGGTTTGTTGTACGAGGGTTTTTGAATAGCTCCATAAACACACAAGAAACACTATAAGATCCCATTTTAGATATAGATTTTTTTTTACTTTTTTCAAAAAGTAAAATAAAATTAAAAATATTGTTTGTTCATGGAATTTGATTAGTTTAATGAAGAAAAAAATTTCAAGTTCCAAAAAATGGCCAAATTTTTTTGCTCCACTTGCAATATTTTAATTTCTTTCAAGTAAAATGCACGCCCAAAAATAACTTAATCTATGTCCCGTCTACTAAGTATCCATCTCTGCACAATTCTTTTTGGAGGGGGGAGGGAGGGGGTTGGGGAACAAAAAAATTTTCTTTTTTTTTTGGACTCGTGAAAGAGGAAAATGAGGAGGGAGAGAGACACTTCAACTTCTATGATTCATAAAATCCATCATTAATTCAACCAAAAACTGGTTCACATTCGCAAAAAAGGAGACAAATCCTCAGTATAAAATTGAAAAACATGAAGGAGAAAAGGCATTAGAATTTTTCTAAAATCTTTTATGATTTCATTTAGCTTGATTTACATCGTTAATCTGCTTTCCTTTTTTAAAATGAAAACAAAAAAAAAAAGCTATATCAGTATATATGCCTTTATATTTAAACAAGAGCATATAGCCATTGATCAATTCCTTTTATTTTTCCAATTAAAACAACCAAAAACTCAGAATTTTCACTTCCTCCATTAAAACACACATGCATGGGAGTATGAACACACACACACACACAAAGGAAACAAACAAACAAACAAAAAAGGTGTTAAAGGAAAGATTCTTACACTGACCTTAAATGATTTTCTCCACGAAATTTTCAATTTCCACAGAGTGCAACAGAATCAAGAACAGCAGAGAAGAAGAAAGCTAAAAAGCTTGGAAATTTCAATGAAGAAAATTCCCAACAAAATTTTACGTTCAAAGGCTTAAAAAAAAGCCAAAAAATAAAACTCTGATTTTTGCATTTATTAGCTTCTCTGAGTAATGAAGAGAAGATGGAGAATTAGCGCCGTATTTAAAGGGCTTTTTGATGCTGGCATCTTCTTAAGGTATATTCCTTCTATTCGCCCGCTTTTTAGGGTTGACACCGATACGATCTTGCCATGTAAGTTACGGGTCCCACAGGGTGGTCTTATTTCCTTACGTGGCATGATCAGAGGAGTTCTGAGTTCTGTTCTTAGGTGTAAGTCAACGGAGTCACGTACATCACCCCCACTTACAGAGTGTTGACTACCCTAGTTAAATTCTATGTTTACCCTTTAAAAATGAATTTATTGCCCTACTTAGTTCTATCTATTCCCTCGAAAAAATAGATTAATATTTTCTACGGAAAATATATTTGGCCCCACTAAGAATGGTCCAAACGTCCCAAATGGGATATAATGGTAATTTCGCACGGCTTTTGAGGGCATAATGGATATTTTAGCCTTTTCGTTTTCCATATCTACCCTTTGGCAACTTTTTCGTTTTAAACTCATTTTTTTAACAATTCACTCTCACAAATTTATTTGTCTTACCTTCCAAGATGCATGCTTCATCAATTTTCATAAAGCACATATACATATACTATACTAATTAAACGAAGAGTGATGCTATTCGGCCAAACTCAGCGTGACCCAAAAATGACCACACCCGTGAAATACCAGTAAAACCCTTGTTTTTCCGTTTGGCTTAATGGCCCTTTTTTCCCTCCAAAATATTTCCCTCCAAAATTAGTTAATAACTTTTGATTATTCCAAAATATTGATCACATAAATAATCATTCTCTCAGCATATCGATGAGAAGCCTTCGTATATACGCTCAAGACGTATTTTCTTTTAAAATACAATTACATTTTTAAAAAAAATATAGTTAAGTATTTTGTTAAATACAATTACGTATTTTTTTAATTAAATGCTATTTATATGGATGGGAAGATCAAAGGTCTATTATGTATATATCATACTATATACTTATGTTAAGATAACTTTCATTAAACACATAATTCACCACACTTCCCTTAAACTAAACATGAATACTAACCGAGAAACTAATTTGGATCAATTAAACACGAATAATAGTGATCAACTAAGGAATGCATTACACACATCATTAGTATTGAATTCGAACGACAGTTTAATGAATGAAGATGAATCGATCGACATTGATTCACACATCAACTTCACTGATGGAGAAAATCCTGTTGACGATTCTGCTGCTCCTGATGATGATGATGATGATGATTATGACGGTCATTATTTAGAGGAAGAGGGAGAAGTTAGAGAGAAAGGGGAAATGTAAAATGAGTTCAGGGAAGAAGAACTTATAAATGGTCCAATTACTGGGATGCGGTTCAGTAGTAAGGATGTTCTGTTTGATTTTTACAAAGAACATGCAAGATTATCGGGTTTTTGCATTGTCAAAAGAACATCCAACAAAAAAGGTGGTGATATTGTTAGGTATGTGCAATATGGTTGTGATAGGTCTAGGAAACCAAGGAATAAGCATGTTACCAAGAGGAGGAAGTATCGTGCTAGAAAATCCATTAGCTATCATGACTGACCAATGTGATAGTATTAAGGCTGTCATCAGTGCTGTGATGCATAATACAATACATAGTATTTGTATATGGCACATATTCACAAAGTTGCCTACAAAGTTAAGCAGAGTTCCTGATGCAAAGATTGCAAAGGCAGTATTTAAGGCTTTAGTCCTTGATAGTATTAACGTTGCTGAGTTTGAGAGACGATGGACTGATTTATTGGAAAATATAACTTAGAGGAAAGAGATTGGTTTTATAAGCTTTATTTGAAGAAGGAGAAATGGGTTCCGTATACCTAAACGTCCACTTTTGGGCTGGGATGTTGTCCACACAAAGAAGTGAAGGAATGCATGCTTTCTTTGATGGATTCATCACCCAGCAAAGCATTCTGAAGCTATTTGTTCAGCAATATGAGTTAGCCATAAGAGCTAAGTCCGAGAAAGAATTGGAAGCTGAATATAGGTCAAGGTGCTTTGAACCAAAATGTTTATCTAAATTTGCATGGAAGAAATTCAAACATGTTATACTCATGAAGTGTTTGAATTTTTTCAAGTACAGTTAAGGAAATTGTACCACTGTGAAATCAGCTCCCCTGAAGACCATCAAGCAACACTGAGGTGGAGAATTACATTATCTCAGATTATTCGTTCAGGAGTTTTAACACTATAAATCCATTTGTATTCACAGTTGAATATACACATATTGACGAATATCTAAGTTACAGCTGCAAGTGGTTTGAAACAAGAGGTATTATATGCTGCCATATACTTAAGGTCTTGTCTCATAAGAGGATTAATAACGTTAATGAGAGGTATATATTGAGAAGGTGAAGAAAAGATGTTGTTCTTCCGCACTTGAAATGTTTCTTTCTTGGTGGTTACCCACGTATGACTTCTGAATACATGATGTACAAGAAACTATTAAAGCATTTTGACCGGGTTTTGTGATATTGCATTAGACACTAAAGTGATGAGGCGATATATTAAGTATCATTTGAACAGATTGGAGCATGACCTTTTGAATTGGAATGATGATCAAATGATAATTCCAGATTGAAAATTTGAAGATACACCTGATCGTGGGGGTGAGGGTGGGGGTGGGGTGGGGTGGGGTGGGGGTGAGGGTGGGGGTGAGGGTGAAGGAAGAAATATAAGATATCCTAGATACATACCTTCTCGTGGACGTCTAATGTTGAATAGATATAGATGGCGAATTGATTCATACTTTAGAAATTTACAAAACCGTGATAGAGGCCGCGGTGGAGGCCGTGGAAATACTGGGCTAGCGGAAGGAATTTAGGTAAATTATAAAAAATTACTATTATATTTTTTTCCAAAAAAATATATTGCTTATTAGTGTTATTTACTCTATACAGCAAGATGATGTAACAGTACAAGCACACAGTAGATTGCCTGATCTTAATGATGAAGCAGACTGGGAGATAGAAGACTTAACCATATAGTTTGAGATGATTCAAGATTGAATCTTATTTAATTTGATTTGATATAGATTTTTTTTGAACTTTTTGACGTTGTTTTGTAATCATTTAAACTTGTGATATCATTGTTAAATATTTTTTCATTTTAATGTTACATCATTTAATCGGACTGCACTAACAAAATGTGATTAGAAGTGAAAGACTTTATAATCAGTTCAAACTAGGGCTTGTTTGGTTGAGGGAGAGGCATCCATAGTTTTAGTTTATGTTAGTTGAATTGCATTTCTTTAAGGGAAAATTTGGTGTTAGTTGACTTGCCTTTATTTTTCGGTTACAAACCCTATATTGAACTAAAAACTATTCACATTACAACTATATAGTTAAGATTTGTAGTTAGGGTAATGAAATGATACCAAGTGATATACAAATTTGATAACTGCCAAGAGTAGGAAAATCAAAAGATTCCGAAATCAAAATACACATTACATAACCAAACTGAAAAACAAAAGCACATATTTCCGATTAAAAAAAACTTACAAATAAAAAAGCAACACAAACTAGGAAGACAAAACATAACTAGTTAATTTCAACAGGATCTTGGAGAGTTCCTAGGCCTCTCACGTGCAATTGGAAGATAACACAGAATTCTATAATTTCGACCAATTTAAAGTTCATTAACCAACCCCTATTGATGTTATTTTCCATCACAAACTATTTCCAACCGTCTTTGAACCATCTCCGCCAACCCATGTTAATTTCCATAAGCCAAGGCTGGCCATCATAGTGAAGAATCGCTGAGCTATGTGATTCAGGAAGGTGTTCGTCAAAATGTTTGGAATATGCTGCAAACAAAAAAGAAAAAAATTGAAATAATGCAATATGTATACTAGTGGTTGAGAGATTAATAAAAAAACAGCTTGTTTGATATTTTATTACAACTAGATCTGTTTGTTTCAAACTGGATTTGGTTGAAACTCAATTTTTTTATGTTACTTGGTTGGTTCACAGATTAATAAAAAAAATAATTTGTTTGATATTTTATTACAACAAGATCTGTTTGTTTCAAACTGGATTTGGTTGAAACTCAATGTTTGTATGTTACATGGTTGGGTGAGAGATTAATAAAAAAAATTAGAAAAACAATTTCTTTGATATTTTATTACAACCAGATCTGTTTTTTTCAAACTGGATTTGGTTGAAACTCAATTTTTTTATGTTACTTGGTTGGTTGAGAGATTAATAAAAAAAATTAGAAAATTTCTTTGATATTTTATTACAACCAGATCTATTTGTTTTAAACTGGACTTGGTTGAAACTCATTTTTTTTGTTGAAACCAGATGAGCCCCTCTTCAAAAACCAAATCGAAATATCACTTAGTTTGTTTCTGATTCTTTAGCAAAACCAAGTCGAAAATCACAAGCATTTAAAAAAAACAAGAATTTTAAAAGAAAAAAGAACTCATTTACCATATAATCTTGTGTTATGTATGAATCCTACATCAGAACTTCAAAAGATGGATTCGTATCTTTGTCAGATGGGGATCGTTTGGTTCAAAGATTTTGGTAAGAGTTAGGGTTTAAAAGTTGTATGTGGTTGGGTATGGAGTTTGAGATCCGATGGACTATTATATATATAATATATATATATATATATATATATATATATATATATATATATATATATATATATATATACATACATATATATATATATATACATACATATATATATATATATACATACATATAGATATATATACAGCCATACATATATATATATATACATGCATATATATATATATACATACATATATATATATATACATACATATATATATATATACATATATATATATATATATATACACATACATATATATATATATACATACATATATATATATATATATACATATATATATATATATATATATACATACATATATATATATACATACATATATATATATATATATACATACATATATATATATACATACATATATATATATATATATATATATATATAGTGGTTGGGTATGGACTATATTAAATATTTCTAGAACTTGATCTATTGATTTTGCATGAACCACAACAATATAGTTACCTTACTACAATCATAGTAGTGAATGGACTTATGTGATTTCTATAGGACGATACGTATGACCTCACTATAAACGGCTATTATCTAGACGACCGACATTACTACGAACCGCAACGATATAATTACCTTACTACAATCATAGTAGCGAATGGACTTATATGGTTTCTATTGGCCGATAAGTATGACCTTACTATTAACGGCTATTATCTACACGACGGACATTTCTACGAACCAAATTGATATAATTACCATACTATAATTATAATGGTAAATGGACTTATATGGTTGTTATAGGCCGATAAATATGACCTTACAATAAACGACTATTACCTAGATGGCCGACATTACTGCGAACCACAACGATGTAATTACCTTATTACAATCATAATAGTGCACTTATATGGTTGCTATAGGCCTATACATATGACCTTACAATAAACGACTATTATCTAGATGGCCGGCATTACTACGAAGCACAACGATATAATTACCTTACTACAGCCATAGTATTGAATGGACTTACATAGTTGCTATAGGCCGATACGTATGACCTTAATATAAACGGCTATTATCTAGACGGCCGACACTACTACGAACCACAACGATATAATTACCTTAGCACAATCATAGTAGTGAATGGACTTATATGGTTGCTATAGGCCGATACGTATGACCTTACTATAAACGGATATTATCTAGACGACCGACGTTACTACTAATCACAACGATATAATTTACCTTACTAAACTCATAGTAGTGAATGGACTTATATGGTTGCTATAGGCCGATACGTATGACCATACTATAAACGGCTATTATCTAGATGGGCGCATACTACGAACCACAATGATCTAACTACCTTACTACAATCATAGTATTGAATGGACTTATATGGTTGCTATAGGCCGATACATATGACCTTACAATAAACGGCTATTAGCTAGATGACCGGCATTACTACGAACCACAATGATATAATTACCTTACTACAATCATAGTAGTGAATGGACTTATATGGTTGGAATAAATCGATACGTATGCCCTTAGAATAAACGGTTATTATCTAGACGGCCGAAATTACTACGAATCACAACAATATAATTACCTTACTACAATCATAGTAGTGAATGGACTTATATGGTTGCTATAGGCCGATACGAATGACCTTACTATAAACGGCTATTATATAGACAACCGACATTATTATGAACCACAACGATATAATTACCTTACTCAAATCATAGTAGTGAATTGACTTATATGGTTGCTATAGGCCGATACGTATGAACTTACTATAACGACTATTATCTAGACGATCAACATTATCACGAACCACTACGATATAATTACCTTACTACAATCATAGTATTGAATGGACTTATATGGTTGCTATAGGCCGATACGTATGAACTTACAATAAATGGCAATTACCTAGACGATCGACATTACTACGAACCACAACGATATAATTACCTTACTACAATCACAGTAGTGAATGGACTTATATGGTTTTCATAGGTCGATACGTATGACCTTACAATAAACGGCTATTATTACGACCAACATTACTACGAACCACAACGATATAATTACCTCACTTCAATCATAGTAGTGAATGGACTATATGGTTGCTATAGGTCGAGATGTATGACCTTACTATAAACGACTATTATCTAGATGACCGACATTTCTACGAACCACAACGTTATAATTACCTTACCACAATCATAGTATTGAATGGACTTATATGGTTGCTATAGGCTGATACGTATGACCTTACAATAAACGGCTATTATCTAGACGGCCGACATTACTACGAACCACAACGATATAATTACCTTTGTACAATCATAGTAGTAAATAGACTTATATGGTTGCAATAGGCCGATACATATGAACTTACTATAAACGGCAATTATCAAGACGACCGACATTACTACTAATCACAACGATATAATTACCATACTACAATTATTGTATTGAATTGACTTATATGGTTGCTATAGGCCGATACTTATGACCTTAAGATAAACGGCAATTACCTAAACGGCTGACATTACTGCGAACCACAACGATGTAATTACCTTATTACAATCATAGTAGTGCTCTTATATGGTTGCTATAAGCCTATACGTATGACCTTACTATAAACGGCTATTATCTAGAGGGCCGACATTACTACGAACAACAACGATATCATTACCTTAGGACAATCATAGTAGTTAATGGACTTATATGGTTGCTATAGGACGATACGTATGACCTTACTATAAACGGGTATTATCTAGACGACCGACATTACAACTAATCACAACGATATAATTACCTTACCAAAATCATAGTAGTGAATGGACTTATATGGTTCCCATAGGCCGATACGTATGACCTTACTATAAACGGCTATTATCTAGATGGCAGACATTACTACGAACCACAATGATCTAACTACCTTACTACAATCATAGTATTGAATGGACTTATATGGTTGCCATTGGCCGATACGTATGACCTTACAATAAACAGCTATTACCTAGACGACCGACATTACTACGAACCACAATGATATAATTACCTTACTACAATCATAGTAGTGAATGGACTTATATGGTTGCTATAGGTCGATACGTATGAACTTAGAATAAACGACTATTATCTAGACGGCTGAAATTACTATGAATCACAACAATATAATTACCTTACTACAATCATAGTAGTGAATGGACTTATATGGTTGCTATAGGCCAATACGTATGACCTTTCTATAAACGGCAATTATATAGACGATCGACATTATTATGAACCACAACGATATAGTTACCTTACTCCAATCATAGTAGTAAATGGACTTATATTGTTGCTATAGGCCGATACGTATGACCTTACTATAAACGGCTATTATCTAGACGACCGACATTATTACAAACCACAATGATATAATTACCTTACTACAATCATAGTATTGAATGGACTTATATGGTTGCTATAGGCCGATACGTATGACCTTACTATAAACGGCTATTATATAGACAACCGACATTATTAAGAACCACAACGATATAATTACCTTACTCCAATCATAGTAGTAAATGGACTTATATTGTTGCTATAGGCCGATACGTATGCCCTTAGAATAAATGGTTATTATCTAGACGGCCGAAATTACTAAGAATTACAACAATATAATTACCTTACTACAATCATAGTAGAGAATGGACTTATATGGTTGCTATAGGCCGATATGTATGACCTTAGTATAAACGGCTATTATATAGACAACCGACATTATTATGAACCACAACGATATAATTACCTAACTCCAATCATAGTAGTGAATGGACTTATATGGTTGCTATAGGCCGATACGTATGAACTTACTATAAACGGCTATTATCTAGACGATCAACATTATCACGAATCACTACGATATAATTACCTTACTACAATCATAGTATTGAATGGACTTATATGGTTGCTATAGGCCAATACGTATGACCTTACAATAAATGGCAATTACCTAGACGACCGACATTACTACGAACCACAACGATATAATTACCTTACTACAATCACAGTAGTGAATGGACTGATATGGTTTTTATAGGTCGATACGTATGACCTTACAATAAACGGCTATTATCTAGACGACCGATATTACTACGAACCACAACGATATAATTACCTTTCTTCAATCATAGTAATGAATGGACTTATATGGTTGCTATAGGTCGAGATGTATGACCTTACTATAAATGACTATTATCTAGATGACCGACATTACTACGAACCACAACGTTATAATTATAAACGGGTATTATTTAGACGACCGACATTACAACTAATCACAACGATATAATTACCTTACTAAAATCATAGTAGTGAATGGACTTATATGGTTGCTATAGGCCGATACGTATGACCTTACTATAAACGGCTATTATCTAGATGGATGACATTAATACGAACCACAATGATCTAACTACCTTACTACAATCATAGTATTGAATGGACTTAGATGGTTGCCATAGGCCGATACGTATGACCTTACAATAAACGGCTATTACCTAGACGACCGACATTACTAAGAACCACAATGATATAATTACCTTACTACAATCATAGTAGTGAATGGACTTTTATGGTTGTTATAGATCGATACGTATGAACTTTGAATAAACGGCTATTATCTAGACGGCCGAAATTACTACGAATCACAACAATATAATTACCTTACTACAATCATAGTAGTGAATGGACTTATATGGTTGCTATAGGCCGATACGTATGACCTTACCATAAACGGCTATTATATAGACGATCGACATTATTATGAACCACAACGATATAATTACTCCAATCATAGTAGTAAATGGACTTATATTGTTGCTATAGGCCGATACGTATGACCTTACTATAAACGGCTATTATCTAGATGACCGACATTATTACGAACCACAATGATATAATTACCTTACTACAATCATAGTATTGAATGGACTTATATGGTTGCTATAGGCCGATACGTATGACCTTACAATAAATGGCTATTACCTAGACGACCGACATTACTACGAACAACAATGATATAATTACCTTACTACAATCACAGTAGTGAATGGACTTATATGGTTTCTATAGGTCGATACGTATGACCTTCCAATAAACGGCTATTATCTAGACTACTGACATTACTACGAACGACAACGATATATAAATACCTTACTTCAATCATAGTAGTGAATGGACTTATATGGTTGCTATAGGTCGAGATGTATGATCTTACAATAAACGACTATTATCTAGACGACCGACATTACTACGAACCACAACGTTATAATTACCTTACAACAATCATAGTATTGAATGGACTTATATAGTTGCTATAGGCCGATGCGTATGACCTTACTTTAAACGGCTATTATCTAGACGACCGACATTACTACGAACCACAACGATATAATTACTTTTGTACAATCATAGTAGTGAATGGACTTATATGGTTGCTATTGGCCGATACGTATGACCTTACTATAAGCGGCTATTATCTAGACGACCGACATTACTACTAATCACAACGATATAATTACCTTACTACAAATATAGTATTGAATGGACTTATATGGTTGCTATGGGCCGATACGTATAACCTTAAGATAAATGGCTATTATCTAAACGGCCGACATTATTGCGAACCACAACGATGTGATTACCTTACTACAATCATAGTAGTGCACTTATATGGTTGCTATTAGCCTATACGTATGATTTTACAATAAACAGCTATTATCTAGGCGACGACATTACTACGAACCACAACGATATAATTACTGTACTACAATCATAGTATTGAGTGGACTATATGGTTGATATAGGCCGATACGTATGCCCTTAAAATAAATGGCTATTACCTAGACGGTCGACATTACTACGAACCACAACGATATAATTACCTTACTACAATTATAGTAGTTAATGGACTTATATGGTTGCTATAGGTGGATACGTATGACTTTACAATAAACGCATATTATCTAGACAGTCAACATTACTACGAACCACAATGTTATAATTACTTACTACAATCATAGTATTGAATGGACTTATATGGTTGCTATAGGCCGATACGTATGACCTTACTATAAACGGCTATTAAATAGACAACCGACATTATTAAGAACCACAACGATATAATTACCTTACTCCAATCATAGTAGTAAATGGACTTATATTGTTGCTATAGGCCGATACGTATGCCCTTAGAATAAACGGTTATTATCTAGACGGCCGAAATTTCTACGAATCACAACAATATAATTACCTTACTACAATCATAGTAGTGAATGGACTTATATGGTTGCTATAGGCCGATATGTATGACCTTACTATAAACGGCTATTATATAGACAACCGACATTATTATGAACCACAACGATATAATTACCTTACTCCAATCATAGTAGTGAATGGACTTATATGGTTGCTATAGGCCGATACGTATGAACTTACTATAAACGGCTATTATCTAGATGACCGACATTATTACGAACCACAATGATATAATTACCTTACTACAATCATAGTATTGAATGGACTTATATGGTTGCTATAGGCCGATACGTATGACCTTACAATAAATGGCAATTACCTAGACGACCGACATTACTACGAACCACAACGATATAATTACCTTACTACAATCACAGTAGTGAATGGACTAATATGGTTTTTATAGGTCGATACGTATGACCTTACAATAAACGGCTATTATCTAGACGACCGACATTACTACGAACCACAACGATATAATTACCTTACTTCAATCATAGTAATGAATGGACTTATATGGTTGCTATAGGTCGAGATGTATGACCTTACTATAAATGACTATTATCTAGATGACCGACATTACTACGAACCACAACGTTATAATTATAAACGGGTAGTATTTAGACGACCGACATTACAACTAATCACAACGATATAATTACCTTACTAAAATCATAGTAGTGAATGGACTTATATGGTTGCTATAGGCCGATACGTATGACCTTACTATAAACGGCTATTATCTAGATGGCCGACATTACTACGAACCACAATGATCTAACTACCTTACTACAATCATAGTATTGAATGGACTTATATGGTTGCCACAATAAACGGCTATTACCTAGACGACCGACATTACTACGAACCACAATGATATAATTACCTTACTACAATCATAGTAGTGAATGGACTTATATGGTTGCTATAGGTCGATACGTATGAACTTAGAATAAACGGCTATTATCTAGACTGCCGAAATTACTACGAATCACAACAATATAATTACCTTACTAAAATCATAGTAGTGAATGGACTTATATGGTTGCTATAGGCCGATACGTATGACCTTACTATAAACGGCTATTATATAGACGATCGACATTATTATGAACCACAACGATATAATTACCTTACTCCAATCATAGTAGTAAATGGACTTATATTGTTGCTATAGGCCGATACGTATGACCTTACTATAAACGGCTATTATCTAGATGACCGACATTATTACGAACCACAATGATATAATTACCTTACTACAATCATAGTATTGAATGGACTTATATGGTTGCTATAGGCCGATACGTATGACCTTACAATAAATGGCTATTACCTAGACGACCGACATTACTACGAACCACAATGATATAATTACCTTACTACAATCACAGTAGTGAATGGACTTATATGGTTTCTATAGGTCGATACGTATGACCTTCCAGTAAACGGCTATTATCTAGACGACCGACATTACTACGAACGACAACGATATAATTACCTTACTTCAATCATAGTAGTGAATGGACTTATATGGTTGCTATAGGTCGAGATGTATGATCTTACAATAAACGACTATTATCTAGACGACCGACATTACTACGAACCACAACGTTATAATTACCTTACCACAATCATAGTATTGAATGGACTTATATAGTTTCTATAGGCCGATGCGTATGACCTTACTTTAAACGGCTATTATCTAGACGACCGACATTACTACGAACCACAACGATATAATTACTTTTGTACAATCATAGTAGTGAATGGACTTATATGGTTGCTATAGGCCGAAACGTATGACCTTACTATAAGCGGCTATTATCTAGACGACCGACATTACTACTAATCACAACGATATAATTACCTTACTACAATTATAGTATTGAATGGACTTATATGGTTGCTATGGGCCGATACGTATAACCTTAAGATAAACGGCTATTATCTAAACGGCCGACATTATTGCGAACCACAACGATGTGATTACCTTACTACAATCATAGTAGTGCACTTATATGGTTGCTATTAGCCTATACGTATGATTTTACTATAAACAGCTATTATCTAGGCGACGACATTACTACGAACCACAACGATATAATTACCTTACTACAATCATAGTATTGAGTGGACTATATGGTTGATATAGGCCGATACGTATGACCTTAAAATAAATGGCTATTACCTAGACGGTCGACATTACTACGAACCACAACGATATAATTACCTTACTACAATTATAGTAGTTAATGGACTTATATGGTTGCTATAGGTGGATACGTATGACTTTACAATAAACGCATATTATCTAGACAGTCGACATTACTACGAACCACAATGTTATAATTACTTACTACGATCATAGTATTGAATGGACTTATATGGTTGCTATAGGCCGATACGTATGACCTTACAATAAATGGCTATTACCTAGACGACCGACATTACTACGAACCACAACGATATAATTACCTTACCACAATCATAGTAGTGAATGGACTTATATGGTTTCTATAGGTCGATACGTATGACCTTACAATAAACGGCTATTATCTAGATGACCGACATTACTACGAACCACAACGATATAATTACCTTACTTCAATCATAGTAGTGAATGGACTTATATGGTTGCTATAGGTCGAGATGTTTGACCTTACGATAAACGACTATTATCTAGACGACCGACATTACTACGAACCACAACATTATAATTACCTTACCACAATCATAGTATTGAATGGACTTATATAGTTGCTATATGCGTATGACCTTACTTTAAACGGCTATTATCTAGACGACCGACATTACTACGAACCACAACGATATAATTACCTTTGTACAATCATAGTAGTGAATGGACTTATATGGTTGCTATAGGCCGATACGTATGACCTTACTATAAGCGGCTATTATCTAGACGACCGACATTACTACTAATCACAACGATATAATTACCATACCACAATTATAGTATTGAATGGACTTATATGGTTGCTATAGGCCGATACGTATAACCTTAAGATAAACGGCTATTATCTAAACGGCCGACATTATTGCGAACCACAACGATGTGATTACCTTACTACAATCATAGTAGTGCACTTATATGGTTGCTATAAGCCTATACGTATGATTTTACTAAAAATAGCTATTATCTAGGCGACGACATCACTACGAACCACAACGATATAATTACCTTACTACAATCATAGTATTGAGTGGACTTATATGGTTGATGTAGGCCGATACGTATGACCTTAAAATAAATGGCTATTACCTAGACGGTCGACATTACTATGAACCACAACGATATAATTACCTTACTACAATTATAGTAGTTAATGGACTTATATGGTTGCTATAGGTGGATACGTATGACTTTACAATAAACGCATATTATCTAGACGGTCGACATTACTACGAACCACAACGTTATAATTACTTACTACAATCATAGTATTGAATGGACTTATATGGTTGCTACAGGCCGATACGTATGACCTTACTATAAACGGCTATTCTCTAGACGGCCGACATTACTACGAACCACAAAGATATAATTACCTTAGTACAATTATAGTAGTGAATGGACTTATATGGTTGCAATAGGCCGATACGTATGACTTTACTATAAACGGATATTAGACGACCGACATTACTACTAATCACAACGATATAATTACCTTACTACAATCATAGTAGTCAATGGACTTATATGGTTGTTATAGACCGATAGGTATCACCTTACTATTTACGACTATTATCTAGATGGCGGACATTACTATGAACCACAACTATATAATTACCTTACTACAATCATAGTATTGAATAGACTTATATGGTTGCTATAGGCCGATACGTATGACCTTACAATAAACGGCTATTACCTAGACAGCCGACATTACTACGAACCACAATGATATAATTACCTTACTACAATCATAGTAGTGATTGGACATATATGGTTGCTATAGGTCGATGCGTATGACCTTACAATAAACGACTATTACCTAGACGACCGACATTATTACGAACCACAACGATATAATTACCTTACTACAATCATAGTAGTGAATGGACTTATATGGTTGCTATAGGCCGATATGTATGACCTTACTATAAACGGCTATTATCTAGACGACCGACATTATTACGAATCACAACGATATAATTACCTTTCTACAATCATAGTATTGAATGGACTTATATGGTTGCTATAGGCCGATACGTATGACCTTACTATAAATGGCTATTACCTAGACGACCGACATTACTACGAACCACAATGATATATTTACCTTACTACAATCACAGTAGTGAATGGACTTATATGGTTTCTATTGGTCGATACGTATGACCTTACAATAAATGGCTATTATGTAGACGACCGACATTACTATGAACCACAATGATATAATTACCTTACTACAATCATAGTATTGAATGGACTTATATGGTTGCTATAGGCCAATACATATGACCTTACTATAAATGACTTTTATCTAGACGGCCGACATTACTACGAACCACAACGATGTAATTACCTTAGTACAATAATGGTAGTGAATGGACTTATATTGTTGCTATAGGTTGATACGTATGACCTTAAAGTAAACGGCTATTATCTAGACGGTTGACATTACTACGAACCACAACGATATAATTACCTTACTACAATCATAGTAGTGAATGGACTTATATGGTTGCTATAGGCCGATACATATGACTTTACAATAAACGGCTATTATCTAGATGGCCGACATTACTACGAACCACAATGATGTAATTACCTTACTACAATCATAGTAGTGAATGAAATTATATGGTTGCTATAAGCCGATATGAATGACCTTACTATAAACGACTATTATCTAGATGGCGGACATTACTACGACCCACAAAAAAAATGGTTTAACCATTAAACAAATGAATGGTTTAACCCTTTTGTTTCAAAATGTAAATTAAGTAGATAAAAATTTAACTAATGGTTTACCCCTTTTTGAAAAAAATAAAAAAATTTTTGGCTTGATTGGAAAAAATTAGAATACACCCTGTTAAAGGTGAGATTTGATCTCGAGACGGCTGCTTAGTAGATACGCTTACTTAACCAATGAACCAATTATAACTTTGATGCGTTTTAGAAGTTCTTTTATATACATTGGAGTTCTAAATTAGGGCTCTATACATATCTACTTTGGGATTGTTTAATTGATACCCCAAAAATTTCGATTTAGGAGTTGATCCATCCATGGTCTTTTGTCGCTCCATCTTCAAAATTTCAAATTGTCAATAGGTTTCTTTCATCTTCTTCTTCCATAATCACAATCTTCACTTTCGTTTTATCTCATCTTTTTTGTTTTGCCTGTTATCTAAGTCTATCAATGGCTCCAATCGTAAGAAGAAACTGCATTAGAAATTTACCCTTCGATATACTAGGCAACCTCCCTGATGATGTTATCGATAATATTCTTGTACGGATGTCTTTACCAGATGATGTTAGAACAAACAACTTAAGTACGAAGTGGCCATATATTTGGTGTAGAATTCCACAGGTAACTCTTGATCGAATCCTTTGGAGAATGCACCAACCTACTTACTTTGCTACTATAATCCGTCATATTTTGAACCATCATCGATGTCCTGTTAAACACTTTACCCTCTTAATTCCATATGCGGAGGAGTTTTCTTATTTAACCAGTTGTTAGGGTTCCTCTATCGAAGTGGTATTGAACATCTCAATATCAAATTTCCTTATAGGAGGACACCCTACAAGTTGGATGGTTTATTATTTTTCAGTTGTGTGTGTTTGAGGCACCTATCTCTGGAAGATTGTACAATAGATCATCCAACACCCTTCGCAAGTTTTGAGAGGTTAGTTTGCCTAAATCTGTATAATGTTGCAATGTAGAACAATTTGTTTTCAGGCTTGATCTCTCAGTGCACGTTGCTCGAGCAATTGGTGCTTCTGATCTGATATGATCAGGATGGTATCATTTTTGTTGATGCCCCCAAATTGAAGTCACTTGACTTCACAGGCAGGGCATGGAATATTAGTTTAAGAAATGTTCCTCTTCTGGCACAAGCCACGCTTGCTTTTAGGGGAGGCTTGATCCTGGAAGCAATACCTCACTATACTAGGGTTCTTCAGTCTTTATCTAGGGTAGAG
Source organism: Nicotiana benthamiana (assembly GCA_034376525.1). NCBI lineage: Eukaryota > Viridiplantae > Streptophyta > Magnoliopsida > Solanales > Solanaceae > Nicotiana > Nicotiana benthamiana. The sequence goes on along the minus strand of CM067323.1, from coordinate 101,902,457 downwards.
CATGTCCATTTGGATAACCATATCCTCAAGGTAAATGTGTTTAATAACTTCAGTCTAGTTCTTTTTCATAGATGGATTATATTGTGCTCTATGTGCCATCATTTTTATTTGGGATGTTCTTTCTAGTTATTAGCTTCAGGTGCAGGAGATGTACCAACTAGTCTCCCCTTTCGTGTTGCCGGTGTCAAAAATCTCTACCTTTTTGGTCTATATCTCGGTGAATTTTATTACGTTGCCTGTACTTTGTCTTTGATTAAAAGCTTTCCATGTTTAGAACTTATGGAAATCAAGGTTACTCTATTACTTAATCATTTGGTTATATTCTTACGCTTACTTAAGATAGTGAATTCTTATGTGCTGAAATTATCTAGTGTTTCTTTTTAATTATTTTGTAGGTGGAACCTTGTTCTGTACCAATTGTACGTGACAACATTTATTTTGAAGCAAGTTTTGTAGAAACAACATTCATCAACCTCAAAAAAATTGTGATTAGGAGGTTTCGAGCGATAAGGCCACACATGCAACTGGTGAATCTTCTTGTGGAAAAGTCTCCGGCTATTGCGAAAATCACAATTGAGGACATGACGAGTGCATATTATGAAGTTCTCAGATCATCAGTTTTGAATTATGAATTTAGGTGTGCATCACATGTTACTGAATGGGTACTGAGATGTTAGTACAATTGTGGGTTTTTAAAATAATTCTGTTAAATTTTATTTTTTGGATAAATTCTTGTGCATGACATGGTTTATTGCATGCATCATGGCATGGTTTTATTGCCTATAATAGTTAATATTTTTTAAATAATTCTGTTAGGTTACATTTTTTGCTAATTTCTAGTGCATGGCATGGTTTATTGCCTGCACCATGGCATGGTTTTATTGACTGTAATAGTTAATGTTTTAAAAAATTCTGTTAGGTTATATTTTTTGCTAAATTTTGGTGCATGCCATTGTTTATTACATGTACCATGGCATGGTTTATTGCCTGTTATAGTTGATGTTTATTATACAATTCGGTTAAATTACATTTTTGGACAAATTCTGGTACATGGCATGGTTTATTGCATGTGAATCTTTCATAATGCCATGTGTGTTTGCTAAGTTGAATTTCCTACTTTTACATTTACTGAGATAATGATCTTGTTTAATGGAAACAAGTTTAAAGACTATGAACAGCTAATTATGTCTACTAAATATCCTAAGTCAAGATCAAATGTGATAAAAGTATATGGAGTTTCATATTTTGGTTGAAACTTAATTTTTTAAATATATAATGATAAATCTTTGAGAAAATGTGATAAAAGTATATGGAGTAACAAAATACTCATAATTTTATATTTAACATTAGGTCACATAAATAGTAACAGTTTTTAAAAGATATAGTTAAAGGATATTCTTCTCAAATCCATGCAAAATCAATAGGTCAAATTCTAGAAATATTTAATATAGTCTGTACCCAACCACTCTATATAATAGTCCATACCCAACCACTACACACACACACACACATATATATATATATATATATATATATATATATATATATATATATATATATATATATATATATATATATATATATATATATATATATATATATATATATATATATATATATATATATATATATATAGTATATAATATTCCATCGGATCTCAAACTCCATACCTAACCACACACAACTTTTAAACCCTAACTCATACAAAAATCCTTGAACCAAATGATCCCCATCTGACAAAGATATGAATCCATCTTTGAAAGTTCTGATGAAGGATTCATACATGACGCAATATTATATGGTAATGAGTTTTTTTTTTTTAATTTTAAAATTTTGTTTCTTTAAATGCTTGTGATTTTCGACTTGGTTTTGCAAAAGAATGAGAAACAAACTAAGAGATGTTTCGATTTGGTTTTGAAGAGGGGCATATCAGGTTTCAACATAAAAATGAGTTTCAACCAAATCCAGTTTAAAACAAACAGATCTGGTTGTAATAAAATGTCAAAGAAATTATTTTTCTAATTTTTTTTTATTAATCTCTCAACCAACCAAGTAACATAAAAAATTGAGTTTCAACCAAATCCAGTTTGAAACAAACATATCTGGTTGTAATATAATATCAAACAAACAATTTTCTAATTTTTTTTATTAATCTATCAACCAACCAAGTAGCATAAAAAAATTGAGTTTCAACCAAATCTAGTTTAAAACAAACAGATCTGGTTGTAATAAAAAATCAAACAAACTATTTTTTATTAATCTCTCAACCAACAGTATACATATTGCATTATTTCAATTTTTTTCTTTTTTGTTTACAGCATATTCCAAAACATATTTACGAACACCTTCCTGAATCACATAGCTCGGTTCTTCACTATGATGGCCAGCCTTGGTTTATGGAAATTAACATGGGTAAGCGAAGATGGTTCAAAGACGATTGAAAATATTTTGTGATTGAAAATAAAATCAATTAGGTTAATTAACTTTGAGTTGGTCGAAATTACAGAATTATGTGTTATCTTCCAATTGCACGTGACAGGCCGAGGGAACTCTCCAAGATCCCGTTGAAATTAACTAGTTATGTTTTGTCTTCCCAGTTTGTGTTGTTTTTTACTTTTGTTAGCTTTTTTAGTCGGAAATATATGCTTTTATTTTCCAGTTTGGTTATGTAATGTGTATTTTGATTTTGGAATCTTTTGATTGTCCTACCCTTGGCAGTTATCAAATTTGTATATCACTTGGTATCATTTCATTACCCTAACTACAAATCCTAACTATATAGTTGTAATGTGAATAATTTTTAGTTCAACATAGGGTTGGTAACGAAAAAATAAATGCAAGTTAACTAATACCAAATTTCCCCTGAAATAAATGCAATTCAATTAACATCAACCAAAACTATGGATGCCTCTCCCTTAACCAAACGAGCCCTAGTTTGAACTGATTATGAAGTCTTTCACTTCTAATCACATTTTAGTATAGTCCGATAAAATGATGTAACATTTAAATGAAAAAATATTTAACAATGATATCACAAGTTTAAATTAATACAAAACAACGTCAAAAAATTCAAAAAAATCTATATGAAATCAAATTAAATAAGATTCAATCTTAAATCATCTCAAACTAAATGGTCAAGTCTTCTATCTCCCAGTCTGCTTCATCTTTAAGATCAGACAAGCAACTGTGTGCTTGTACTGTTGAATCATCTTGCTGTACAGAGTAAATAACACTAATAAGTAATGTATTTTTTTGGAAAAAAATATAATAGTAATTTGTTATAATTTTACCTAAATTCCTTCTGCTAGCCCAGTATTTCCACGGCCTCTATCAGTGTCTCTACCACCACTTCTACCACCACCTCTACCACGACGTCTAACACGACCTTTATCACGGTCTCTATCACGGTTTTGTGAATTTCTAATGTATGAATCAATTTTCCTTCTATACCTATTCAACCTTGGAAGTCCACGAGAAGGTATGTATCTAGGATCTCTCATATTTCTTCCTTAACCATCACCCTTACCCCCACCCCCACCCTCACCCCCAACCTCACCCACACCATCAGGTGTATCTTCAAATTCCCAATCTACAATTATCATTTGATCATCATCCCAATTCAAAAGGTCATGTTCCAATCTGTTCAAATGATACTTAATATATCACCTCATCACTTTAGTGTCTAATGCAATATCACAAACTCGGTCAAAATGCTTTAATAGTTCCATGTACATCATGTATTCAGAAATTATACGCGGGTAACCTCCAAGAAAGAAACGTTTCAAGTGCGGACGAACAACATCTTTTCTCCACCTTCTCAATATATACCTCTCATTAACGTTATATCCTCTTATGAGACAACACCTTAAGTATATGGGAGCATAGAATACCTCTTGTTTCAAACCACTTGCAGTTGCAACTTAGATATTCGCCAATAGGTGTATATTCAACCGTGAATACAAATGGATCTATAGTGTTAAAACTCTTGAAGGAATAATCTGAGATAATGTAATTCTCTACCCCAGCTGTTGCTTGATGGTCTTCAGGGGAGCTGATTTCACAGTGGTACAGTTTCCTTTACTGTACTTGAAAAAATTCAAACACTTCACGAGTATAGCATGTTTCAAATTTTTCCTCCCATGCAAATTCAGATAAACATTTTGGTTCAAAGCACCTTGACCTATATTCAACTTCCAATTCTTTCTCGAACTTAGCACTTATGGCTCACTCATATTGCTGAACAAATAGCTTCAAAGTGCTTTGCTGGGTGATGAACCCATCAAAGAAAGCATGCTTTCCTTCACTTCTTTGTGTGGACAACATCCCAGCCCAAAAGTGGTCATTTAGGTATACCGGAACCCATTTCTCCTTCACCCAAAAAAGCTTATAAAACCAATCCCTTTCCTCTAAGTTATATTGTTCAATAAAATCAGTCCATCGTCTCTCAAACTCAGCAACGTTAATGCTATCAAGGAGTAAAGCTTTTAATTATACCTTTGCAATCTTTGCATCAGGAACTCTGCTTAACTTTGTAGGAAACTTTGCAAATATGTGCCATATACAATATCTATGTATTGTATTAGGCATCACAGCAATGATGGCAGCCTTAATACTATCACATTGGTCAGTTATGATAGCTAATGGATGAATATTGTTTAGAGCCCCAATCCATGTAGATAGCACCATTTGGTAACTTGCTATATCCTCACTAGACATAAGAGCACATCCCAAAAGTATAGACTGCCTATGCTGATTGACACCAACAAATGAAGCAAATGGCATATTATATCGATTCACAAGGTATGTGGTATCAAGGCATATTACATCATGGAACTCCTCATATGCAACCTTAGAGTGTGAATGAATCCATACGACATTACGAATTTGACCAAAACTATCCACATCTACGGAGTAGTAAAATTCCCTATCTTTTTGCCGCATGTCACTGAAGAACTTTAGTAATGATTGTGCATCCCCTTCTTGCAACTGAAACTTTCTACTCTTCAAGATATAATTTTTACAGTCCTTTGGTGTACAACCTAGATTTTCGGGGCCACCAATAAGTACTTCAGCAACTCTAATATTTTTTGAGGGTCTTAAGCCAACAATATCTTTGGCTGCAAGAGTTCTCTTAAGAGACTTGTTAAGCGATCTGTGTCCAGCCATCAATCCCGATAGTGCTGGTTCCAATTGATGATTATATTTTCTTACCACCTTTGAAACACGCCATGAACCATTATCCTCCAAAGTTCTATTTATTTTAGCACGACTGTTCCTCCTCTTGGTAACATGCTTATTCCTTGGTTTCCTAGACCTATCACAACCATATTGCACATACCAAACAATATCACCACCTTTTTTGTTGGATGTTCTTTTGACAATGCAAAAACTTGATAATCTTGCATGTTCTTTGTAAAAATCAAATAGAACATCCTTACTACTGAACCGCATCCCAGTAATTGGACCAGTTATAAGTTCTTCTTCACTGAACTATTAGACATTTCCCTGTCCTCTCCAACTTCTCCCTCTTCCTCTAAATAATGGCCGTCATAATCATCATCATCATCAGGAGCAGCAGAATCGTCAACAGGATTTTCTCCATCAGTGAAGTTGACGTCTGAATCAATGTCGATCGATTCATCTTTGTTCATTAAACTGTCGTCCGAATTCAGCCCTAATGATGTGTGTAATGCATTCCTTAGTTGATCACTGTTATTCGTGTTTAATTGATCCAAACTAGTTTCTTAGTTAGTATTCATGTTTAGTTTAAGGGAAATGTGGTGAAATATGTGTTTAATGAAAACTATCTTAACATAAGTATATGGTATAATATATACATAATAGACCTTTGATCTTCCCATCCGTATAAATTGCATTTAATTAAAAAAATATGTAATTGTATTTAACAAAATACGTAATTATATATTTTTTTAAAATGTAATTGTATTTTAAAAGAAAATACGTCTTGAGCGTATATACGAAGGTTTCTTATCGGTATGCTGAGAGAATGATTATTTATGGGATAAATATTTTCGAATAATCAAAAGTTATTAATTAATTTTGGAGAGAAAAATTTTGGAGGGAAAAAGGGTCACTAAGCCAAAACGGAAAAACAAGGGCTTTATTGATATTTCAGGGGTATGATCATTTTTGGGACGCTGAGTTTGGCCGAATAGCATCAGTCATTTTTTAATATTAATCTGGATTTTCATTATCCTCCAAACAAAAACGACGGTACTGAACTCTAAACTTCTGCTATTTTTTGCGGTATTATATTAGTCACTTTGCAAATTGAATCGTTCCAAGATCTGACGTTTTTTAAAAATTGATTATTACTATCACTTTGAGTATTTATTAGTTGAGATATTTAAGAGAATGAAGTGGGTTGTTATTCTTATATTAAAGTTACTAAATATCTTTTTGATCTAAGAGAAACTTAAAAGATTACAAGATAATATTGGAACTAAGGTAGTATTGAAATAGATAATTGTTCCCAAAGTTATAATTGACCGGTTGATGCCATATGAATAAAAGGATATCATATTCTAATTTCGTTAAAATATTCTAATGTAAGTTTATCTATTTCGTTTTTGATGGATACGTTTTTTAACTATTGTGCTTATCGATTATAATAAATTATTCGACAAATTAGTCGAAGTGCGTGCGAGTTATTTTGAAATCCTATCATCATTGACAATCGACCTTCAAACTAGTGAATTTCTACCCCTTCTCGTAATTTACCCCTTTTGTTATTTTGTTTTGCAAAGCTATAAATTAAATTTACTCTTTTAAAACCCAGCTATATTATTCAAAGTCAAATTTAGCAGAAGGATCAAGTAGAAAATCCCCTTTGATAGAGACGATAATTTTTTTTTTGGGGTGGTGGTGTGGGGGGCGTGGGGTGGGGGTTGAGGTTATTGCATGATTCATTCAACTATTCTGAATTTGTCTTAGGTCAAAATAATTGATGCAATTATAAGCTAGTGGGAGTTGTGTCGTGATACGTAATCCAATAGTTAACGTAAAAAAGTTGAAATAGAATGAACTATAGCATAAAATAAAATTTAATGTATGGCATCTTAATAGAAACGTATCATATATGTAGGCCTTCCACCTTACTATTTGTTGCTAATATTATATTATATGGTGTGAAAAGGGCGCTTAAATGGGGGGAAGAAAATAAGAGCAGCAAATATACGTATGATTTTGGACTTTGAAGAATAAAATGTGGGCAATTAATTTGAAACGTCACGACGCCGAGAAAAATAATTAGCAATACTATTTTTATGTACTCATAATTACCACTTGGAAAAAGGAAAACTAATATTATAGGAGTATATTTTCCATTGTAATAACACAAATTTGAATATGATGACCTGCATCATTGTCTAATTAATTTGAGCAATGGCGGAACCAGAATATCTAACAAGGGAATTCAAAATACTAAAAAGTAAACACACAAACAAGCCGTGGGGATTCAACATTACTGTTTATGCACAAAAAGTAATTTAAACCTTATACATACAATATAATTTTTTAAGTTAAGTGTGTTAAATGAACCCCTTCAGCCACCCTATCTCCGCCCTGCATTTGAGACATCTCTATCTCGTTGTTTATTATCTACGAAGAATTATTAATATTGTGAATTAATTAATATTCATATAAGTCCATGTAAATAATGTGTTACTAAATACAATAATCAAACGCATACAATGTGTTTGGCACAAGATAACAACTTCTTAAATGAAATCTAAGATATAACATGATATTTCCCTTGTTTTGGATCATAGTATCAGAAACTATCTGTAATAAATAAACATATACTTCCAAAATTAAATGATAAGGCTTTAATGTGAACACAAGACCATTAGCGTAAACTCGACCCAAATACCAATATTTATTTATCAGCTTAATTAAATAACTATCCGACTTCCAACCGAAAGATTGTGAGTTCGAGTCTCACCAAGAGCAAGGTGAAAAGTTCTTGGAGGGAAGAATGCCGGAGGTCTATTTGGAAACAGCCTCTCTACCAAAGGGTAGGGGTAAAGTCTGCATACACACTATCCTCTCCAGACCCCACTAAATGGGATTATATTGGGTTGCTGTTGTTGTTTGATCACACATTCACACTCAATCTTTGTAAAATTACTACTTTCCCCTTAAATTAAGCCCATTCTTCGCCGTTAATCCATTCTCCCATTTCCATACGGAATATCAACCAATAATTGACAAATATTTTATATTTTATTTGATCTTTTGAAGTGAGCAGGGATTAAGGGTGAAGGAAATAAAAGGAGATAAGATCAATAGGTTCAATTTTTACAACTAAAAAGTATTAGTTGACGAATAAATAGTCGACTTTATACATTTTTCTAAATTTTATTTTAAAAACGAACATTTCATGTCGCCGAATAACAAGCTGACTTTTTACATCCAAATTCGTTGTAAATTATTAATTATTTAGAAAAACATGATATTTTTTATATTAGAAAGAGCTTGAACAATGGATCTTGCACACCTGAGATATTAATAAATGATGAAAGTTTATAAGTTTAGTAACACTCCATCTATCACAATTTATGTGTTATTATTCAGATTTAGAGAGTCACCTTTTTAAATTTTTATCATGAATTAGGACATAGACTTTTTAAAAATATTGAAATAAAATTTTTATATATTTAAAAAAATATAATGAATTATAATAATTGATAACTCAAAGTACTAAAAGGCATATAAAAATTACGTTTAATAAAAAATTCATTTAATTCTTGAAATATTAAGTCGGCCAGCTGGTGGGTGGAGACTATTATTGTGAAAATATTAAGCCTCAAGTCAACGGGTGCGAGTTAATACAAGTAGCTGGTTGATTACAAGAATTTCTACTCTGTCCTTTTCCAAAGTAGGACTTTCCATGTTACTTTCAATTATTAAAAGTAGGATTTTTTTATTTTTTAATTTTACATTTGTCATGTGACAGTTGTATATTTGCCTTTTAAGTCAACTCTAATAGTCTATTACTACTGATAATAAAATTTTGAAAAACCTTTATACGGCTCTCATTTGAATTGCGTTATTTCTTAAAAGCTTGTTCTCATATATCAATTAAAACTATATATATATATATATATATATATATATATATATATATATATATATATATATATATATATATATATATATATATATACTGTTTAGCTCAAAGTTATCATACACTTTGCAAGCATAAAACAATAAAAATATGTTGAGGGCCAATCATAGCAAATTGTAATAATCGAGAGACCAAATGAAAAATACAAATGACATGTGTTATTCGTTAGAAAGAAATGTGTAGAGATCTTTTCTTGGTAGTATTGTTTCGGTCTGCATCTCCATGGAAAGGTTCAGAGCCTTACAATTACGTTCTCTCTTTTCTAGAGAATAGTGATGATGAAGAAGAAGCAACCTCCTTTGAAGGTTCCTTCTCCTAGTATTTATAGATGTAAGATGTACGAGCTGGCAATGACGGCCGTGACTATGCTGAGGTTCCGTCCTTACGATGGCGGATAGGCCGTAGCCTTAATAATCGAATTAGCTTAGGATATAATTAATCACATTAATTATCTCGGGTCATATTTTGACCCATACAGATAGTCCCTCTGCTTGTTGAGGTCGTTCCTCGACCGAGCTTGATGAGCGGACTTCTTCGGATGCGGTTTCGGTCGAGGTCATAATGGCCGTAGCCATTTGCATATGGGGGATTATGCTGTTGAAATTGATGGCTTTAGCATTTTGTGTTTGACGGCCTTGGCCATGCAGGTGACTTCGACCGCAGTCTAGTCACTTGCATATGTATTGGGATGGCGGTAGCCTTAATACTGTGGACGGCCTTAGCCGTTTATATACTAGAGATGGCCATAGCCTTACAACTGGGAACAGTCTTAACCGCAATTGAGTCGAGTTGGTGATCTTGATCGTATGTTGTTGGTTTTATATGTTTATTCTTGGGCGACGGTCGTAGCTGTGTATGCATTAGGAATGGTCGTAGCCACTTATGCATATGGGGGGATGGTCATAACCGTTTATACCGTGGGGGTGGCCGTAGCCTTTTATTTTTTGGAGATAGTCGTGATTATTTTGTCGACAACCTTTACCTTTGTACGGTGTCGATGTTATTTGAACATCGCGGCCAAGGAGAGTACGGACCTATTTGTCATGTGTTTTGGAGGCGTCCAAAGTTTTTGGGGTACACAGGAAGTTCCTAAAACATTCTTAGATTATTATGACCGTTTCGACGTCGTAGCGCCAGTTGACGACTGAAAAGTCGTTTCATGGAGTTTTGTTATTATGTCGCACGTTTCTGTAGAACAAACCATTTTGCAGATGGTCAAGTAGTTAATGATGACCATTGGAATTCGTGAGAGCCACTTGTGTCATTTATAAATAAGGGGCCGAGGCATTTGTCTCTCACTTTTCGTAATTTTCTTAAGAGAGATCACTGAAGAATTTTCCTTGCTCAGTCAGTTCATCATTGTTCTTGCTCTTCGATTGTCGTAATCTTAATCTTTCTTCGTCGATTATTACTTTCTTCCGATTTCTTTGATAAAAAATGGCAAGTAGTTGCTCCAGGAATGTTGCTTAGGCAAGCCTTCCGGTCAACCTCATGGTGGCGGAAGAGACTTTTCCGATAGTAAGAGGTGTAGAACCGGTGGAGGCTGATGGGGTTCCATCGATGACTGATATCCTGTCTTTCCCCGGAGGTCCGATGATCGATTTCACTGCCGATGAGGGGGAAAATCAGGTGAATGAAGTCACACTGATAGGAGAAGTGGGGATTGGCCAGTTACAGGAGTGGGGATTCCCCATTCTGCCGATATTTCCCTCTCTAGACGCAAGGAGAGGGTCCACATCGACCGTAGAGGGTATAGCGTTTTCTTCGCTTATCCTGTTAGATTGGCATTTTGGATACCTCTTTCGATGCTCGTAGTGGACTTCTGCCGTTATTACAAAGTGTGTCCTGGCCAACTCGTTCCCTCCCTCTACAAGCTTTTTGCTATTCTCATCAAATATGCGGAGCTAGCCCGAAGGGAGATCACGTTGTGGCACATGCTGACCCTCTACGCCCCTCAGAGGGTCCGTTGTACGATGATTCGGGCCGTTCCTCGTGGGAAGAGGGGCTTGATTGCGGAATTAGATGATGCGCTCGAGCCTCACACTTATGAGAATTTCTTCTACATGAGGATTGAATATTTGGTGGCGTGTGCTACTGAGTTCCCACAGACTTGGAACCATACACGTAAGTCCTTTTATTCGTCAGATTCTCTGTAAAAAATTAATTTTACAAATAAAATTCTGTTTTCGCACATGAAATTACGGAGGTAAAAATTGCTCTTTGCGGAGGTTTTTATTTTCCGTCACGGCGGTTCCCCAGACCCCGCATTTATCTGCCACATTTAATAGTGGCGATGCTTACTACGGGGGTTTGGGGAACCGCCGCGACAACAAATAGCGGAGGTTTCTAACCTCCGTAAACTACAAATTTAACCTCCGCAATTTACCTTTTTATGTAGTGTATAAAACTTTACGAACAAAAATTAGAGAAAGAAAAAAAAAAGAAGACAAGTATTCGAATGTTTTTCTCTATGGTCGTGTGTTTCTAATTTCGGTATGGATTTTATTATCCATTTAATAATGTTTGACTTTTAACTTCAATTATTTTTCGAATGTTTTATTATATGTTTATTAATCGATGATCGCAGCAGCACAGGTTCCACTATCCTCTTCTTCTTCCTTTCTTGGTGGATATTAGACTTTATTTGTATATATTTACCGTCATATATACATTTAATTTCCAGTTTTCATAAGCCGTAAATATTGATAACTTCTAGAGTTACATTAGTAGATGATCAATTGATGTCCGAAATAAAATTCACCAAAATTTGAATTCAAAAAAATAAAAATAAAAATAATGCATGCAATTTTTTGCAACAACAACGACCCAGTAAAATCTCACAAGTAAGGTTTGAGAAATGTAATGTGTATGCAAATCTTACCCTTACCCCGACGGGACAGAGAGGCAGTTTCTGATAAACTCTCGGTGCAAAAGACGACAAAAACAGAAGAGACAATATATCGTGTCGCCAACGGAAACCATAAAAATAATAACATCATCATATAAACCAAAAAATGGATATCATGCGATAAGAATGACTATTAATTAAGACCCGATGCTATGAAAAAACAGAAGGATAGTGTGAACACAACATTAACCACTAGCCATCTAAGATCAATCCTATCAAGCTAGCCTCACACTCGGTTCGACATAGAAAAAAGCTTGACTATAGGATCGTGTCCTCAGAAATCTGCAGCCATGCCATGTCCTACCTCACCGCCTCTCAAAATACTTCTTAGGACCTCTACCTCTTTTTGTACCCGCCAAATCTAACTGCTCATACCTCCTCACCGGAGCACCAAGGCTTCTCCTCCGTACATGCCCGAACTATTTGAGAATTGCTTCCCGCATCTTGTTCCACAGGGTCCACACCCACCTTCTCCCGAATATCTTCATTCCTAATCTTATCCATCCTAGTGTGCCTGCACATCCACCTCAACATCCTTATTTCTGCTACTTTCTTCTTCCATATATGAGAGTTCTTAGCCGGCCAACACTCTGCCCCATACAACATGATCGATCTAGCAATTGTTCTATGAAACTTACCTTTGTGTATCGATTTTTCTTTCTTGTTATATATTACTCCAGATGCTTGCCTCTATTTAATCCACTCCACCCCTATACAGTATGTGACGTCCTTGTCGATCTCTTTGTTCCCCTGAATAACTGACCAAAGGTACTTGAAACTACCTCTCTTGGAAATGACCTCTGATCCAAGCCTTATATCCATGCCCACTTCCCTCGACTTAGTGCTAAACTTGACCTCCAGGTATTCTGTTTTAGTCCTGCTCAACTTGAAATCCTTAAATTCAAAGGCATGTCTCGATACCTCCAACCTCTCGTTAACACAACCTCGTATCTCATCAATCAGAATTATGTCATCAGCGAATAACATGTACCATGTTATCTCCCCTTGAATATGGTGTGTCAGTGCATTCATCACTGGGACAAATAAGAACGGGCTAAGCGTAGATCCTTGGTGTAACCTCATAATAAATAAAAAATGCTCCGAGACGCCTCCCATAGTCCTAACCTGAGTATTAGATCCATAATACATGTCCTTGATCGCTCTAATGTAAGCTACCAGTAGACCTTTTGCCTTCAAGCATCTCCAGAGAAATATATAGGGACCTTGTCATACTCCTTTTCCAAGTTAATAAACACCATGTGCAGATTCTTCTTCCTATCCCTGTACTGTTCCACCAACCGCCTAATAAGGTGGATAGCTTCCGTAGTTAAATGACCCGGCATGAACCCAAATTGGTTACCGAATATAGACACCGTCTTCCTCTTCCTCACTTCCACTACCCTCTATCAGAATTTTCATGGTATGACTTAGTAACTTGATATTCCTATAGTAACTAGATGCATGAAACTTTTTGTATATCATAAATGCCAACACATATATTGTAGAGGATTTACGGAGGAATAGTTAGACCGTAATAATGTAAGTTCTATAGTTATTTTGTATGTGAAAAAAATAAAAATAATAGTAAGAGTTTAATTAAGAAAGCAGTATCTAATTAAAATTAAATATGTTTAACAATCTTGAATAAGAAACTTAAATAATAGTAAGAGTTTAATTAGATAAAACAATATCTAATGTAAACTTAAATATATTTTACAATCTTGAATAAGAAAGCAGAAAGAAGAAAGTCACAAACTTCTAAAACATGTTAAACATAAGTTTAGAAGGAGGATGATGTTCTTAATTCGAAATGTTACTAATTTCATGCACATCAACTTCCCAACTACCTAACCCCTAATTATTTTCTTTGCCTATATGCTGGATTCAAGTTGTCCCCCCACCCCCCACCCCCTCCCCCTTCAATTTTGGAAAAAGGGAAAAGTGCATTAAACTAATTTCATTTTTATTTATAATTAATCTTCCTCTCTGCCAAGAGAAAAATAAGGCATAATTCGTGCAGTTGTATAAGTTATTAATTACGACAATAAGATTGGTTTTGTTTCTTGTTTAATGTATTACTTAGAGGAGTTGTTAAGATTGCTAGGTTAGCAATTAGCCATATTTTATTTTGGACTTGTTTATTTAGTTCAGTTCAATATATTCCTTTGTTTGTTAGAATGGAAAGGAACGGGAATATGACTAAATAAAGGAATATATTGAACTGAACTAAATAAATAAAGTCCAAATTTAATATCAATACTTCGAAGTTTATTAAACTTATTTTTGGGTAATTGTCTTTTTCTTTTGGCAAGATAAAACACATTTTATTAATACGTACGTAACATCATTATATAACCGAGTCCTTCCATTGGAAGCAGACGTTGGCATACTACTAGACGAGTTGTTAGAAGAAAAAGAAGTCACTACATGATTGCCAGGCATGGCTAATTATTCAATAAAGTAGTAGTAATAGTACTTCTAGTAGCTAGATGTTCTCCCTTGTCCTTGTCCATTTATGTTGTAACATAGGCCGGTGGTAGTTGATATAGATGGTTATTGTTTCCATCTTGGGCTCCTTGTTGTGCAAGTTTATGAGCTATGTTATTGCCTTTCCTGAAACTGTGGAGGATAGGTGGATTCCCCAACATCTTCAGCCAGTACCTGCATTCACAAACAAGAGCATTATATAAAGGTGATAAGGAGTATTCTATTAGTTGTGGTAGTGCAGCCGCATCAGTCTCAATCTAGACATTATGGCATTGTAGGGATGTTGCAAGCTCAAGTCAACTGCCTTAATGCTTCAAGCTCAATATATAGGGGTATTGGCCCTTTGATGGCTTGGCTAATACCTATTACCCAGTCCCCGTTCGAGTCTCTGATAACTACCCCTATACCATTGATTTCAAACTTGCCCTTAAAACCTCCATCTATATTGAGCTTGAGTTGGTGGGCATCCGGGGACTCCCTTTTAATGATTACTAATAGAGATTTATCTACCCTAGAGCAGTTGATATTGATACAGTGTATATATTCCATAGACCTATTAATGACCATGTTAGCTTCCACAGTATTACAAAGATTGTGGAAAGTATTTCTATTCCTATTTAGCCATAACAACCAAATTCCAAACGAAAAGAAACAGTCCCAGGTTAGGGAAAGGCACATTGTAGCGGGTTTTCATGCATATAGTTCGTTCATCCAATGAGAAGAGGGTGCAGGGATGGATTGGATATCAATTCCTAGTGCTTCCCATAACTGTTTTGCTGTGGAGCAGTGTAGAAAGATATGGATAGAGTTTTCTTCGATATTGGGACAACCAGGGCAATATAGGGGTGTGGTATTTCCTATATGATTTAAGAAGGATTTTGTGGGCAGTCTATCATGGTAGCATTGCCGGAGAAAATACTTTAGTTTGTTCCAGATTTTTAGTTTCCAAATCCACTAGCAATCTTTTTTCTGGTTGTGTTCTATAGAAGTGGCTATTAAAGGGTATACAGACTTGGTTGTGAAAATGTCATCGGGGGTAAGGATCTAGTAGGGTATATCCTTTTGTCCATTGGACCCGTTGGGAAGGAAATATAAGAGTTGGGTTTGAACCTGGGAGGGCAATTCAAAAGATAGTTCTGAAAGGTTCCATGTTCCATTGGTGAACATGTGGGAGGTCATGAGGTTTGAGTCATGCGGTGTTTACGGCCCAAGGAGAATGGTTCTTAGTGATTGGTTACATGGCAACCAATTGGCATGCCAGAAGTATATATGGGAGCCATCCCCAATGTGCCATGCAATACCTCTTGTACAGACATCCCATCCTTGGAGGATGTTTTTCCAGATGAAGGGCTGGAAAGCACTATTGTATTTGTCCTTGTATTTTGATTGTAATAGGGATGCCGAGGTACTATTGGGATGAGTGAGGAGGCGCCATGAAAGACTTCTAAGGGCAACTTTATTCTTGTCAAGGAATTTCTGTATTCCTAGCCCTCCCAATTGTTTGGGCAAGGTAACAGTGTCCCATTTGATGTAGTGGATTTTCCTTGAGTTTAAAGTACTCCCCCATAGGAAATCCCTTTGGATTTTATCAATGTGTTTATGGGTTTTCTTGGGTAGAATTGTGTATTGCATGACGTGGTTTGGGAGAGAGTTGAGGGTGGTTTGGATGAGAGTAGCCCTCCTTGCTAAGGATAGGAATTGGGTTTTCCAGCTATTGGGCCTTTTGTTCAGGTTATCAATGATAAAATTGTAATCTCTTGGCTTAGGTTTTGTGGTTAATATAGGGAAGCCAAGATATTTTTCAAAAGTAATACTGACTTTTAGATTGAGGATAGAGGATATGGAATTTTGTTGAGGAATAGGGCACTTTTTAGAGAATAGGAGTGCAGATTTTGAGAAGTTATCTTTCTATCCTGAATGAGTGCAGAAAAGGTCAAAGCATCCCTTAATTGTGAGGGAACTTTTTTCATTAGCTTTAGTCATTAGGGTTAGATCATCCGCAAAAAGTAGATGGGAAAGAGTAGGTCCTTGATGAGAAAGTTTTATAGGATCCCATAGGGCCAAGTCAACTTGGTGATTTATTAGAGTGGATAGAAGTTCGATACAAAGAATGAATATATATGGTGACATGGGATCCCCTTGGCTGATACCCCTAGAAGGCTTAAAGAGGTTCGTCTGAGCAACATTAACTAATACATCCATACTAGAGGTCGTGACACAGGACATAATAAGCTTAGTGATTTTTGGAGGGAATTGAAAATAATAGAGAGCTCTACGAATAAAGGACCATTCTAATCGATCGAAGGTTCTTCTAAATCAATCTTTAGGATCATTTTCCCTTTTCCCCCTTTGAGCTTAGTATAATGGTAGAAAATTTCTTGAATAATAATAGCATTATCGGCTGCACGTCTTCCTTTTAGGAAACTAGATTGATAAGGACCAATGAGTTTGTCAATGAAGGATTTAACAATTATTTTAGTAATGATTTTGCAAGAGGTATTACAAAGACCAATGGGCCTAAAATTTTTTAGGTCATTAGCATTGGGAAATTTTGGGATTAAACAGAGAAAGGTAGTGTTTAAATTATCCGGTATGCCAGAATTTTCAAAGATAGAATGACAATATTTATATATAGAGTGTTTAGTGATGTGCCAATATCTTTGATAAAAGAATAGATGAAAGCCATCCGGACTAGGACCCTTAAAGGGTTTGAAAGAGAACATGCTTTGGTTATTTCAAAAAATTTTAAAGGCTTATCCAGGGGTGATAAATCGATGTTACTGGTTGGGTAAAAGGTATCCTGATTATTTATCCAACTAGTGGAATCATGGCTAGTTTGAAAGGTAGCTTGAAAATAATTGAAAATGTATTGAATGAGTTGGTACGAGTCATTAATCCAATTGTTTTGAGCATCTTTGAAGTAGGATATACGATTCCTTCTTCTCCTATTAAGAACAGAGATATGGAAGTATTTGGTACTAGCATCACCCTCACTAAGCCAGTTTATACGGGATCGGAGCTTCCAATGATCCTCTTCCAATTTTAAAATAGTGTTGTATTCCTTAGTGAGGTTTTGCTCCAGATTCTGAAGGAATATACTATTAGGATAATTTATGGAATTTTGAATTCCTCCTAGTCGTGCTAGAATAATACATTTTTTTTCTAGGAATGTTTCCAAAGTTCTGGACAGCCCAATCCTTAATTTTGTAAGTGAATTGATTAGTTGCCTCAAATAGGTCATGAATATGCCAAGCCTCCTATACAATATTGGTAAATTCCGGATGCTGGTACCAATAAGTTTCTAATTTAAAAGGCCTATATGATGCTTAGTATAATGAGATAAGGAAATGAGTAGGGGCGTATGATTTGAATGGTAAGTGCATAACAAAAGCATTAGGATAGTAATCAAGCCATTGGAAATTAATAAAGCACCTATCTCTCAGCTCAGTCTTTTCGATTCTTGAGAATGGTCGCCACTTCTCCCATGATCGGAATGATTATCCCTGCCCGATGGATCTACATCTATCCCTGAATATCGTCGGGTTCCCTCAGCTCAGTCTTTTTGGTTTTTGAGAATGGTCGCCACTTCTCCCAGGGCCGGAATGATTATCCCTGCCTGATAGGTCTACATCCATCCCTGAATGCCGTCGGATACTGTTAACTTTCCCGCCATTTTTGTAACTATCACCTGTAATCCGCACAGGTGTGTGCACCCCCCGAGTGAATGAGAAAGAAAAGATTTCTCGGAGCAATTCCCGGGTTCCAGACCCAGGAGTCAACTTTCCCGTATGAGTACTCACAAGTTTGTATCACAATCCCTCTTTTTGTTGGATTGTTTAGTTACATAAGTAATGGATTCAACTAATCTAAAGATGTTGAATATTCGAAAAGTGATAAAGCAAAAAACTGTAAGAGTAATCGATTAGGTAGTTATTATATTAGGTATCACACGTACATATGAATCGTCGAAAAGTATAAAAAAATAAGAGAGAAAAATCTAAACTTTATTAATTGTCATAAGAAGTGTATGTATGTATCACTAAAGCTCCTTTTTGTTGTTGGTTGTTTCGATACATAAGTACTAGATTCAACTGCTCATAGAAAATGTTGAAAAGTTCAAAAGGTGACACAAAGCGAAAACCATATGTACCAGTGGATTGTATAATTGAAGTTACCGGTTAGGTTCATCGGAACCAAATAACTTTTACTCAAGACTTTATATTTATTATAAGAACTTTATTTACTGTATAATAAAATGAAATAATCTTTCAATAAGAAAAAATACTATGGGTTCCTTGTATGAGCCCAAAATACCTTCTCATATAGACAAGCCACATCAGCACCATGACAGTCTTCATCGGCTGCCAAGTGCTATCAGTAAGGTCTCCACGAAGACCTGCCCCAAGTCGAGTTAACTTCGAAGAGATGAATGGTGCGGTCGAAGAGTCAGCAAAGATCAAGGTTGAGGTCGAGCATATTAGACAGAGTTATAATGGCTAGTTTTAAGATATGACATAAAAGAAAATATTCTAGTGAATATTCTCTGTACTTGTACAATCTGGGGTTTTAGGAACATGTTCCCCATAAATAGAAAGAGAGACAATAATGGGGTACATGAGATAGTCATTTGTAAAAAACACATTGAATTTACAGAGAGAATCTAGTCTTATTACAAGTATACCAAAATAACTTTTTTACTAAGATTCTGGTCTAGCATTTCCACTTGATCCTAGAACAACCTAAGTGTTCAAAGACTTATCAATTATTCATCATTGTCAGAGGGAGTATCCATAGAATTCACCCTTTATCGGGTGACTCATAGGTTCTTATTTACTTAAATGGCATGCAATTTCAGTTTGTATATTCATTTGTTAACCTTTTTGCCGTCTCCTGTTCATCATCATTTTCACACATTCTATTGCATTCACTTGTTTTGGCTCTTGAACTTGTTGAAGTTGAGCTATGGCCAATTGGTTCATTATAGTTGTTAACTCGCCTATAGACTGCCCATGATCATGTAGTTCCTTGTGTAGGTGAATGATATTTGGGTCACCTTGAGGAACGATAGCTCTACTTTGCCATGCCGATGAGGTATCTGCCATCTCATCCAAAATTTCATAAGATTTGGCATAAGGCATGCTCATGAAGTTCCTACCGGCGAGTTGATTTACCACACATTGATTTGTTATGTTGATCCCCCTGTAAAGGTTTGTTTGATCATGACCTCAGTCTTATTATTATTCGGGCACTCTTTCACTATGGTATGATATTTTTCTAAAATGTCGTGAAATGGCTCATTCGGATCTTGCTTGAATGCAAGAATCTCATCCCGTAGGGTCGCCATATGCCCCGAAGAGAAGGATTTGGTAATGAATTTTTCCTCCAACTCATCCGATGTATGAATGGAATGATTAAGTAGTCTCTCTAACTAGTCCAATGCCTTTCCTTGTAGATAAAAGGGAAATACCCTCAACCTCAGTGCATCCTCGGAGACATTGGTTTGCTCGCTCCGACGACAAGTATCAACGAACCCTTTGAGATGCTTCACTCGGAGGACCAGTGAAGAATCCCCATTGCTCAAGTAGTGTAAGCATCGTATTGGTGATTTGAAAGTTGCCCGTTCTGGTGCGTGGCAGGACTATATCACTTGCATAACCCTCGTTTGACAACACTCGGTGTGTTGCCGCTCTTGGTAGAGGTGGGGAAGGGACGGGGACATTATCATGAGACAGCCGACCTCATCTATTTGCTTGAGGTTCTAGAGGAACCTCACCAATTTGGCCATCATCCACGTCCTCCCCCATTGGAAAATTCCCAATGAGCTCGTTGTTGAGAGCCATTCTCATACCTTTAATCAATTCAAAAACAAAGTTAGTGACTCGGAATGAAAAGAAAACAAATCATACTAAAACCTAGATATATAGCTAAATATGTTTAACTCCTCGGAAACGGCGGCAAAAAGTGATGTCGCCCAAACTCAAACCACAGCTATAGGTTATGAAGCAGTCGAAGCAATAATAAATGTCCAACGCAAGTCAAGGTCAAATTATCAGGGAGTTAGAATTTGTTTTAGGTATACATCTAGTGTGAATGTATGATGTGCCTCAAATTACACATCCATATTTTTAATTGTTGTTTTTACTTCTACTTTTAAACTATTGATTGTAATTGTAAAGCTAAGAGACAATGTTTTTGGTTTTGGTTATTTTTCAAGTTAACAAGGATCTAGGATTAAGGCTGTATTCGGTTCCGGTTCTGGGTCTATTTGGGTCTGCGGTTCCGGTTCTAGCGGTTCTGGTTCTGCGGTTTTGGCGGTTCCGATTCTGGCGGTTCCGGGCCGGAACCGCTACTATACGGTTCCGGAACCGTCCGGTTCTGGTTCTGGCGGTTCCGGTTCCGCGGTTCTGGCGGTTCCCGGCGGTCTGATTTTTTTTTAAAATCAATATCTTGTATAGTAGTCATTAGTATATTGTAGAATATATTTTATGGTGTACTATGTTATTAGTATAATATATATTATGTTTGGTAATTAGTATATATTGTGTATAAGTAGTGTATATTTTGTATATAAGTAGTATATATTGTATTTAAGTAGTATATATTATATATAAATAGTCACACCATGAAGGTTTGGGAGAGGGTGATTGAGGCGCGGATGAGGGAGGTGACATCTATATCTGGGAACCAGTTCGGTTTCATGCCGGGCCGCTCCACTACAGAGGCTATCCACCTTGTCAGGCGGCTGGCGGAGCAATTCAGGGATAAGAAGAAGGACCTTCACATGGTGCTTATCGACTTGGAGAAGGCGTATGATAAGGTCCCAAGGGAGGTGCTATGGAGGTGTTTGGAGGCGAAGAGCGTGCCGGAAGCCTACATCAGAGTAATCAAGGACATGTATAATGGAGCTAAGACTAGGGTCAGGACGGTGGGTGGCGAATCAGGCCATTTTCCAGTGGATATGGGGCTCCATCAAGGATCGGCGCTGAGCCCCCTCTTGTTTGCCTTAGTGATTGATGCTCTAACCCGACATATTCAAGGGGATGTGCCTTGGTGTATGTTATTTGCTGATGATATAGTATTGATAGATGAGACGAGGGTCGGTGTTATTGAAAGGTTAGAGGTATGGAGATAGACTCTCGATTCCAAAGGTTTCAAAACAAGCAGATCTAAGACAGAATACCTGGAGTGCAAGTTTAGCGCCGAACCGTGCGAAGTAGGCAGGGACGTGATGATTGGCTCTCAGGCCATCGCCAAGAGGGACAGTGTCCGATATCTTGGGTCTGTGATCCAGGGGGACGGAGAGATTGACGGGGACGTCACGCACCGTATAGGAGCAGGGCGGGCTAAGTGGAGGCTGGTATCAGGAGTCCTGTGTGACAGGAAAGTTCCACACAAACTCAAGGGGAAATTCTACAGAGCCGTGGTTAGACCTGCGATGCTGTATGGGGCGGAGTGCTGGCCCGTGAAGAATTCCCATGTTCAGCGAATGAGGGTTGCGGAGATGAGGATGCTTAGGTGGATGTGCGGGCACACCAGGCTAGATAAGATTAAGAATGAAATTATTCGAGAGAAGGTGGGGGTGGCCCCGGTGGACGAGAAGATGCGTGAAGCGCGTCTGAGGTGGTTCGGGCATGTGCGAAGGAGAAGTCACGATGCACCGGTGAGGAGCTGCGAGCGGCTGGAGATTGTTGGTGGTCGGCGAGGCGGAGGGAGGCCCAAGAAGTATTGGGGAGAGGTGATTAGGCAGGACATGGCTATAGTGCAGGTTTTCGAGGACATGACCCTTGATAGGAAAGTCTGGAGGTCTAGAATCAGGGTTGTAGGATAGGGGTCCCTAGCGTTTTTCGTTCGCTTCTTTCGGGGTTGGGGGCGGGTCAGCAGGGTTACTCGTAGATGATTGTGTTTACTGTAGGATACTATTGCATGCTATTGTATTTTGGTATTTTTGTTTCCTTTGTTCAGATTATTATTAACGTTATTTCTGCTGGAATTTCTAATGCACTAATGCTCTATTGTTTTTTTTTGTTTTTGTCTCTGTTTTTGTTTTACTACTGTTTTTCCTCTTATCCTATGAGCCGAGGGTCGATTGGAAACAGCCTCCCTGCCCTTTCGGGTAGGGGTAAGGCTCGTCTACATATTATCCTCCCCAGACCCCACCTGGTGGGAGTATACTGGGTAGTTGTTGTTGTTGTTGTTGTTGTTGTTGTTATATTGTATATAAATAGTGTATATTGTGTTGTAGTTAGTAATTAGTATAAATTATATATAAGTAGTATATATTGATAAAAGAATATTGTCATTAGTATATTGTGTTGTATGTTATATAAATATTCAAGGATTGATATAGAATTAAAGACAAAGAAATATTGAGACAAAAGATATTCAAGGATATGATAAAGAGCATATTTATTGACCAAAATGTCATATCTTTTTTTATTCTTCCTTCCCCCAATGGAATGAGCACAACATGGTACTAATACCACCATTAAAAGGAAAAAAAACTAAAAGAAGACATGCCAACGTACAAGTTACATCATAGTTTATGTATTATTTCTAACAAATCTCATAAACCTTCAAGGTTTGGATGTGGTTGTGTTGGCGGTGGTGGAAATGAAGCTTGTTCATCACCACTTCCGGGTGAAGATGTATCCTGAGCAAGTTCCGCTAGCATTTCTTCATAGCACTCATCTATTTGTGGTTGTGATTCAGCTAGCCCAAAGTTCCTTCTTTTTGCGCGGATCCAATCTCGAAAAGGCACTGATATTTCCAAGCTGTCCCACATCGATGCCCTGTGATCACCTATTTGTAGTCTTGCTTGACTAAAGGTGCTCTCTGATGCAACAGTTGACGCTTGAATCGACAGAACATCCCGAGCCATCCTTGCAAGAATGGGAAAATGCTTTTCCCTTGCCTTCCACCAATCCAAAAGGTCAAAAGAGCCGTCTGGATTCTCATTCTCTTGTCCCTGCGACAAATAAACTTGAAGCTCATTTAGATGAGAAAAATCATCTACATTTTCACCTTGAGTACCACTGAACTCCATCCACGATTTAAGAGCTGTTAAGCCAGCAGCTCTTTTAGGCGCCTGTGATGTGGACGAAGTAGGGGTTGGAATATTAGGCCTAGCAAGCTCTAACGCCTGTTTATAAGCATTATAAACAGTTTGAGCATTCACTGTAATTGATGCTTTCGCATCAGATAGTGTAGCCATTTCTTCTTCTTCAAGATCTAAAGCTTGATAAATAGTAGAATACCAAAAGTTAGGACCTCCTACTTTCATAGTAGGATTTAACATAGCAGCCACACCAAATATAGGAGGGATTGGAAAAAAAATATTTTTTAAACTTCTTTTTCATTTCAGTAATTGCAATTTCATAAATTTCCCCTCCCTCGTTAAATCAACAAACAAATTAGCAAGTGCGGCAATATAAACTAAACAGTTAGAAATAGTTGGATAATATTGGCCAGATAAAGCAGTTGTAGCCACATGAAAATGTTCTAAAAAATCTAAAAGAATTTTAACGTTAGTCCAATCTTGATTAGTTAGCATGTCATTATCTTCCTCCCCACAATCCCGAGAATTATAAGTAGCGTTAATTGGGTTTCTATATTCGTACGCCACTACTAAACTTTCGTACATGTAGTTCCACCTAGTCGGGCAAGGTTTAGGAACCTTTCTTTCTCTAAGGCCATATTCGTCACATTTTTTAAAATATTCTCTAAGTCTACTTCTACGGTTAGAATAAAAAAGCCAATTAAGAGCGAATTTAACCTTTTCAATATCTATGTTTAAAATTCTCATAACATCACCAACAATTAAATAATAAATATGATATATACATCTAACATAGAAAATATTAGTAAAAGCAGGATTAAGTGTTCTAGTTAAAATACCTATTGCACTAGTGTTGCTACTAGCGTTATCCATGGAAATTGACATTATTTTATCACTAAAATAAAAATATGTACATACATCTGAGACAGTGTTAGCAATAAACTTACCCGTGTGTTGTGAATTAATTATTCTATATGCAATAATACGTTTTTGCATTGTCCAGTCTTCGTCTATCCAATGATTGGTTACGGTTAGATAATCACAATTATTATTACTTCTACCAATATCAGTTGTAATAGACATACGATTACTTATATGGGTAAACAAATAACGCAAGTATTGTTCATATTCATGCTTGTATTTATAAATGTCGGCCTTAACTGTGGCGCGAGGCCAACCTTTATACGTAGGATTAAATACTCTTCTAATATAATGAATTCAAGCAGGATTAGAAGCAAAAGAATAAGGCAAACACATAACAGTAATCATTTTAGCTATTCTTCACGATCCTTATTTGGATCGTAATACAATATACCTCCGGTGACTGTGTTTATTCCTGGTTGAACTAGATTTGAACCAGTACTTGGGTTAACTGTTGTTTCAGGATTTGTCCTCCCCTCTTGTTGCGCTTTCAATTGGAAATATCTAGCCTTATCGCTAGGGTGTAATTGTATATGTTTAACTAAACTACCTGTGCCGCTACGATCTCCAGTATACCTATGCACAAGTAATTTCCCACAAGATTTACACTTAGCCTTATTTTGTTCTCTTAGTTGAATAAAAAATTGCCAAACTAATAAAGTTTCTGAACGTTTAGGAGGTTGTCTACTAAAAGTGGGAGTTTGTACGGGTGGGTGTTCCAGTTCATTAGTAGCAGGACTAGTAGGTGTATCATCTAAATCTACCGGAGCTTGGGTTTCGTCATCATCATCATCCTCATTTCCCTCTAAGATAGGTGCATTAGGATAAAAAATATTCATAATATCATCGTCTATTCTATCACCAACTGCTACATCATGTAGAAAATCAACATCGCTAAATTGAAAACATGGGTGATCACTATCAAGGATTCCGAAGGTTTCATTAGTATTTCTAGGTTGGCTACTACTTTGAACTTGTTTATCTTTTCTAGGTCGGGGAGCCGGGGGAGGGGTAGTATTTTAGCGACTACTTTCACCGGTTTTAGATTTTCCTTTTCCGAACATATTTTTCAATGAAAATGCCATAATCATTACAATTAAGCAAAATAACAACACACAAAAATATTCTTAGCACGTAAGAGTTGATACGAGTTTACCGGATTGACAAACAACTTCTTGAAAATTGAAAATCGTTGAAATTGAACACTTGAAAACTTCAATTCAACAACTTCACAATGTTTCACAAATTTGCAATAATAAATTAAGCACTTGCACTAGAAAGATTGAAAGAAGCTTGAGAGAGATTGAGAGATATTGATGAATTGGTGAATTAAAATGAAAGAATGAGGGGGTATTTATAGTTGAGAAATAGGAAATTGTGTAATTATATAAAGTCTGGGGTTAAATTAATGTTTGGGGGCCAAATGACTATTTTTGAAAATTCCAAACTGCTAATTTTGAAAAAGAGCCGTTTGGAAATTTTTTTTAAAAAAAATCGGACCGTTGCGGAACCGTATGGAACTGGATGGAATCATTTGGAACCTCTTGAACCGGTCTGTTTTCGGTTCTGGCGGTTCCGGTTCCGCGGTTCCAACGGGTGGAACCGCTCCATCACGGTTCCGGGGAACTGCCGGAACCGGAACCGCCAGAACCGCCAGAACCGCGGTTCCGATTTGGAACCGCGAAAAATACAGCCTTATCTAGGATTGTGACTTCCACCTAGGTGTTTACCCAATGGGCTGTAAACTCTAAGACAAGTTTGATTGGTCATGGTAGTAATATAGCAATCACACGCAATTACCCACTCTATACCTCTCAGTAGTTTGAGTGGCTTTGCCCAATTTGGCTTTCTCAACTCCAAATGGGTATTGCACAAAACAAGTAATAAATGCTCAAGTCGGATCTTACTATCTCTAGATTCAACCTTTTAGTTGGGGCTATCAATTTCTTAAGTTCATCTCAATTTCTTGTTAGCCAAATTTTCCTAGACTTAGTCTCTCTTTCTCAAGAGAGACTAAGTCAATTAGGCATGAATCAATATTTATAGTCATTAAGTCTTGAATTCAAGCAAGAACTAGGTAAATATCACCAATCCAATCACAAATAAGCCCTAAGACAAACACCCATTAAGTACCCACTCTAGGGTTGTGCCACAACCCTAGTAGAAAATTAGTTACTCATGAAGAAAAAAGAAATTAAGATAGAATGTATAATAATTGCTTAAGAAAAGAAAACCAAATGTTTAGAAGCTAATCTAGTACATCATTACTCAAAACAGTAAGGAAAAATGGCTTAATTGCTCTGCACTGATATAACTTGATCTAAAATGACAAAATTCTATTTACACTAAGCTTAAAATATCTGATAAAATTGCCCATGCGGAGATTGTGCAGCCGCATAATTATGTGTGTGGTGTTGATACCTAATTTTTTCGTATATTTTTATATGAAAAATACTTTTAAAATAACATCTGTATGCATATGTTAGTGCGTCCAAATATTTTAGTATTTTTTTGTAATTTTAAAAGGTTTTTTAATTAATTTATTGCCCTATTTTAGCAGTATAAAAACTAATAATTATAACAAAAATTATTATTTTGATGATCAATTTATTTTATTCTCATATTTATACCAAAATATAACTACTGTAATTTTACACATTTTTAAAAATTTATTCATTATTTTTAAAGTAAATTACATATAACTACAGTTTTAGCCTATTTTAAGATTTAATTGCGCTTATAATTATAAAATTAATTTCAGTATTTTAGTTTAATATTTATATATTAGTTATTAATTTAGTACCTTTAATTCATTTTCAAAAATTATTTTACTAGTTTTATAAAATAAAACATAAAAAATGGCTATTTAAATGCTAGGCCTATTTATTTTAAATTTAGCCCAAATGAATCCCCCCAATTAAATCCAATTTCAACCCAATAGAACCCCAACCCAATTCCTAATTACCTGCCCCTGACCCAACTTATCCAACCCACTTGGCTCCGCAATAAATTCAGGGCGTTGATCAAAATGATCAACGGCCACAATTCTTCCTTTCCTTTTTTAATCCGCCAACATCCCCAACCCTACCTCATTTCTCTCACCAACCGCCACCTCTGAAATCTCAAACTCTGTCAAACCCTCTCAAAGTTTCCCTAACCCTATTCGCCTCTCACCTTCTCCGCCTTGAAACCCACCTGGATCCATGGCTTCCCAGGCCATGGGAGTTTTATACCCACCTCCTCTTGCTCCCACGCACCTGATAACTGAAGATTTGAGGCCTGACTATGAACGGTTGAACCCAAACCTCTATCGATTTGAGGTTACAGGTTCATCTCCGGCCTTGCTCTGGTGTACCAAGGTTGTCTGAGCCTATTTCTGACCTCTCCGACTCAGTTCGGTGAACTTTCAAGCCTTTCTCATTTCTAGGGTTCTTTTGAAACCCTAATCCCTCGAGGTTTTCTCCGATTTCTTCAGATCCGTTGTGTATCTATGATTTCCTTGACTTTTCAAACGATTTCCCTAACTTTTCTTTCAAAAAATCACTTTCAAAACCCTTCTTTTCGATCTTGGATTTTCTGAAAATACTTTTTGACTTTCTTTTTCCTTTATGTGTATTTGCTTCTACTATGTCTTGGTATTTTTTCTTTTACCATGTTCTTGCATTTTTATCTTACTGTGTTTTCCAATATGCTTTTCTGCTGTACTTTTCCGGTGTTCTTCTATTGTATTTTCTTATTAAGTTCTTAAGTTTGTTTATTTGCCTTATACTAAGCCCTGTTCAAGTTTCTTCTGAAAACTTTTTAAGCATGTTTCTTTTACTATTCCTATTAATGTTTTTCCTTTATTTTCTTTGAGTGCTTCTACTGTGTTCTGCCTGTTACTTTGATATCATGTATTCTCATGAATTTCTGTTGTTGATTGAAGCATGTAAGAGGTTTTAGTTCTGAAACCTCTGATCCTGGTTCGACTACTTGCCTTCCCATCTCTATTCTTGATTCAAGGTGGAAACCCTAGAATTTGGGGGTCCACCAAGTTTGATTGTGTTATTTGATTGAACTAGGGTTTTATTTTAAAAGATCCTTAATTCTTTTAGACTAACTTTGAGTCTCTTAACTGAGTTTTGACTTCCTTGTTTTCATATGATTCTGACCTCTTTTGCTAATCTATTCTATACGGAATTTCCTACTGATTTTACAATGGCATGACAAGTTTCTTTCATGCTTAACGTGTCTATATGCTCTTTATATGTGAAGAATCTTTATTTAAAAATGCTTTCAACTTGTGATTTATTCAAAATTCCTTCTAAATAGGCCTGATTGCTTCCCCTCCCAATGTCTGCTGATTTCCCTTAAGTTAAAACCTTTTCCATCTTTCTGAACCAATTCATTAATACAAAATCTCAGACCCTTTGATTTGCTTGTTGTTAATTGATTTTCTTACCTTATTTGCACAAACCATGTATTGTCAAAACCCTGTCCTTAAATAACTTTTATGTATTCACCCCTAATTGCCTACTTTGCACAAAGTATTTGATTAATTTCTTTTCTGACTTGGTTTATACCCGTTTGAATCTGAATCCCTTAATTAAAGGACGCCTTGTGTAATTGATTGATAATCAGTTCTTCAACTATTTTTCTTACCTTATTTCTGCCTGATTTCTACACTATGAAAGGCACGACCCTTTTACACCTTCCACACACTACCAAATTTGCAATTCAGAACCTCTTCTGAAATCATACTTATATATAATAATATCTTGCTTCTTGTCTACACGGTGGCTTTTACAAGACTACTTATTTCACTTTATTTGTTTATTCGAAACTGGTATGTCCTAATTTAAGCTTCAGCATCACCACAATGTGTTTACTTACATCTTTTTGCATCTATGTCAGCTTTACTACTTCTGCAGAGTTAAATATTTAACTAGCATTTTGATTTCTTTTGCTTGTTTCTGCTATGAATCCCTGCTCCCTATTTGCCTCTATGTGATTCGAGTTACAGTTTAAAACATGGCAATATTTAAGCTATTGCCTATGGTTTGAACTCGATCCCTTAGGGGATCCTAACTCTTAAACAATGTGTTCTAGCAGGTTTATGGGTGTGCCAACATCTCATATTGTTGGTTATGCCCACTAACCTGCCTTTTCCTCTTAAAACTCCCCATTCCCTATATCCCTATGTGTATTGTTTCCCTTCCTCTTTCCCCTTTTCAGAATTCTGCATTTGCACTCTCTCCTAGTCTCTTAGTTCTACCCCCTCCCTGTACCTTGCCTTGGGAACTTGAGCTCCCTCTGAACTTGGACACTTGATGGCTGGCCTTTTCACACTACACTATGTCTTAATCCTATAATGCATTTGGGTGTGAGCTTTGCCTGGAGTCCATATGAAGCTCTTAGAGAAATCTGGCACATCCAAATGAGAGAAAAGCTTTGAAATATGATCTTTGGAGTTGTTTTACTTCGTACTTCAGACATGAATTCTGAATCAGGCTCTCCTTGGTTGTAATTTAAAATTTGATGTATTTTCTTTACCTTATTTTTTCTTTGGACTGTAATAACTTTTTAATAAAACTCTTGGGGATGGCTAGTGAAAATGGAGGAGTAACTATATATGCAAAAAATGGTAGAGAACATGTATATAGGTTTTTCTAATTGCTGCACTCTCACATATATAACATGTCCATAGGTTATTTCTGAACTTCTGTATATCTTATAGAGATCTTGCTCATAGGATATTTCGTAATTTTTGCATATCATATAGACATCTTGCTCATAGATGGTTTCTGAATTTCTGCATATCATATAGATATCCTGCTCATAAGAAGTCTGCACTTCCATATGTAGATACCATGTCTATAGGAACTCCTGCATTATCATACCATTATCCGAAATCTGAATCATGCACATGTATATAGAAAATATGCATATAGGTCTTTTCTGAATCTTGCATATGCATCCTTTCATTAGGCACACATGTTTATATGTCTTAATAACCAACTGTAATCAAATATCATGTTCGTAAAAAAAATGCAACACCTAGATATCATGTTAGAGGATTTCTGCATTTCTCCATGTCTATTACAATGTTTAACGTTGACAAATACATAGAAAGCATGCCAATAGGGCTCTAATCAAATCTGAATCGCCTATCTTGTTTTGTAAGTTTAAAACTATCAGTAAAAATGTGTTGCCAATTTAGAACTTGAGCTATCCTGCTAAAAATCGCTTTCAAACTTGAATTTTTCCTAAATCAATCTGCAATCAGTTTTCTTCTTTGTTTCTTAAACCAGTAGATATCATGCCTATATGTTTTGTCTAACACTTAGGCAAACCATATAACAAGTTTATAAACTGAATTAGATCTTATTAACTACAACCAGCAGGCAAGCCTGATTCGGGCTTCTTATCTGAAATATGTAATAAATCAATCTGTTGCAATGTTTAAGTTTAATTAGGCCTTAAATAGTACATGCAAGTCATCTTAAATCATGTGCTTTCTTTGATTTAAAGGAGGCTTGTCTGAGCCTTATCTGTTTATGTGCTTTCCCCAAAATTTCTATACATGTGTTTTGATTGTCGCCTTAGAGTTTTGCCTTTTAAAACTATAAAAGCCTCATATCTCTTCCTTTTTAGGATTATTAGTCCCAAATGCCTCCGAGACTGGTAGGATTGGGGCGGGTAATAGCATGCAATAGGTAAAGGAGACCATTCCGCATTTTAAATACCTTAAGGGGGTGGGAAAGGTTAGATATGGATATGATGACCACGCGATACCATCTCGTGTAGCCCCTCATTGAGGAGTGATTACCGGATGTTGTGTGGGATGATCAATATTATTTATAAACCTAGGACCCCCTTTCATTGTTATTTCATGAGTCGTTTATTTCAACCTCATCTATTTGCAACTTTTATGTAAAAATCCCCTCTTTTTAAAAGTCTTACTTGCCTACATTTTATTAGTACTTAAAGTCACTACCATAGCTTGGTCGGGAACCACACTAGTGGATCCTGAGGAGTGCCTAACACCTTCCCCTCGGGATAATTTCAAGCCCTTGCCCAATCTCTAGTTACCTAACTCAAACTCTTCTTAGTGTCCTAATGCACTTTAATCATTAGGTGGCGACTCTTCAATTCAAACCCAATTCCCGAAATGGAACAAGTTGTCCTCCCAAATGTCACAAACCCAATTTCGAAGGAAAAAAGGGGCACGAAATGCAGTCCGCAAAATAAGACTTGGCTTGACAGGTTCCAGTTCTACAGCCGCACAATTTTGGATTGCGGTAGCACCCCTTCGACTTCTGCACACCGCACATTTATGAGTGCGAACGCACTCTTGCTTCTGCTTCTACCCAAGTAGTGCGATCCGCACTCCTTAATCTTGGGCTTTGGCTATGTGAGACGTTTGCGGACTGCATAAAAATGAGTGCGATTGTGCTCTTGATTATGCGGCCGCACAAAAATGGTGCGGTGCTCATTTCATCTTGAACTAAAGTCTTATCTCTCTAAACTTTGTCTTCTGCTGTTACACCAGAATTGTGCAGTCCGCACTTTGCATAACATGTCATGTCAGAGGATTTCTGTATGATCTGCAGCCACACAAAATATTGTGCGGTTCGCACATTGTCCTTTTAGCCTTTATTTTGCCCTTATATCAAAGCACTCATTATTAAGTTGATTTTGTTAGAATATACGCTTAACGCTAGAGGGGGGGTGAATAGCGTTATAATAAAAAACAGCGTAAACTTGCGGAATTCAAAAATTGCAGGAATGAAATAAGTGCGATAAGTAAATAATAAGGAACGAACGCACTGATGTTATCCTGGTTCACCACAACCCGTGGCTAGTCCAGTCCCCGAGAGACTCTCTCGAGATTTCCACTAACTTCGTTAAGCTTACGGGTGCTTAACAAACCGTTACAAACTAAGAACTTGAGTCACACAAGCCTCAACAACCTTTGCTCGAAGATACAACACTTCAAGACTTCAACCAAAGGAATCACAACGTTCCTTCTTACAATACAAGGGATTAACACTTCCCTTCAAGTGTATAAAAACACTTTGCACTCAAAACAAGACTCTCCTTAAGAGTAGATATGAGTAAAATAAATACGCTCAAGAACGCAACAACTTTCGTCAAGAATTTGGCTCTCAAAAACTTATGTAATGAATAGAAAATGATGAATAAGAGAGTATGCAAGCTTTAGCAATAATATGATCAGTTGTTGTGTTTAGAAGACTGATTTGAAGATGTATTTATAGTGTCAAAAGCGTGCATAACCGTCGCCTAATTGCCAATTAAGAATTGCTGATTTTGTGCTACGACAATCGATTGTCTAATTGGCACAATCGATTGTTTTCCAATCGTTTCAAAAATCATTTCCAGCTTATACGCAGCATAATCGATTATCTAAGACGTACAATCGATTACTGGCAACGTTCAAAAAATCTTTTTCAGATTTTACTTCACACAATCGATTATCAGAAATATACAATCGATTACTTGGCAACGTTCAAAAAATCTTTTTCAGATTTTACTTCAAACAATCGATTATTAAAATCCTATAATCGATTATCTGACGGAGTTTGAAAATATTTTGGCAACGGTCATTTACATAATCGATTATGCTATATGGACAATCGATTATTTTTCAGTCTTGAAAAATCTAATAGACACTAGCTCAACACAATCGATTGTCTTGCAGCTGCCTTAACATAATCGATTATCATAAGTACATAATCGATTATCTTTGTCCAGATTTTAGAGGCATGTTTAAAAATCATTTTGCTAAAATAAATATGCATGATTTAAAATTATTTTGCTCTAAATTAAATATGCATGATTTGATAAAAATGTTTTTACGAGAGAAGCCAAGTCTTGAGTTAAATTATCGGATCAAGATCACAATTAAAGAGCGACTAATGTATAACTTTGTTTAATCTTGATCTTTGTTTGTCTTGTGCTTGAACTTCGTTACGTGACATTTGCGCGCTTGTGCTTGGACCTCGTCGTATGTCAATTGCGCATAGTTTGTCATTTATCAAAACCTACAAATATGAACACACGTTTAGTTTAGTGCCTTGAGAACGTGTTTCAATAGATTTTTTATCTCTTTAGCATATATTCTAACACTCCTGCAAGGAAATATATTTCATTAGTTTTCAGGAATACCTTTAAGCAATTTTGAGCTAAAGCGAAAGTAAAAGAGTTCAAATAAGTGGTCAAATCCCTTACTTATCAGCTCCCCCAAACTTAAGTTTTTGCTTGTCCTCAAGCAAACAAGGTAATTCCCACCTCCACAAGAAAAGAACTATTTTACTTAGCTAAGTTGAATAAATCATACCTCAACATGGACCAATGATTACCCATAACACGTATGAATTATTAACAATGCAATGATTTGACATTTTGAGTACAATAGTTCTAATGTGACACTAGGGCATCAAGGGTTGACTTTATTCAACAAAGAAGCTCCCTCTTTCATGTAGGTCATTGAGGATCCCAAACTCCTCCTCCTTTAATCTCCGTTAGCAAATCTCTCTCAAATGAATGTCACAAGTACGACTTCAAGTACCATATTTTCCTCTCATGTAAATCGCTACTAATGTAAGCTCAAGCAATTACCATGTATTACTCTTTTGGTTTTGCGGCTTGCTTTTTGTAAATGGGCAGATGCTTTTTCGGGATGTACTGGAGGCTTTTGGACCAAGGTAGGACTTGTTGGAATAGAATGGTTTCATCTTTCCTTAAGCTTCCCTTTTTGGATCATACTTTATATACTCTTTGAGTCATTTTCCTTTTCCTCGAGGGGAACTAGAAAGACATAATGTCACTCTTTCTTGGTCATGACATTTATTTTCTCCATTTCTATTTACTCCATGCATTTCGTCCTTTCTTTTCTTTGAATCCCTTCAACATTTTACTTTGTTCACTTTCTTTTTGGCATTTTTCTTTTTGTTGTTTCTTTCTTTTCTTTGCCTTCTATTTTCTTCATTTCTTTCTCTTCCTTGTACCTTTATATCACTTTTTAAACTCATCGTCTCTCCCCCAAGCTTATGTTTTTGCAATTGTTTCTTAGGAATGCTAAGGAAAGATCGGGTACCAAGAGAGGGTCATAACAAAATGGATAAAGGTTTATAACGTTGTTATTGAAAGCAAAATGGTTTAGGCTCAAATGGGTTGACTAGGGGTATCACATTGGTAGGCTATGGAAGATTTCAAACTTCAAACTGGATCAAGGAGAGCCTACAATCTTTTCTTAAGCCAATCTACACTTAGAATTTTGCCTAGAAAAATATTCGGGACAAGTTCTAGACTATTAGCATGGGTACTTGGACTTGCAATTCATTCCTCACCTCTCATACTGATGGATTGCTAAAAAGAACAGATTCGGGGGCCCACAACAACCCTAGTTAAGATTGAGACTCACAAATGGCTCGACTGAATCACTCGATTACAGTATAAGTCAACATAAGAGTCAAAAAGTCACAACTAGAGCCATATTCTCCCAGTAATTTATTTTTAACCATAAGGTCGTAGGTAAATGTGTTGGTACCAAGTGAAACATGTTTGAGACCCATTTAATAATTACTACTATATTTTCCTAAACATAAAAGAAAATGGACTCAATACCTTAAGAAGATTATCACGCCATCCATTGTTGGGAGGAGCCACCTGATTCACATAAAATCCACCTTTGAAAAGAATCGTGGCATTAAGAAAACCAAAGGCTTATTTTTCACTCAAACATAAGGAAATGGGAGGAAAATATACATAACGAAATAGAAAATAAAGATAAAAGAAAATTAATATAAGATTTATTACAGGCCAAATGTCAATATCAATTTAATCAAAATAGACCCCCTCCTTGAATAAAATGAGCATTGTCCCTAACGCTTATCAAAAGTAAGAACAAGGTAAGGTAGAGAGTTATGAGAAATCCCTATGTGGTCTCAGTCTGTAAAGAATCCCCAGCACCCTTTGTCTCCTCTAATTGTATCTCATTATCACCTGGCTGAGGGAAACATGGTCGATGAGCATCTGGATCTTCTCCTCAGTAGTGTGGGTAGCAGGGTCCGGCTCCTCAAACTGGCCGGCTGCTATATGTGATTCCTTGGGTACTGCTGGTGCTGCTGGCTCCATAAGTAGGTCAAGTGGTAGATATCCTATAGATGTTATCTTGGCAATCTCTTTTCTCAACTTGTCCACTAACCTCTTCGATTCCTGAGACTTTCGCATCTTCTTCGCTTACTTTCCCAACTCCTCAATAACTTCACCATACACCACCAGAGTCTCCATAATGGTCTTCTGGTTGTCTAAAATCTTCTTCAATGTTTCCTCCACTGACGGAGATACATGTGGTTCTATTGGGGCAGAAGACAATGCTGCACCAGCACTAGATATGTCATACAACTTTGAAGTAGCTGCCTGCATCAAGTTGTTGAGACTCGCTAATGTATGGGAGACTTGCAGCACAGTTTGTGGATAAATGGATGAGGCTGGCATTGATAATGGAGCCAATGATCTGAAGAACAAAGTGGTGTCATGTCTACTGTCTAGATGGAAGGTTTGGCTGTTGTAGAAGGTATCGCATCTGTGGAAGGCTTAGCAGCTGAATCGGTGACTACTATCGTCGGCTCCTCAGACTGGCCAGCGGAGGTAGTTGCCTTACCCTTGAACTTCGAGTTGTCAACACCCTGTAGATGGTACCATGAAATTTTTTTCTTGGAATTTACTTTAGTATCATACTGCCTCTACTCCACCTTTTGATCGTTGAAATACTCTGTGAGGAAGTTCGGGTAACGGTAGGATCTCTCATCCTTCTGAACATCCAATGTATTATTGGTTGACATTATAGTACCCACATTGATCGAGTACACTGCCATAATCAAGCCACCGGGACTGCTTAGGTAAGTGGGAGATTGTTCTCATTCAAGCATGGATCAATGCGGCTGCACACAAAGGTCTGCCACCCTTTTGCTTCAACATTTAGGGTGGCCCGTACTATGGGATCCCCTGCTGTGAGCCACAAGGATGGTGGTATTTGAGCAACCAAAATCTCAGCCAGCCACGAGCGAGCTGCTTCACCTATAACAAGCTTCTCCAGACACTGAACATCTTCCACTTCTTCAAAACCCACATACTTCTTCAAGGAGCAAGCGTCGAATTTGATTTTCTGATTCCGCACTTTGGTTATCTTGGTGTCTTCTGATGTGAGCCATGTTTGCATAAAATTCCTTAACCAAGTGCTCATTTTCATCTAGGACTGGTTGAACCACCTCCACCCTTTTTGCTCTTGAACCTGTCTAAGGACATTTAGATTGTGAATATCCAAATCCTTAAGTAGTAAGTGATGCTAAAGGGTGAGCTATCTAGGTCCACCATTCTTTAAATATTTAAAAGGCATTTAAACTGAAGAATCTATTTTCCCATATCTCTCTCCTCTTCGACCGCTCAAGGCCGCGCAGTCGAGTGCCACCCCCTCTACCATCATCCGGGATATAATCATCATCATCTAGTGTCACCCTCTCCACCATCATCCGGGATATAATCATCATCATCTACATTGAATGGTGCAGTTGGGGAATGTAAGGAAGAGGGGTCAGAATCATAGCTTCCCTCTTCCAAACCTTTATAAGAAGTAGCAGCGAAAAAATAATTCATCTACCAAATGGAATCTACCGGGGATTGATGAGATTGGGTATCAGGCAGTGCTTGCTCAGAGTTACCCTCAGAAGCTTCCCTAGATGGGAGATACTCACTGGACTCGGAGGTTTTGGGAACTATGTTGGTGGTTTCTTTCTTGCTTATGGTTCTTTGAATGGAAAGTGGTAGGTTACACTTGCCTCGGCCTCGGCCTCTAGAGGGCTCATCCCTACCTTTTGATATATCGCCTCTGCACCGTGATCTAACCATTGTCTGTAACACATAAGTAATTGAAACCAGTTAGAATTGAAGCTCAGTGTATACAGAAGCATGCTTGATAGTTGCAATAAAGCAGACTCAGAAGAGGCAGTGCTGGCCGCAGAAAGGTGAGTGTGGCCACAGACTGCCAAGAGCGGATTGCACAATTTCATAGTATGACCGCACAACCAAAAGTGCAGATCACACAAGTTTAAGTGCGGCTACATAATCCCAGGTATAGACTACATGGTCACTGATCATTTAACAGTGCATACCGTAAAATTTTCACTACGAACCACATATTTTAGAGTGCGGTATGAACAATTCAAGCACACAGATGCCCTAACTTAGAGAGATGTGGACTTCACAAAAGTCTGTGCACCCCCACAATCTGAATTTCACGCAGCAATAAGCTAGGGTTCATGAAAAGTTTCACAAATTAGACATGGTATGCACAAATTGACAAGACTAGTGGTCTACCAGCCCCTAATGAACATATACAAAGCTACACATATGATTTTAAAGCACATATTAAGAACATTTGAAATTAATAGGCCTAAAAATAACTAAACTAATCAAATAAACCAAAAACAAAATTAAGAAGAAATAATAAAAATCTAACACGGATTCAACATACTAGTAGTGAATGATCCAGGTGAGAATCTAACTTGATGAAATGAGGGAAGATTTAAAGCTAATGGATAGGTTGACCTAGTAGGGCCCAGACTTACCTGAGTGCGGCCGCACAATTTTGAGTGCGGTCCACACTTTGTACCCGACCATTTGAAGAAGTTCTGCGGTCCACACAAAAGTAGTGCGGTCGCAGAATTTGTGCGGACTGCATAATTTTGTGTGAAATCGCAAATTGTTAAGAAAATTTGATAGGCCAATCATCGGAGAGCATGCACTTTTGGTCGTCCGTTGTGCAACCGCATACATAATTGTGTGGTCATAGAGTGATTGTGCGGTCTATATAATTTTGGTGCGGTCCGCACTTTTGTGACACCCATTCCTGCACAAAACAAAGTCTATCTAATCTAAAGAAGAAAATCAAGGAGAAGAAAAAGACACATGGGTTTTCTCCCCAAGAAGAGCATGATTTAACGTCGCGGTACATGCAGATTACCAATCATTTGAAATGGAGAACCGCCACGATGTGGCCATCATCAACCTTGCCAAGATAGTGTTTAACCCGATGCCCATTGACTCTAAAGTCTAAACATATCATCGTTCTTATTTTTTAAATTTAGAGCACTAGAAGGGGGTTATATTCACCACTTCAAATGTGCCACTCCATTTTGACTTCAACGTGCCCGGATACATCCGTAAAAAGGAATTGAACAATAGCACAAGATCACTGTCTTTAAAATCCTTATTGTGTATGTACTTGTCATGGAGGTACTACATTTTCTCCTTGTAAATGGACAAGCTTGTGTAGGCATGATACCGAAATTCATCTAGCTCATTCAATTGTGACACCTTCAGGTTTGCGCCAACATCCCAGTCAAGTTTCAACTTCTTCAAAGCCCACAAGGACTTATGCTCAAGTTCCACCGGAAGATGGTATGACTTCTCGAACACTAGCCGATATGGAATATCTCGATCGGTATTTTGTGGGTCGTTCTATAAGCCCAAAAGCATCATCAATTTTTCTTGACCAATTCGTTTGATTGGCGTTGACTATTTTTGATAAAATATTCTTGATATACCGGTTGGAGACTTCAACTTGTCCGCTTGATTGAGGATGGTAGGGGTTCGATATTTGTGATGGCACCATACTTTGTGAGTAAGGTATCAAAAGCCTTGCTACAAAAATGCAAACCCCCATTACTAATAATGGCCCTTGGAGTACTGAATCTTGCAAAGATGCTCTTCTTCAAGAAATCCACCATACTCCTTGCTTCATTGTTGGTCAAAGCAATGGTCTCGACCCACTTAGACATATAATCAACCGCGACTTAAATGTAGGTGTTCCCACAAAAGCTAACAAACATACCCATGAAATCAATACCCACAAATAAAAAAATATCTATCTCCAAATTGGTGGTGAGAGGAATTTCATTCTTCTTTGAGATCCCATCGGTCCTTTGTCATTCATCATAATGCTTGACAAGCTCACTAGCATTCTAGTAAAGGTTAGGCCAATAGAATCCACAACTCAAAACTTCGGCCGCCGATCTTGCTCCATCAAGGTGACCACCATACAAGAAAGAGTAGAAAGCCTCAAGAATACCCACTTGTTCTTATCCGGTACATATCGTCGAATCATACGATCGGTACAAATCCAAAAAAAAATACGGCTCATCCCAATAATAGTCAAGTTAATACTGTTTGAGCTTCCTTCTTTGGTTTGAAGAGAACTCATTCGGTATAATTCCACTCACAAGATAGTTCGCTAAGTCGTAGAACCATGGCATCTAGTTCACTGAAATGACTAGGAGTTGCTCTTCGGGAAATGAATTGTTGATCTCAAGGCCGTCATGTGGCCTCCCCTCCTCTTCCAGTTGGGACAAGTGGTCCGCCACTTGATTTTCACTACCCTTGCGGTCTTGAGTTTCTAAATTAAGCTATTGCAATAGACGCACCCACCACATCAACCTTGCCTTAGAATCTTTCTTGCTACTCAAATACTGAAGCGCCGAATGGTCAGTGTGAACAAACCCATCAAGTACGGGCGTAACTTCTCCATAAAAAATACAATAGCAAAGAGCTCTTTTTCGATCATTGTGTGGTTAAATTGGTCATCATTCATGGTATTACTTGCATAGTAGACCGGATGGAAGATTTTGTTGATATGTTTCCCCAAGACCGCTCCAACCGCCACATCACTTGCTCACACATGAGCTCAAAAGGCAAGCTCCAATCCGTTTCGGTGATAATAGGAGTAGTAGTTAACTTGAACTTAAGAAATTCGAATGCCTTCATATAATCTTCGTTGAAATGGAACTTGGCATACTTCTCCAAACGTTTACACAAAGAATTTACCACTTTGGAAAAAAATCAGCGATAAAACCCCGCATCAATAAGCTCCTCACTCCCTTCACGGACGTAGGGGGAGAGAGTACGGAGATAACCTCAATTTTTGCCTTGTCAACCTTAATACCATGCTTTGAAATTTTGTGGCTGAGGACAACGCCTTCTTTGACCATGAAGTAACATTTCTCCTAATTCAACACCAAATTTGTCTCTTCACATCTAGCCAAGACCCTATCTAAATTGTTCAGGAAATCATCAAAAACATTTTCAACCACGGAGAAATCATCCATGAAGACCACAAGAATATCCTCCACCATGTTAGTGAAGATAACCATCATACATCATCGAAAAACCGCCAGTGCATTAGAGATTTATGGCATTTGTGACATTGCAAAAGTACTATAGGGATAAGTGAATGTAGTCTTTTCTTGATCCTCCGAAGCAATGACAATATGATTGTAGCCGGAATACCCATCGAGGAAACAATAGAAAGCACGTCCGCCAACTTATCGAGTATTTGATAATAGAAGGAGTGGGAAATGATCTTTTCTTGTCACTTTGTTGATCTTGCGATAGTCCATACACACCCTCCAATCGATCACCGTTCTTATCGGAATCAACTCGTTCTTGTCATTGGTAACCACGGTCATGCCCCATTTTTGGGACACATTGCACCGAAGAAGTCCATGAACTATCAGAAATAGGGTAAACAACCCCGACATCCAACCACTTTATCATCTCCTTCTTGCCCACCTCTTGCATTGCTTCATTTAGCCTCCTTTGATGTGCAACAGAGGGTTTGGCACCATCCTCCAAAATAATCTTGTGCATGCAAAAGGCAGGGCGTATGCCCTAGATATCCGCCAAGGTCTATCCAATTTCCCTTTTACTCCTTTCTAGCACCTTTAATGTGGACTCTACTTGCATGTTAGTCAAACAAGAAGAAAAAATAGCCAATAAAGTAGAACAAGGGCCAAAGAATTCATACTGAGATGTGGAGGAAATGGCTTTAACTCCAAAGTGGGAGGCTCCTTGATTGAGGGCTTTGTTGGAGGAGTCTTCCGATTTTCAAGATCCAAAGATAGCTTGCAGGTCTCATAACCACATTCCTTGCAATGCATTTACACACTCCAAATAGCCTTCTTTCACCTCCTCCTCATCAAGATTGAGCAAAAGGGCTTCCAAGTTATCCTTAGCATTTATTGTGGCACTAGCATTATGAATAATCACGTTGGTTACCTTCATTGCTTATCGGTTGCCTCATATATTTGCACACATGGAAGACCACCTTTTCATTACGCCCCCCCCCCCTTAAAGGTGAGCTCACCGGCTTCCACATTAATAAGATCCTTCCTCGTAGCAAGTAAAGGTATACCCAAATAATAGGCACCTTATAGTCCACTTCACAATCATGAATCATAAAGTCCACTGGGAGGATGAACTTGTCAACACGAACCAACACATTATCAATAATACCCAAAGGCCTTTTCATTGTACGATCCACCATTTGCAACCTCATGGATATGGATCTAGGTTGCCCAACCCCCAATATTTTGAACACCTAGTAGGGCATCAAGTTGATACTCGTTCCAAGATCACATAAAGCTTTGGCAAAGTCGGCACTCCCAATAGTGCAAGGAATTGTGAAAGCACCCAAATCTTTCAATTTCAGAGCTATTTATGCACAATAGCACTCACTTGATGTGTTATTTGGACAGTTAAACAATTCATTGACATATTCTTGGTAACCAAGTACTTCGTAAACTTTGCATAACTCAAAATTTTCTTTAAATCCTCAACCAATGGTACATTGATAGACAATCTTTTTGTCATGTCAATAAAATTTTTGAATTGGTACTCACTAGTTTTCTTTGCAAGCCTTTGAGAGAGGAGGAGGCCTTAGCATTGGTGCCTTAGCCTTTGGACCTACAAGTTCTAGCATGTCAATTAAGTGTTCCTTAGACGGGTTCAATTTTTCTTGCGTCTCCTCCACATTTACATCCATATCATTCTCACTTCGTCATTAGCTTGAACCACATTGCTTGAAATTTCATCTTTTTGAACCACAACATCATCATCCACAATTCTTCTTTGATTTGAGGTAGTTGCATCTCCCCCTTTTCCACTTCTCGAATTCACAATCATAGCATGTGCCATATTATTCCCACCTTTTGGGTTCACCACCGTATCACTCGGTAGTGCCCCCTTAGAACTAGTGTTTAAAGCTTGCGAAATTTGGCCCAATTGAACTTCTAAATTATGAATAGATGTGCTATGAGAGGCTAATTGGGAATTAGAGTTGGCATTCTTCTCCATCATCTATTTAAACATGTTTTCAGTTCTAACCATCTCATTGGTAGAAGACCATGGATCTTGAGAAGGATAGGGAGGTGGATTGCTCGATTGTTGGAACAGCGAGGGCCTTTGAAAACCTGACCCCGGTTATAGTTGTTGTTCCACCCTCCTTGGTTGTGGCCTCCCCAATTTCTTTGTTTATTGCCACCCTAATTGCCTTGGTTGCCTTGATTATTCCAATTTCCTTGATTAGGATTGCCACCACTCCAATTGCCTTGGCGGTTTTAGTTGTTCCATTTTCCTTGGTTTTCTTCTAACCTCCATTGTTGTTGATTTTGTCCTTGAGAATTATTTCTTTGACCTTGATAATTGTTGACATATTGCACTTATTGTTCCTTCTCATTAAATGAATCACCTTGGTCATGCTCACTATCAACTTGCACGAATTATTCCAGATGTCTTTGCATTTGTTCACCTTGTTGTCGTCTCTGGTTCATTATCATATTCACACCTTCTATTGCATTCACTTGTTTCGGCCCTTTGAACTTGTTAAAGTTGAGAGTTGGCCAATTGGTTCATTGTGGTTTTCAACTCGGCTATAGATTGCCCATGATAATGTAGTTCCTTGTGTAGGTGAATGACATTTAGGTCACTTGAGGAACATTGGCTCAGCTTTTCCATGCCGATGAGGTATACACCATCTTATCAGAAAGTTCATAAGCTTCGGCATAAGGCGTGCTCATGAAGTTACCACCGTAGAGTTGATTTACCACACATTGATTTGTTGTTTGATCCCCCTGTAGAAGGTTTGTTGGATCATGGCCTCGGTCATATCATTATTCAGGCACTCTTTTACTATGGTACGATATCTTTCCCAAATCTCGTGCAATGTCTCATTTGAATCTTGCTTGAATGCAAGAATCTCATCCCTTAATGTCTCTCTAACCAGTCTAATGCCTTTCCCTATAAAGAAAAGGGAAAAAGCATCAACCCCAATGCATCCTCAGAGATATTGGTTTGCTTGTTCCCCCAACAAGTATCGACGAATCCTTTGAGATGCTTGTAAGCATTTTGACTCGAAGCCCCGTGAAGAATCCTCGTTGCTCAAGTAGTATAAGCATCACATATTATTTTGAAAGTTGCCCGCAATAATGCGGGGCGGGACTATAACACTTGCATAACCCTCGTTTGGAAACACCTAGTGTGCTGCCGCTCTTGGTGGAGGTGGGGGAAGGACGGGAACATTATCATGAGGCGGTAACAGTGCTAAAAATTGATGTCGCCCAAACTCATACCACAACTATAGGTTAAGAGTTGGTCGAAGCAATAATAAAAATCCAACGCAAGT
Source organism: Nicotiana benthamiana (assembly GCA_034376525.1). NCBI lineage: Eukaryota > Viridiplantae > Streptophyta > Magnoliopsida > Solanales > Solanaceae > Nicotiana > Nicotiana benthamiana. The sequence goes on along the minus strand of CM067323.1, from coordinate 101,858,419 downwards.
CGGGGTCGAATCCTCAGAGAGTTAGAATTTGGATTATGTATACACCTAGTGTGACGTGCCTCAAATACACTTCCACATTTTAAATGTTGCTACTACTAATGCTTTTAAACTATTGATTGTAAGTGTAGATCTAAGAGACAATATTATTTGTTTTGGTAGTTTTTCAAGTTAAGAAAGATCTAGGGTCGTGACTTCCACCAATGTGGTTACCTAATGGGTTGAACTCTAGGGCAAGTTTGATTGGTTGGGGTTGTAACATAGCAGTCACACACAATTATCCACTATATACCTCTCGGTAGTTTGAGTGATGTTGTCCAATTTGGCTTTCTCAAGTCCAAAATAGGAATTGCACAAAACAAGTGATAAATGCTCAATTCGGGTCTTACTATCTCTCAATTCAACCCTTTAATTTGGGCTATTAATTTCTTGGGTTCACCTCGATTTCTTATTAGCCAAGTTTTCCTACACTTAGTCTCTCTTTCTCAAGAAGAGACTAAGTCAATTAGTCATTAATCATTATTTGAAACCATTAATTCTTGAATTCAAGAAAGAACTAGGCTAAATATCACTAATCCAATCACAAACAAGCCTTAAATCAAATACCCATTAAGTACCCACGCTAGGGTTGGGCCACAACCCTGCTAGAAATTTAGCTATTCATAAAAGATGAGGAAATTAAGATAGAATGCATAATAATTTATGAGGAAAAGAAAATGTAATATTTAGTAGCTAATCTAGTACAATATTACTCAAAAAAAATAAAGAAAAATGGCTCAGGTACTCTACACTGAGACAACTTGACCTAAAAATGACAAATAAATTCAATTTATACAAGGCTAAAAATATCTGACATGCGAGGGTTGTGTGGCTGCATAATTAAGTGTGTGGTCTGCATAACAAGACATGACTTGATAGGTTCCAGTTATACGGACGCACAATTCTGGATTGCAACCGCATTCCTTCAACATCTGCGGAGCGCACATTTATGAGTGCGGCCGCACTTTTGCATATATGGCCGCACAATATTAGTGCAGTCCGCACTCCTTGATCTTAGGCTTTGGCTGTGTGAGACTTCTGTAGACCGCATAAAAAGGAGTGCGGCCGCCCTTTTGATTATTCGGCCGCACAAAGTGATGAGGTCCGCATTTCTTCTTGACCTAAAATCCCATCTCTCTAGACTTTGTCTTCTGAGGTTGCACCAGAATTGTGCAGTCCGCACTTTGCATAGAATTTCTTGTTAGGGTCTTTATTCATTATCTGCGGTCACACATAATATTGTGTGGTCCGCATAGTGACCTTTTAGCCTTGATTTGTCCTTATCTCAGATTACTCCTTCTTGAGTTGATTTTTTATCTCCTTAGCTCATATTCTAATACTCCTGCAAGAAAGTATATTTTATTAGTTTTCGGAAATACCTTAAAGCAATTTTGAGCTAAAACGAAAGTAAAAAAGTGTAAATAAGTAATCAAAATCCCTAATTATCCCCCACCTCTCTCGATGTTGCCTTCATTGGACTTGGCAGGATTCATATTAAAGTTAACAAGGAACTCGGTTACAGCTATGGCCACGTCCACGTTGGCCACTTGATATATTCTTAACTCCTACTTTGCCCAATTTTGTAACCCATCTATAAAATAGAAGAGGGAATCTTTCTTGGACAACGATGAGATTTGCAGCATTAAGGTAGTGAACTCGCACTCATACTCCAGAATTGTGGCCTTATGTTGGAGCTCCTTAGCTTTCGCCTAGCCTCATACACCACATTTACCGGGTATAATTGCTTCTTCAACTCCTTCTGGAATTTCTCCCACATCTCAATCTTGCATATCCCCTTCTCCATGTTAGTACAATTTAAACACCACCATAGCATGTCAACCTCGGTCAAGTACATTGAGGCATTGCGTACCTTAAAAAGGTTGTCATCCTCCTTGACTACCTCAAAGTACTTGTCCATCCTCCAAATGCGTACATGGGATCTCCCAAGATTCCATCATGTAATCCCAAAGTAAAACACACAACAATGGCACAAGGAATACTCAAATAAATTCAACGTCATAATAAGGTAAAACGGACAATTCTAACCTAGTATGTTTCACGTAATACAAATAAGGTAGTTAAAGTAAATAAAATAATTAAATCAATTAGACATGCTTCTCTAACTAACATTAAGTTTAAAAGTACAAGTAGAATAAATAGAAAGGGAGAACACAATTAAAGTTACTTAAAGAAAATTGGATTTTCAACAAATATCACAAGTATGCACTCGTCACCTCATGTACAAGGCATTTCAATTATCACAATACCAATCCTAAGGGGATAAGTCCTCCACACAAGGTTAGACAAGCCACTTACCGCGAACCGACTCAAAATCAACCCGAGACTATGTTCTCTCCACGAGTACTCGACTCCAAATGGTCCAAATCTATTAAATTCAATTTCATAATGTAAATAACACTTCAAAAAATTTATTCTACAATTAAATTCTAAGCTAATACGCGAAATTAGGTGAAATGATCGAAACGCCCCTCGGGCCCACGTCTCAGAATCTGGTAAAATTTATATTTCTACAAATCTCGCACTCTCACGAGTGCACTCATATCAAAAGTACCAAAATCGGACCTCAATTTTCCCCTCAAATAACCACTCAAAGGTATCCAATTACATAATCCCTAAACCCTCAATTACCATTGATTTTCTTAATTTTTCATGATTAAATTGATAAAAAAAAATCACTCCAATAACAAGTTTATGGACCAAATATCTTACCCCAATAAACTCCTCTGAAAATCCATCTTGAAAAGTGCTCCCCAAGCTTCTTCCCATTTGAAAAATATGAAAAAGGGCTAACGTTCGCGAATGCAAGAATTTATATGTTCTACCTAACGATTTCCGCATTTCGGACTTGATGCGGTCCCGCTTCTGAAGCTTAGGTCGCATCCGTGACTTTCACTTAAAGGACCATTTTTTGCATTTGCAGTTACCTGTATGCAGGCGCGGTACCGCTTCTGCAGTTAACTACCCGTATCTGCGGAACCTGCTGCTTTTCCACAAATCCGCTCTTGCGATTACTGAGCCGCATCTGCGGTGCTGCTGCTGTAGAACCCAAACCGCAGGTGCGGTTGTGACGGCACCATCAACTGAAACAGCAGCTTAAACTCCAAATTTTCCTCCTTCAACCATCTGAATTCATCCTGAGGCCCCCGAGACCCCAACCAAAGGCACCAATAAGTCACAAAAAATTATTTAAACTTGTACCAATCGTTAAAACACCTAAAACAATATCGAAACCTCGAATTAACCATAGGTTTAAGCAAAAGAACTCCAAAATTTTAAAAAATATGCGTTCGATCAAAAAGTCTGTCAAACCTTGTCCGAAATGACCTGAAATTTTGCACACATATCACATTCAACATAACGGAGCTACTCCAACTTTTGGAATTCCTTTCAGACCATAGGATCAAAATCTCACTATAGAACAGGAAATTTCAAAATTCGACCTTTTAGGATTTCAAGCCTAAATTAGCTACGAATCTCCAAAACACAATCCAGACACGCTCGTAACCCTGGAATCACCCAACAAAACTAACAGAACCATCGAATTTCCATTCTGAGGCATTCTTCATATTATTCCGACCACGGCCAACTTTTCAATATTTAAGCTCACATTTAGGGACTAAGTGTCCCAAATCTCTCTCAAACTCAAAATAGAACATCCCGACAAATCAAAATAGCAGAAATAAACTTGAAAAAAGTAGTTAATAGAGGATCGGAGAATTAATTCCTAAGACGGTCGGTCGGGCCGTCACAATCTTGAAGTCAACAAGTGACTCGGCTACCGCTATGGCCTCGTTACGATGGCTACTTAATATCTTTTTAAACTCCTGCTTTGCCCAATTTTGTAATCCATCCATGAAATAGAAGGAATCTTTCGTGGTCAACGACGAGATTTGCTGCATTAAGGTACAGCTCGCGCACATACTCTCGAATTGTGGCCATCTATCGGAGCTCCTTAGCTTTCGCCTAGCCACATACACCACATTCACCGGGTATAATTGCTTCTTCAACTCCTTCTTGAACTGCTCCCACATCTCAATCTTGTATATCCCTTCTCCATGTCAGTACACTTTTAATAACACCATAGCATGTTAACCTCGTTCAAGCACATTGAGGCGTTACGTTCCTTAACAACTCCATCATCCTCCTTGAATACCTCAAAGTACTTGTCCATCCTCCAAAGTAAGTCGTCCACCTCACGTATGTTTTGTGCTCGTGATTCTCCTTTTGTTTAGAGACCTTCACATTTGTCCCTTTTGCAAGTACCACGCCCCAGATAATCCCCACCATGATTTCCTACAAAGCTTCCTTCTAGCAAACTCTTCTATTCTTTTAACATTCGTTTAGTCATAATCTTTGCTCTGATATCACGTTATTACGTCCTTAGTCGTTAATTAAGCACACGTGTGGCACTTGACAACTCGCGCACAATCTTGCAGAACTTGCTGATTTTCTTGCATGAGAAATCTCCATATTTCGCTAGAACCTTCCCACATGTGCTAGTCAATTTCATATGTGATCTTTTTCATATGGTAAAATATATGCCAAGTGGTACATACGTGGCATGACATAAGGATACAAATGTAATAAGAAATATTTTCATATATCGAGAAAGAAATGCACAATTTCTTTTTCTTTCTAACAAGTCGTTACAGATATTGCGAGGATTGTTAGATGGACCTCTTTCCATGCAATAATGTAAGATTTTAAAAAAGAAATCATACAATCGTGAATAAAATAATGGAACAACTATGGACCGCTGATAATTGAACTTGATATTAACTGCGAAGCTTGCCTTTGGAAATCCCTCGTCAAAATGAGAGGGAAGAGTTCGATATCATGCTAGGGCAAATTTAGCATTCAATTTTATATTGAGTCGCTTTTTGAGTGAAATAAATCCAAAGAGAACAAAACTATGAAATTTGAAATTCGAAAGTCTTGAAGTGGCCCAAAGGATCAAGTCATCGATCGGACTCAAGCAGACAATATCTTGATAGGCATAGTGCAAGCACACAAATTAGGATAATAAATGCATGGAATTTTAGTTGAAAATATTATAAAATATGAAATAAATGAAGAAAGGGATGGGACATTTGATGTGGAACTAGCGATGTCCCAAAAAGTCAAGATCAAAATCTTATTGCTATGTGAACATAAAGGCTAGTACTAGTTATAAGAGACATAAAGTAGGACACTATACTTAAGTTGTTCCTCTTCACTGACCTTTGTACTTTTTTGGATAATCCTCTTTTCTGTCTTTTTCTCTTATTTTATTTTATTTTATTTTCGGGTTTTGCTTTAAAAAAATGCAAATAGGAGCATTTGGGGAGGGTCCTGAAAATTGTTCTGACTTGAGGCAAACTTATGTAAGTTTTATATTTCTTTGGTACAAAATTTTTATTAGGATATACTATTTTACGTTGGGTTGTAAATGATGTTGTACATTTCTTTGGACATATCATGTCCTAAAATAAAGAATTAATACATGACTGCTTTTATTGGAAAAACAAATATGCAATCGTCCCTTTTTTTTTGTTTCTGATTAAAGGTCAGCAAACAATTTCAAGGAATTTGAGAGGATAAACACGTACGTGGTTAGAATAATATTTTTTGAAGTGGTCACACTTTTGCTTTATTTTCATCTTTTCTTTTAAAAAACTATAGTATTTTCTTTCTCAAAAAATTTGTGGTATAACAACAACTGGGTAGTTGTTGTGATACCATATTTTCTAATTAGGTTTAAGGGTGGACACAAACCTAAGAGTGGAGTCAAAACATAACCTAAATCCTACGGCTACTCCCTTCCAATAAAAGAAGAAAGCTAAAAATAGAAAATAAATGATTTTAAAGGGAAAACCCCACTCTCTATTATGTAGAGTTATTGACTTAGTCAAGTCTTCAACAGCGGTCGTCTGCCATTATTATACCTTTTGCTCTTATTCTCAAAATTTAGCTTTTTTCACTTTAACGTTTATTTCCATATAGTTCATCAATCAATGTCGCTGCAAATTTACATGAAATTAGAAAAAAGATATCAAATTATTTAGGCCCCATTTAGTCATGAGTTTTGTTAAAATAAATTTGAGATTTATTTTCAAAATTTGTGTTTGGCCATAAATTTTGCCCATATTTTGGCCAAATCTTAAAATCAGCTATTAAGTTGAATTTGGGCTAAAATCTCAAAACTTGAGAATTATATCTATGTTTTTTCCAAAATAAAGTTGAAAAATATATTTTGAAAACATATGTCCAAACATATTTTCATCTTCAAACCAAACTTCACCCAGATCAGATTTTTCAAAATAAATTTGGGATCTATGTTCGAACACTAGCTTACTCTTTTCGGTTTTATTTTTTATATTTTAAGTTTGCAATATTTGATTCGAGATGAGCTTAATAGAATTCATACAACCAATTCGAACTTGTTTCGATTGAGGCATGGTTATTGTTTAGCTCAAAAATTATACTCGTACTTTGTAAGCTTAAAAACAATCAAAAATAGACAAGGGTAAATCATAATCAAATATAACGAGCCCTAGAGATGATTATCGCGTCAAGATTATTGTGGATCTGTGAGTACGAAAAAAGTAAACTTAGCTTAAGAGAGACGCAATAGTTGGAGACCAAGAAAGAAGTAGAGATAGAGAGAGAAGTTGTATTATTCGAGAATAATAATGTTGTCTATTACAATGTGAAGGTCTCCCTTATATAGTAGGAGACCTTTCTCGAAATAATAAAAAAGTTCCTAAGTTGGTGGCTTCCACTCAATAAAGAAACAAGACCTTAAACAATATCGCTTTTACTTTACCAACTGGGTCATGTCCTCATTCGGGTCGACCTTATTGTAATGGACATAACCATTTGGCGTGGGGACGTTGAGAGCAAAATTTTACCCCATACAGTTAGTCCCTCCGTTCGTTTGAGACGTGCTCGATGAGCGTCTTCAATGGACGAACATGCACACTTCGCTTCTACGGAAATTTGGCCGCACCCGTAGGTGCTTCTTTCAAAGGTCACAAGTGTATGTAATATTGTTCAACCGCTGACATATGACCCCTTTTCTGGAATGACGTCACTGGTCATGTGCATCATCATTATACTTGCTCCCGTGACTGTTCAGATCATGACGTGACACTTTGATTTCTCGCGTCAGTTTCAGAATTGTTCCCCTTCCATTTCCGCGTACCTTATATCTATAAATAGAGGAGTGGTTCAATGGGATTCATCTTTCGAACCTTTGGAGAGTTTCCCTCTATTTATTTCTTCATCTATCTTTCTGGTAATTGTTGCTTCGTTAAAAAACTACCAATTCTGAGAATTGTATCTCTTGTTGTTACAACTTTCCTTATACATCATATCATGGTGAAGCGTCGTCAAGACAACAAAAGGACCAAGGATAATGTTCCTTCTAAGACTCCGCCTTCTTCCGATGTTGAGGGAGAGGAAGTGGAGAAAACCCTCATTCCTTTAACGGTGGACAATATCCTTCCGAAGGATCTAAGTGTTCGAAAGGACATCAACTCGACATGCCCCTCTTTTCCCTGGGAGCACAATGAATTACTGCAGTCTCACCTAGACGCCATCAAAACTACGTACAACATCCCCATCCATGTTGAAATGGCTCCGTCCAGGACGAACTATGCAATTATGCATAGGCCCGGGTTCTGTACATTTTATGAATACGCATTTAGGATCGGATATAGCTTTCTGCTTAACCCTCTAGCGGAAGAGCTTTGCCTCTTTTATCGCGTGTGCCCGGCTTAGCTCACACCTTATGCCATGAAGGTGTATCTAATTCTCACCACGCTTACGGACGAGGCCGGGACCGTCATTTCTGTTCATCACCTGCTACAGATGTTCAGCCTTAGCTATATGAGAGGTACCATGCTCCAATTAAGGAGTCGTGGTAAGAAGAGCTATATGGTAAGGGCTGACGACAAAGCTAACCGCAACTTCTGGCGTAAATACTTTTGCGTTAGGATGAGCCATCTGGTATCTAATTCCGAAGGGTTTCCGGAAACGCGGAAAGTGAGATGTAAGTATCCCTGTATTAAATTTCGTGATGCCTTGTTTTGACCGATATCATTATAATTTACTTTTCTTCCTTTTGTAGTGGTGGCTCGCTCGCCTCGTCCCGTCGATGACATTAGGTCATAGGTGTCGGGGCTGATACAGCATGCGGATAAATGCCGCACTTGGGCTGAGTTTCGTAGATTGTACGGCCCAATTGGTAACAACCTTTCCTTTTCTTCTCTTTCGCTCTATTTTGTCTTGGAGACCCTTTTATTCAATGTACTCTTATTTGGCAGGTCGGGGCGCTTCTACAAAGGCGAAGAAGAAGAAAACCGATGCTGGCCCATCTAGGGTAGAGTCTGACTCCGATGAGGGAGATATATTTGTAGAAGGCTCGCCTAGAGACATCGCCCTTTTAACCTCTCAGCAAAGGGCTATGCCGGTGGCTGTATCTGAGGCGTTGCTTGAGACTACTCCCGTAGAGATACCTGAGGCCATGCCAATAATAGCGCCTGAGGTCGTTCCTACATCGGTACCTAAAATTGCTCTAGCGGAGGCAACTTCTAAAGATGAAGAGCCGCCGGAGAGAAAGAGGCAGTGACTGATTACTGGCAAGGGAATTGCAACTGAGGGCGAGGCCTAGTGAGCCCCACCGAGAGCCGAGGCTAGTTTTTATGGCTGAGGCCATTCGTTCAGGGAGACTGGATCCTCAGGGAACAGCCACAACCGTCCGCTTGGCCCGTGCCTCAGGAGGCGGTTCATCTTCCGCATTTAGGGGAACGGTCATGGAACTTGAGAGGACGGGCTCTGAAGACAATCTTGGAGAAGCACCGGGGGGCTCGGCCCGAATGGAGATGAGGAATCAAAAGCGCTTTTGAAGAAGTGAGCGGCCGAGGTGGAGGAGATTGATGAGCAGATGATGGCTGCTTTGGCATGAACCATTGAGCTGGAGACCCTCCTTCAGTCAAAAGAGGAGGAATTGGAGATAAGCCGTGGTGTAGCGGCGTAGGCTGCGAAACTGCAGACCTAGGTCACGGCCCTTACAACTGAGCTTGATGCTAGGACGGCCGAGTTTGAAGTTCTTAGGAGAACTGCCCCACAAGATGATGTGCATCGTGATGCGCATGAAATGTGGGTGTATCATGATGCCAGGTCTGTTGTTTTTGAGGAGTTTTTGGCGGCAGGTCTAGCTTCCGAGTTGGAAGTCGAAAGGCAATGGTACTTAACCCGTGTTGCCCGTGAAGCGGACGGTTATATCTCTGACTCGCCTGATGATAGGTGCGGACTCAATCCTATGAAAGAGTGGGTGAGGATACTTAAAACCCAATAGTGTTATCGGGGTCGAAAATTCCACAAAGAGCTTCAAATTGGAGTTGCGTATTTGCTAGCTTAGAAATGTATTTTGGCTTCTAATTGATCTTCTATCACTTTTGATTTTTCTTTTGTTAACAACTAAATTTATCAACTACTATTGGAGACTAAAGTATGCTAAATTTTGATGCTAATTGTATGCAATAAGAGAAAGGCACTAGGGTCGCAGCACTTACCTAGGTGGCTAATTAACGAGTATAAAATTCTAACACATGGATGATAATTATGGGGAATATGGATAACCGTTGCCCTTTAGCACTCACTCTCACACCTATCGGTAGATAGAGTAATTTTTCCCAGACTCTCTCGAGACCAATTAGGTAGGCTAATTTGCCCAAGCAACTTAAGGTTCAAGTGGGGTGATTAATCTCTCGAGGTTTAACCCGTTACATGGGACTACCATTCTCATTGATCCATCCCAAATCCTTGTTGGGTTGAATGTGAGGTCATAGACTTTCTTTCTCATGAGGAGTCAAAACCTGCTAAGCTAGACCTAGTGTTTGCAACCACCAAATCTAAGTGAAAATATACAAACAACCCAAATACCAAACACCCAATATCATCCAAGCACTAAACAAAAACACACATTAATCACCCACACTAGGGTTAAGCCACAAAGTGTTCTATTTATACTACACAGGAAAAACCGGACAAAAATACCCCTGAGGGTCTGGCGTGGACCGCATAGAAATGTCATGCGGCCGCATAGGGCTTGTGGTCTTCAGATCTGGGCTTAGGGACGTGAGGATGCGGACCGCGTAGAAATGTCATGCGGCCGCATAGGTCAATCCATGCGGACCGCGTGGAAATGGTGCACAGCCGCACAGGTTTACTTGTACAGATTGCGTAGAAGTGATGCGTGGTCACACTGAAGAACTTGGCAAAATGTTGACTCTCTGAACTTTTACCCACGCGGACCGCACTGTTTTGGTGTGCGGCCGCGTGGCATTTTACCTTGAATTTCTGAGCCTTTGATCTCTAGTCAGCGCGGACCGTGTGGAAATGGATGCGGTCCGCGTGTGATTTCTTCACTTTTGGGTCACTCTATAAACTATCCCACGCGACCGTGTGGACAAACAGGACGGACCGCGCAGGTCAGGCTAGACCTATCATCATGCAATACTGTTCTGTGCGGCCGCACATTAGAACTGTGCGGTCCGTGCAGGTGACCTTTTTCCTATTTTCAATTATCTTTTGGCGCTTGTCAAGTTTCACTCCTCTTTTGAGATGATTTGTGATGTGTATTATCTAGTCGCTCAAACCTGCAATCAAACACGCCTTTTAAGCAATTTAGGACTAATTTAAAGCAGTTTATGCACAAAGATGAGGTAAGAATAGGTATAAAACATGTATAATTCATAGATATCAACTGGTAGGGAGGGCTGTAACTCTGAGCACGTCAACCGTTTGGACTCCAGTTCATGTATTTCTAAGGTTTATCAGCCTGGAGATGGCAACGGACCTAAAGGCGATCAGCCGGGTCGTGATGGCGGAGCGATGAAGGCTCTTAAGACTTTGTATACATATTTTTGTGTAAATGGGCCTTTTTTCTAAGGACAGATGTATGTATACTTGTGAAGATAATGGAATATGACTTTTTTCTATTGTTGTTCTTCTTTCTTTCCTTAGAGCTTTTATTGTGTTTCTGATTGTTGCTTTCACGCTTTTTACCGTAGTTTAGGCTAGGTCGGTATGGGCGATTTTGACTATCGTCGAACTACTTAGCCGACTATCAGTGTTGATGGCCTTAGCTGGATTTAAGTTAATGACCTTAGTCTTGATGGAGCCGATGGCCTTAGCCAGACTTTGATTGGCGACCTTAGTTTTGACGGTGTCGATATCTTTAGCCTTTGGCCACTTATGTGACTTGACTGTCATCATCATTTGCTTGTTGCTGTCGAACTAGGTCGACCGTTGGCGGTGATGGCCTTAGCCATATGGAGTCAATGACCTTTTTGGTCATAGCTTATAGATGGCCTTGGCCATATAGTCGACTTCGACTATCATCGAATCATTTGCTGGCCCTAATCGAACTAGGTCGACTGTTGGCTGTGATGGCCTTAGCCATATGAAGTCGATGACCTTTGGTCATAGCTTATAGATGGCCTTGTCCATTGTCGATGCCCCCTTTTTCCCAAAAGGTCGAAATTGAGTTTATAATATTATGGACAAAACAACTCTTATTCCCTTTTGAGGAATCCGTTATGGATTTTGAAGAGTCGCCACCTAATAATTATAGTACATTAGGATACTTAAAAGAAAAGAAGAATACTTTTGAAGGAAGACCAGAGTTCAGGTAAGGGCTTGATATTATCTCGAGGGGAAGGTGTTAGGCACCCCTCAAGATCCACTAGTGTGGTTCCCGGCCGTACTTAGTTGTGACTTTAAGAAGAGTGAAGTAAACAAACAATGTTTGCACATAAGAAATATAAATAAATTGAATGTTTTGAAAGAAAAGAGAGGAAAAAGACATAAGTGGTCTTGGAAAAAGATTAATTTGAAGAAAACATTAATTCTTAAGAAAACATCACATCATATAAATAAAGAAAAGGGGGTCCTAGGATTAAATATAATATGGATCACTTTAGTGCAATGCACAGCAATCATTCTCACACGAGATATTAGTGCACCAGTCATTATATCCATATTCTACCCTTCCTACCCCGTTAAGATATTAAACTCGATTAGTCTTATTTACTTATTGCATGCTAATAACCGTCCCAACCTATCAGTCCCGGGGTTAGGACTCCTAATCCTAAAAAAGGGGAAAAGGAAGCATAGGCATATATGGAGTTTCAAAAGGATAAAAGACAAAGGCGACAGGCGAAATGGGCAGCAAATATTGAGGGACGAAACAAATACACAAAAGGCTCGTTTAAACCCCATGAATCACATAGCAATTTGTTTATCATATCTTGCATATATTAATTTGGTCTTTAAAATTAAATGGCGGACATATTAGTTTAATAGATAAAGTAGGATAAAAAGTCTGCATTAGGCAACCCGGATCCAATTGTCAGAAGTTGAGGTATTTATTCAAGTTATTGATTAAAAACCTAATGCAAAAGAGTTTGGAACAGAAGGTTGGAAAATCACAGTAGTTTAGAGGGGTTTTTGAAAATTAGCAGAACGGTTTCAGTAGAAGTACAGCGGAATAGAGTTTCAGAAGTAAGAATGCAAAACAAAAAGAATGAGTTTGAAACTTGTTTTGAGAGAGTTGAAAAAAAAATTAAAAAAAAGAAAAATTCAAGTTTAGAAAAATTGCAGACAAGTTGGACGAGCTTTGTTTGAAAACGTTGAAGCTAATGGCCAAGTTATTACTTACACAGATTTAGGCGAGTCTGAATCTCTATATGCAGGATATCCATACCTTGGTTTTTTAAGACTTGTTACTATTACTAAATGCTAAGAGAAAAGAGTATTTGAATACCCTATGGTTTGCCTAATGTTTCATGCATTTCCTATAGACATGATTTCTCTATGCGATTAGTTGATTAGTAGGTCTTATAGGCGATTTCTAAAGATTTGAAATATAGCCTATAGACATGATCTTTAGGTGATTTAAACGTTGAACCTATAGGCATGATATCTAAACAACAATATTGATCCTATAGGCATGGTATCTACCCTTTGACATATGCAAGTAAATATAAACCCTTCCCATACCCTTTTACTAATATTTCTCCGAGTTCCTTTTAAAAGGTTATTACAAAATTAGAAGAAAGAAGGTAAACAAAATACATCATAGCCCACAGCTACATCCGAGAAGCCTAATTCAATATTAATATCAAATACATGTGTTTTACCAAATCTAGATTCCAGAATCCAAGTCCTTCTCTAATTCAGAGTGTTTTAAAGTTCCAAGGAGCTTTGATAGCCCAACAATGCTTACACTCTGAAAAGTAAATATTGTAACAGAATAGTGCAAGTGTGAAATTACCAGCCCTTGGGCATCCAAGTTCAGAGGGAACTCCAGGGTCATAAAGCATGGCTTACCAAAGCGGGTATAACTTAGGAACTAGGAATGAGTGCAAGTGAGAGGGAAACCATAGCAGAAGGTGGTCATACCCAATCATGACATAGGTTGGCACACTTCTAACCCTTTGCTTAGGTCAACAAATAGGAGCAGATTTTGGGGAGTCAAACTTAGGGTCTGAGTGGTGATTAGGACACTACCAAACCCAAGTTAAACCACAACACATAAAGGGAAGAGGGAATGGGGAAAGCATTTGAGTAGAGACTCATGCGAGTTTGATTTTGGATCATCGTCAGCAATATGAGATGCTGCCATGATTCAGAAGAGTTCTAGCACATAAAAAGGGGATAGGGGGAAGGGATTTCCATATAGAAGCATACACTGACATAAAAAAAATATAAGAAAGCATAACAGAATGCAGATGCAAGGACATAGAAGAACATGCTACAGAATATAAACACCCAATGAAGAAGGTATAGAATAAAAGAACTAAATACACATAGTAAGAGAGTGCTATTTAACTTATAAGTACATACCAGTTTACAATTCCAGTACAAAAGAGAAACAACAACAAATAAACAGCCAGATAGAGCCAGTTTCCCCCTTTTTAAATAATTAAAATAGTTAATAATAATTTTAAAATAAATTGCAAGCACTGAACTAGTTGATAATATGTAAACATTAATTTAAAAATATCTAGAATAAATTTATAATTATAAAATGCAGTTAATTATAAAAATAGACCATAATTGCAATTTTGAACAATTTAGCTTAAAATATCAAATACATTTATAAAAAGTATGAAAAACCACATTAATTATATTTGATGCAAATATAAGGGTGGAAAATAAATGGTTCACAAAAATGACTATTTGGGAATAATTATTGGGGTTTTATACTGTTAAAATAGACAATAAATTAATTTTAAAAATATTTAAAAATTAGGAAAAATATGAAAACATTTGGGAATGCTTATATTCATATACATGCTAATTTGAAAGTATTTTGAGTATAAAAATACATAGGAAAAAATTGGATATCAACAGCTATATGGTCGACTTAAATTGTCGTCGAATCATTTGCTTTCCGTAGTCGAACTACGACTTTTGGTGGTGATGGCCTTTGCCATATGTCGTCGATGAACTTTGGACATAGCTCATACATGTCCTTGGCCATATGTTCGACTTCGAATATCGCTGAATCATTTGCTTGCCGTAGTCAAACTAGGTCGACTGTTGGCGATGATGGCCTTAACCATATGCAGTTGATGACCTTTGGTCATGGCTTATAGATGGCCTTAGCCACATGGTCGATTTTGAATGTTTTCAAATAATTTTCTTGGCGTATTAAAACTAGGTCGACTGTGGAAGTGATGGACTTAGCCATATGAAGTGGATGACCTTTGGTCATGGCTTATAGATGGCCTTAGCCATATGGTCGATTTCGACCGTCGTCGAATCATTTGCTTACCATAGTCAAACTAGGTCGACTGTTGGTATTGATGGACTTAGCCATATGAATTTGATTACCTTTGGTCATGGCTTATAGATGGCCTTACTCTTTCATACATTTGATATGGTCGTAGCCTTAGCCATATGAAGTCGATTTCGATTGTCGTCGAATCATTTTCTTGGCGTAGTCAAACTAGGTCAACTATTGGCGGTGATGGCCTTAGCCATATGAAGTCTATGACCTTTGGTCATTGCTTATAGATTGCCTTAGCTTTTCGTACATTGGAGATGGTCATACCCTTTCGTACATTGGAGATGGTCGTAGCCTTTCGTACATTGGAGATGTCCGTAACCTTTCATACATCGGAGATGACCGCAGCCTTTCATACATTGGAGATAGCCGTAGCCTTTGATACATTGGAGATGGCCGTATCCTTTCATATATTAGAGATCGAGATAGTCCAGTCCCTTTATCATGTCGGCCTGGAGGGCGTATTGAGAGGCTGATATGGTAAACTTATGCCGCAAATATCTCTAAGTGTCCCCTTTGCCGCCTCGTTAAAAACCTCCCCGAGAAAATCCAATTGGTCGGATAAGGAAAAAAAGAGTACGACTCAGGAGACGCCTTTCAGAAGTGGAAATACTTGAGGCGGGCAATGTTCCAGTTGTTTGAAGTGTTTTCCTTCCATTGTTTCCAAATGGAACGCACATTTTCTAGCTGCTGCTGCGATTTTGTAGGGTCCTTCCCAGTTGGTGCCCATTTTTCCTTCACTTGGGTCTTTGGATGCCAATGTCAGGGCTTTGAGGCCGTAGTCTCCCACTTTGGGTGGTCCTATATTAACCCTTCTGTTATATTATCTTTCGAATTGCTATTTTTGGGCCACCATTCTTATGTGGGCCATTTCTCTTCTCTTCCCGGCTTCATCGAGGTCTTCGAGCCTATTGGCATCATTTTCTGTTCCACTGGTATGTGAATAACTTAGGCTTGGTTCATCGACCTCGACGGGTATGACCGCATCGGTTCCATAGACTAGTGAGTACATAGTTTTCCCTGTGCTGGATTTGGGTGTGGTCCTGTGTGCCCACTGCACTTCGGGTAGCAGCCCGTGCAATAGCCCTTGGGTATCCTCGAGCTTCTTCTTCAGTATATTAAATATTACTTTATTGGAGGGTTCTGCTTGGCCATTAGCGGCAGGGTGATATGGCGTGGAAAGTATACTCTTGATGTGCCATTTCTAAAAAAATCGGTCATTTTTTGACCGATGAACTGTCGTTCATTGTCACAACTGATTTCATTGTGGATGCCGCATCGGCATATAATATTTTCCATATGAAGGTGATCGCCTCCTGTTTGCGTGTTTTTGCATACGCACATGCTTCCACCCACTTAGAGAAATAGTCAGTTAAAACTAGTAAAAGTCGTACCTTTCCCCGTCCTGCGGGTGGGGGGCCGACTATGTCCACTCCCCATTTGATGAAAGGCCATGGAGAGGTGACTAAATAGAGGGGTTCTACTGGTTGGTGTATCATGGGGGCGTATTTTTGGCATTGTTCGCATCGGTGAACGTATTCTGCTGCCTCATTCTTCATGGTGGCCAGTAGTAGTAACCAGCCTGTATGATGCACCGTACGAGGGTGCAGTTGCCCGTATGGGCGTCGTAGTGGCCCTCGTGCACTTCTTATAGTACCGGCCTCGTTTGATGCGGCCCTAAGCACTTGGCCAAGGGTCTGCCAAATGTTCTTTTGTAGAGGTCATTATTTATCAGGCAATACTGAGCAGCTTGTATGCGGAGTTTATTTGCCTCTTTTTTGTCGAGTGGTAATGTTCCGTCCTGCAGATAGGATATAAACTGGTTGCGCCAGTCCCAAGTCAAGTTTAAAGAAAGTACCTCAGTACGATCAATGGCATATTGGAGGAGGGTAACCATGTTTTCTTTGTTGAGGTTGTTAGTGGCCGTAGCCAGCTTCGCTAGACCATCTGCTTCGATATTTAATGCTCTCAGAATTTGTTCGAAGCGGCATTTGTCGAGCTCAGCCATTATCCTGCGGATTTATGATTGGTATCTTTGTAATCTTTGTTCTTTGATCACGTAAGTCCCAGTGACATGGTTCACTAGGAGTTGGGAATTGCAGTGAAGGATGAGTCGGCGAGCCCCATATTTGATGGTCAATTTCATGCCTGCAATAACGGCCTCATACTCGACCTCGTTGTTAGTCATTTCAGGGCATCGTATGGATTGGCAAATCATTTCGCTCGTGGAAATCTCGAGGACGAGTCTCAGTCCTGACCCTAATGCATTGACGGCGCCATCAGTGTAGAGGACCCATAGGTCATTGTTGGTGGAGGCATGTTGTGCCTCAAGTTCTGCTTTTGGCAGGATTTCTGCGCTAAAGTCGCCTATAAAATCCGCCAGAACTTGAGACTTAATGGCGATTCTTGAAAGGTATGAGATACCGTGCTCGCTGAGCTCAATGGCCCATCTTGCGAGCCTGCCTGATAATTCAGGTTTGTGTAAGACGCTCCTTAATGGGAAGGTCGTTACCACTTTTATGCGGTGGTACTGAAAATAGGGCCGTAGCTTATGTGAATATACTACCAGTGCCAGTGCTAGTGCCAATCTCTCGAGGTGTGGGTACCGAGTTTCGGCGTCCACTAAGGTTTTGCTAATGTAATAGATAGGGGATTGTGTACCTATGCTTTCGCAAACTAGGACGGTGCAAACATTGACCTCAGACACGGCTTGATACACCAGCATGAGTTTGCTTGGGCTTGCATTGACCAGCAAGGGCGACAAAGAAAAGTACGCTTTCAGCTTTCTCAAGGCTTCGACGTATTCCTCATTCCACTATAGTCCTTGGTCTTTTTTCAGCACGTTGAAAAATTTATGGCACCTATCAGATGACCGTGAGACGAATCTGGATAGGGTGGCTACACGCCATGTCAGCTTCTGTACCTGTTTCTTGCTACTCAGCACCTCAGGTATTGCGTATATCGCCTTGATCTGGTCTGGGTTGACCTAGATGCCTCGTTGCGATACGAGAAACCCTAAGAATTTTCCTGAGGCCAAACGGAAAATGCATTTCTCGGGGTTCAACTTCATGTTGTACCTCCTCAATATCTCGATGGCCTCTTTTAGTTGGCCGATATGATCTTCTTTGGCGATTTTACCAACATATCATCGATATAGACTTCCATGGTATTACCGAGTTGCTCTTTGAACATTCTGGTGACTAGACTTTAGTATGTGGCTCCTGCATTTTTTAGCCCGAAGGGCATTACCTTGTAGCAATATGTCCCCTCGTGGATGATGAAAGTTGTTTTTTCCTGATCCCCATCGGACATCATGATTTGGTTGTAGCCAGAGTATGTGTCTAGTAAACTTTGAAACTCATGCCCTGCGGTCTCATCTATCAATTGGTCGATGTTGGGCAGTGGGAAAGAATCTTTTGGGCATGCCTTGTTTAAGTAAGTAAAGGCACATACATTCTCCACTTCCCATTTTTTTTTTACCATGACAACATTAGCGACCCATTGAGGGCATTTGGATTCTCTGATGGAGCCGTTGGCCAGAAGTTTGCCCACTTCCTTGTTGACCGCTTCGTTGATAGTGGCATTGAATTTTCTTCTCATTTGCCGCACGGGTGGGTGTAATGGGTCGACGTTCAGCTTGTGAGTGGCGATTTCTCACGGGATCCCTGGCATATCTGAATGGGAAAAAGAAAACAAGTCTACATGGTTAGATAAAAATATTCGATGTTGACTTTGATTTGAAAGGCAGTGCCCAATGTATGATTTCATTGTAGGGTCATCGTTGTCCAGTTGGAGTGGGTCGATGTCTTCGACCGTAGCCTTGCAGGCTTCTATGACATCATGGTCTTTAATGGTGTTCTCTATCGAGTAGGCCTTAGTCCCTGACATAGCTGATTGATATGCATCTGCGCTCGCCCCTTTAAGCTTTTTGCTGTGGACGCGGTCTTGAGCTATTTCATAGCATTCCTGAGCGGTACAAGGCTCACCTTAAATGCTGAATACTCCCCACGGGGTGAGAAATTTGATCATTTGATAGAAGCTCGACGGGACCGCTTTCATGGCGTGTATCCATGGGCATCTGATGATGGGGTCGTATGTCGTTTCCTGATTCATCACGTGGAAAGTTATTTCCAGCGTGACCCCTCCTGCTAGGATAGGAAGTGATATCTCCCCAGAGGTTCGTTCTACTGCATTATTGAAACCAGTCAGTGTTATGCAGCACAATATTATCTTATCCTCGAGTTATATTAGTATGAGGACCCTCGGGTGGATAATACAGGCGCCGCTATCGTCATCAAAATTAATTCTTTTTACATCCGTATATGCAATACTTAAAGTGATAACTAATGCATCGTAATGAGGGAAAGACAAACCATCGTCATCGGACTTATCGAAGGTGATACTATCTTCGAAGTCGTCATACCATTCGTGGGGGATAGTTTGCTTCAGCTTGTGCGTTGTGGTGAACTTGGCATGATTGATCGCCGAGTTTTCATCGTCTCCGATGATCATGTTGATCGTGCATGTTCGTAAAGGCGGGTTTGGTGGCCCGTGGGGCTGCTCCCATCCACCTGCAAAGTTGATTTTTCCTTTATTACTGAGCATCACTCTCAGGAACCCTTGGTTCAACATCCTTAACACCTCTTGCCGTAGGCCTATACAATCTTTGGTTTTGTGCCCTCACTCTTGGTAGAACTCACACAGGACATTTGATTTTCTGGTGAGAGGGTCTGACTTCATCTTTGCCGTCCATTGCACCTTGTTGCCCAACTTCTCAAGTGAACACTATCTCTGAAGGGGACACACAAAAGTTATGGGCAGATAATAAATGGGGCATACCTATATTGTTTCATAGTGGGGTGACATGTCGCGGTAGTGCATTCGCGTGCTAGGGTGGCGGTGGGTGAGAGGATCTGATATAGGGTTGGTGTCTTTCCCTATTGGGACGTGGGGCTTATTCCCATTGTCCTTAATTGCATCGGTCCCTCTTGATTTCTGGGTGTATTTTTGTTAAACGTTGGGTCGGCCCGCTAAGATCGTCCTCATCTGCACGTATCTCAGCGCAATAGGCATTGTGAATCTCTTCTCACGTGGTGGGCGGTTACTTCATGAGATGACTTAGCAGTTTTTTGGTTGCCCTCGAGCCGTCCCTCCTTAACCCATTCTGAAAAGCACTGATCGCCATGCCTTCCGACACGTTTTGTAGGCTCATCCTTACTCTGTTAAACCTGGATAGGAAGTCCCTGAGTCCTTCTCATATGGTTTGCCGAATGGCGAAGATGTCGTTGACTCTCGCTTCTACTTTCTTTGCTCCTGCATGGGCGGTGACAAACTTGTCTGCCATCTCCTCGAACGTAGAAATGATTTTGGCCGGTAGCTGAGAACACCAAGTTAGTGCTCCTCCTGTTAGTGTTTCGCCGAACTTCTTCAGCAGCACAAACGTTATATGTTCTTTTGATAGGTCGTTACCTTTTACAGCCGTGACGTAGTGGATCATATGATCCTCGAGATCTGTAGTTCCGTCGTACACTCTAAAATAAGGAGGCATTTTGAAGGTTTGTGGGATGGAGTATGGTGCAGCCTCTTCTGTGTAGGGTTGTTCAGCGAACCTCCTCACATCACGCTTTGGCAGCAGCTTGGGAGCACCAGGAATCTTGTCCACCCTCTCTTGGTTTTCCTTCATCTGGTCACAAAGTGACTTGTTTTTGTTTTCTATTTCCTCCATCTTCTTGAGGATGGCTGTGAGCGTGCCACCGATGGTCCGAGTATCGATGAGCGTATTGTTTGCTCGTACGATCTCGGGTTCACCCTCAACTGCAGCAAGGTATGCTGTTGGCATGCATCTGACGTTGTTTTGGGGTGACTTTTTAACCAAGCCACTTACAGTACCCGTTAACCACTCTTCCACTAGTTTCCTGACCTCTCGGGGTGCTTCTTCAGTTGCAGATGTAGAAGCGCCCTTTTCCCGCAAGATTGTTAGATCTTCGGGTTGTAGAGGTGGGATCTCTCCGCTTGTGGTGGTGCTAGGGGTTGCAATCGAAACACCCTCTTCACCGTACTTTGAGAGGACCGATGAGGTTGGTTGCAATATCTGCTATCGCTTTCATTCTTGCGTTGTTGTCAGTGATTTTTTGTTTGTGTGTTGTAGAGAAGGGTTTTAAATAGTTCTCTAGGTGCAAACTTTGATTTTGATTCTCGAAATCCCCACAAACGGCGCCAAATTGTTTATCTCAAAAATTATATTCGTACTTTATAAGCTTAAAAACAATCAAAAATAGACAAGGGCAAATCGTAATCAATATAATGAGCCCTAGAGGTGATTGTCGCATCAAGATTGTTGTGAATCTGTGAGTACGAAAAAAGTAAACTTAGCTTAAGAGAGATGCAATAGTTGGAGACCAAGAAAGAAGTAGAAATAGAGAGAAAAGTTGTATTATTCGAGAATAATAATGATGTCTATTATAATGTGAATATTCTCTTTATATAGTAGGAGACCTTTCTCGAAATAATTAAAAAGTACAAAAATTGATGGCTTCCACTCAGTAAAAAAACAAGACCTTAAAAAACATCACTTTTACTTTAATAAGGTCGACCCGAATGAGGGCATGACCCTGTTGGTAAAGTGAAGTACAACGTCCCCACAACAAGACATTGACATTATGCATCCCCATTTTTAGCTTACACCACATCAATGCTCTTATTGTTGACAATTTGAAACCTAGTAGGAGTAGCATATAATTGAAATTTGTTAACTAAAGTCAGTGAATGTGGCGGGTATTAGACATTAAAGTCTAATCAAACACAGTTCAGTCAATAAAAGGCAGCAATAGCATAGGAAAGGAAATAATGGTTAAATCACCATTAACGTTGTCGTTATGGCATGAGATAGTCCAAAAAGTTGTCGAATTTATCGAAAAGCTTCAACAGCATCTTCTTCGTTGAAAACTGTAATACGTATAAAAGTAAAAAATCTTTTTACGTGTATATAAAAATATTGAATCTCTTAAACACTATTCTAATCCCCTTAATGAAACTTCTGTTTTGGCCAGTAATTTAAAATTTTCTTTAGATGTCAGCCTATTAATGTGTGCCAACAAGGAAATCTAAACAACCAAACCTAGATATAATGGAACTCTGATTATAGTTGGTATATCCAAATCGAATTTGGGGTGGTCCATTTGGCCATAAAAAAATAATTTTTTTTGCCGAAACGTTTTTTATACTTTTTAAAAAAAAAATTGTGTTTGGTCATAAATTTTTTTAATTTTCACTTGAAAATAAATTTTGAAATTTTTTGAAAATTTAAAAAATGCCTAAAAGTTGTTTTTCAAAATTTTAATATCAGATCGTTCACAAATATTCAAAAAAAAAATAAAATTATATTTATGTCCAAACACAACTCTAATTTTCAAATATTATTTTTACTTATTTTTTTTTATTATAAATTTTCCGAAAATTTAGAATTCTTATGTCCAAACGCCCACCTAGTAGCAAGTTTAGACAAAAGTATTTCATAATTGGCCAAGGTTATATCCCCATTTTGGCATCATAAGTATATCAACCATGATGTTATAAAATCAAGTGAAAAGTGTCCATAATTGGCCAATTTTGGAAACTTTACCTTTTACTGTTCCCTTTTTCTCCCTCGTTCCTTTCCTTCTCTTCCCAAATTTTTTCAAAAGTAGTTGAAATATGACAACTTCCAATTTTGTTTAGCTTATCATCTTCTTAGCTTTCATAAAAAGTGATCATTAATTGGAGCTCTCTTTCCTTGTTCGTTGTTCTGAATATCTACACAAAGTAATGCATTCAACTGCTATTTAAGTTTTTTCAAAATTCAAAAGGTTAAAATAACATAAAATCATATTTAGCGATCCATTCGATATCATATATGTGAATGCTACTGTTTAAAACACAAAATCGAAAAATTGTTAGAAGAATAATAAAAAATGAAAAACAACAAAGAATAAGAAATATCCGAGTTCAATATTTCCTCGTGCGTCCTTGAGGAATTTTAACCCCCTCATACGTTACCAAGATAATAGATTAAATCCTCCCAGGATGAAACGGAATAAACCTTCCTGCAACAGTGGCAATACAAACTGCAGGATACCAACGAACTCAAAGAACCGTGCAAATCACACTTACGAATTTGAGAGAGAGACTGCGAATTAGAATGTATTGTTTTCAGAAAGAAAGAAGTTCATTAGTCTTCAGTGTGTTTAAAAACGAAGCCATGCCTCAGCATTTATTGGAAGAGGTGTGATGTTCGTTTTGGGAAAGACGTCTATTCTGGAAAGGTGTCTCGCCGCGGTTACGCCAGGACTGCGGCTAGAGTGACATTCAGACAAAATCTGCCGCGGTCCTACCGCGGTTATTCCAGGACTGCGGCCAGAGTGGCCTTCAAACAGAATCTGCAGCAGAGTCTGGCGCGATCCTATCGCGGTCACGCCCGGACAGCGTCTAACGTTTAATTAATTATTAAATAATTAATTAAATAAATTTTGTCCAAAAATAATCTTATTGATCGATTGCCAAATTCAAAGTCAAAGCCAAAGTCGAGCAATGACGACATCACGAGAGTTCATTCTCTTCAACTCCTTTTAGGAGTTTTAAGAAGTGATTCTATATATATACACATAAATATAGTTGTCCCTCACCAATGAGGGACAAAGTGGAAGAGAAAAGCTCACTTCTTGAAATTTTCATTTTCCCTCCATTTTATTTCCCCCAATTTTCAATTCACACTCTTATACTTTAAAGCCCAATACTTAAAGTTTTTGAAGCCCAATGCTTTAAAGATGTTAAAGTCCAACAATATACTATCTATTACTTATGATCACGAGTATATGTATTTATAAAAAGTGTAACGAAAATAATAACAATATATTTAATGTAATCCCACAAATTAGGCATGCAGAGGATTGAGTGAACGCTCCTTACCTTTTATAGATAAAGAGGTTGTTTTTGAATGATCATCGGCTCATGGTAATCATAATCATAATCGTAGCAATTTAAAAAAGAAATACACTGACAAAAATAGCCATAAAAAAAATTGTAACAACAAGAAAACGGTAAGAAAACTAAAGCAGAAAATACATCAAGTATAAATAAAAATCAATTATCAAAAATTATAAAAGGTTGGAAAAAGAAAACACATTTTCCGACACATTGTGAACTCATTTATAAAATAGTTTGCTTTCAAGAGGGCATGAAACAAGTCCCCAGTCATAAGATAAAGAAGATAGACACAAAAAAGGTAGAGGTTAGACCAATTAAAAATGTAATAGGCCATTAGATGATAACAACTAAATAAAAGGCGAAAGATTTTGTTTAAATCCAACAAACAAACATCACATATTGTTTTGCATTGAAATCTAAACAATTAAAAAAATCTTCAAAAAATAGTGTTTCCAAAAGCCCTTAAGTGGATGGCATTTATAGGAAACGTCACGGTGAGTCCTTCTATGGTGAACAAAAAGATAAATCCTACAACAAATAATATGGGTGTTTTGTATTGTATCAAACCCCGTATTAAGCGTACTTGACTTTATTTCTCTCAAATTAATACTTTCACATGTTCATTTTAATAATTTTTAGTTGTTTTCCCATAAATTACGGAATTTACCTTTCAATATAAATTTTACTAATAAAATTAACTATATTAACGTTAAATTTGTTCATTAAAAATACAATAAATACTCATAGACTCTTTACTCCAAGGTAATTTTGAAAAAAAAAAAAAGAAGCTAATTTTTTAATATCCGAAAAAATTAAATATTATGAACCAAACAAAAAGCTCAAAATCAATTAAAGTGAACCAAATGGAGCAGAACATATGGAGGAGTGAATGGAAAAAGATTGTAATAATTATACTCTTAACTAATTACTAAAAAAAGCTACAAATCACCTTAAATTTTGAGGTTATTATTTATATAATTAACCCAATATTTTTTATAGTTAGTTAAACAGTCATTATACGTGTTTCAACTATCAAGAACAAAGAAAAAGAGTATTAACTAGTAATAGTAGTGTTATGACATCTAAAATAAGGTTAAAAATCATATAAAAGGAAGTTAGCACGCAAGTATCATTAAGTCTTAGTCTCTGACTCTCTTCTCCCTTGTACTTTTTATATGTCGAGATATTTTGTTAAAATTATGAAATGCATATATTATAAGTCAGAAGTCAGTTGAGGCAAAGTTAGTCCACTTTCGAATGGTCCATATCCAAATCAATTGGTCCTAAGTACCATTTAATGGAACTTGATCCAAAAGTTGGCGACTTATTAATTATAAATCGTCTGTATGAGGTAGATATTATAGTTGTGAAATTTTAATTAATCTTTCCATTATTTTCGATGTTCACAATGTTAGTTATTTATCTTGAAATTTTTGCCCTATTTGAGTTTCCTAATCTTAAAGGAACGGACAACATATTTATAATAATTGGTTTTTTTTTAGAAGAAAATTATAAATCTCCCGTATTTTGCTAGTCTTTTTTCTCGTAGGAAAAAGGTTTGGACTTCTATAAAAATTGAGGTTTCTTCCTTCTCATTTATTAGTATTCACAATGTAGCCATATGGGGTTTGAGAGTCGTGTTTAGGGGATAACTTTACGGAATAAGTGTTAGTATATCACTTGTGTTTGCCTCTTCGTGAGGTTGTTCTCTCGATATTTTGTACGCTCTTTTTGTTGTAGTGCATTGTTCATCTCTGCCGTTGTTGGCCCAAGCTCAGTTGAAGTTTTGAAGAGTTTTGTAAATGCTGTTTTTGGCTTATTGAGATTAGTGGGTGTTTGGGGGAAATCCTACTGAGTAGTAGGTCGTGGTTTTTTCACAATTTGAGCCAGGTATTTTTCACGTAAAATATATGTGTTCTTTATTTCTGTATTATAATTTCGCAAATATTTGTAGTTAGAACACCTTGAAGAACCTGGTTCTTCTAGATCGAAAATTGGGTACCGCACAAATCACGCTCCCTCCCCCCCCCCCTCCGTGTGGTATTGACGTTTTGGAACATCAGTCGTGGACGTATGTCAGTTGATTATGTCATACCTCCTTTTTCACTACACCCCGTAAGGGCGTAATGGAGTTTTTCCATTTAAAGGACAATCAGAACGGGATTTATTATTGAGATTTTAAAGTCGTCACTTGGGAGATTAATGTGTCCCAAATCATCAGTTAAATCCCAAATCGAGGAAATTATAACTCTGTTAACAGACTGCGAACCAAAAATCCGAGTAAGAAATTCTGTTAACCCGGGAGAAGGTGTTAGGCATTTCCAGGTTCCGTGGTTCTTGCACAGTCGCTCAACTATTATATTTGGATTTATCTTATTTCAAAACATATTCTAGCTTATGTGCTTTTTACTTTTAGACCGCTTTTATTATTATTGTATATTTTTTATGAGAATTGCAATGTCGTAAAAATGCGTCTCGAACCACGTTACATCAATGCACCCGTGGTTGTCGACACATTTCGACTCCGTTGAGATTTGGATTTGGGTTGCACCAATGCGCACCCGAGTTTAGGAATGTAATATTATTAAAAGCGCGCCTAAAGAGACTAACGCGTTATTATTTTGGGGAAGGCCGTGAAATTCGCTAAACGACCCATCCCAAAATCTATATGTTAACACAAGCATTTATTGAGGGCCCCACAATTTGCACTTTTATTTGGCGAGGTTCGTCTTATTTTTATTTAAGAATATCCTAAAATGAACTATATTTTTATTTTTGTTTGTCTCCAAAAATAAATAAAAGGTCCTAATCAATTAATATTATTTAAGGATCACCACATTTGGGTCTATAAACCTATTTCACTCAATCCCTCAATTGCTTTGGGCCTTAAAATGGCCCATGTAGAGACATCACAATCCAAATACACATAGAGGCTGACTGGGCCATCTGCCATGGTATCAAGGCCCAATCGCCTAAGAGGTCTGACCGTCGGACCAGATGAATTCAAACGTTTTAGGTGTCTTCAACAATGGTAACAAGAAAGAAATACGTAACTACATCAAATTAACAAGGCATTGATCATTGAATTTCAATTTCACATTCCAATTATTTTGCTTACTGGCTTTCTGTTGAATCTCAGGTATTAATAAGGTGAAAACAGGTTGGAAAAGTGATTTTATTAATATACACCATACTAACTATGTTTTGAATTAGTTTTAGCTAAAATTACTAAATCAACACTCACGGGATTCACGAATTAAAAATTGAACCAATGTAATTATGAATGAAGCTCATGATCTTTTCTCAAATCATTTGTTTAACTTGTTAATACGCGTGAAGATCACAGACCTCAAAACCACTTCCTGTTTCAGCTATCCTTCTAAGTTTACACATTGATCCAGTCCACTACAAATGAGCTAGAGTAATAAATTCATGAAACCAAATCCTAAACAAACTGCAGTAACTGATATCAATTGCATTGCCATTTCATGGGAGGAATACATCGAAACAAGATCAAGCATGTACCTGGAATGCGAGTAAGAACAAAAGAGAACGGGGTCAGCAACAACACAGCAGTAAACAGCACTTGCAATCAGCAGCAACAAAGGGAATTGAAGCCTCAAATCAGCGCCAATACGAGCCCAGAAAAAATAGCAGAGAAGTAATAAAAACAGGATGTCGAAACACCCTTATTTGGACCCCAAACTAACTCGAAACCACAACCAGCAGACCACTGAAATTCACAATCAATACACCAGTAGCAATTGACACATAAACAACCTCAATCACATCAATAACCAAACAATATAACTCTTCAGCTAT
Source organism: Nicotiana benthamiana (assembly GCA_034376525.1). Classification (NCBI taxonomy): domain Eukaryota; kingdom Viridiplantae; phylum Streptophyta; class Magnoliopsida; order Solanales; family Solanaceae; genus Nicotiana; species Nicotiana benthamiana. The sequence continues at coordinate 101,830,740 of CM067323.1, read as the reverse complement.
TCTCCTCTTCAAACTAGGCTAAGGATTTAAAACAATTGCCAAAATAAGCTGAAACTGATCTAAGAGCCTCAATATAACAGTAACTTTTTGATTTTCTATTGCTTTTTGTTTTGTTTTTGGTTTTTTGAAGGTTTTGAGATTTGAAATTCAAATTAGGAAGATCAGATCTGCAGAATAATTTTGGGGGGAGTTTTTGGAGCTCCAACCCTTACTCCCCAAGGCATTTTGATGCCTTTTTATAGGTCTAAGGGAGGGCAGCCCTCATTTTGCACTTTTTCTATTAGTCCCTCCCCTTTTCAGCTTTTAATTCCTCATCTTTTAACTTGTTTCCCAAGCTTATGTCCTAAGTTGGCTGAAATCTACACTAAAGTCCTATTCTAGAAGGTTCTAGAGTGTTCTTCTACCCATACAATACATATACTACCCTTGCTTTTGTTTTGAAATTATTTGTTTTGATAAATCAGTCATTTTCCATGCCCAAACTACCTCTGAAAACCCATTTGAATTACTGGCTAATTAAACCTTCAACAACTATAAGCAAATCAACTAAACCAAGCCTAAAGCAAACACCTGACTAAACAATTACTAATTAAACTTAACTAACCTAAACTAAACGAATTAAAACTAACTAAGAACAACAATAATGGATTACTAGTTAATTCGACTACTGAAAAACAAATCAAAATCAAATAATGCCCAAACATGATCGATCAAAGACTATCAAGACTATAAAAAATGATTCAAAACACAAAATTAAACTAATATTTAAAATTACCAACACAGGATTCATTCTCAACCACATCATGTCAAAAATTAAACTAAAAGATCTAGGTGGAATTCAGACTAAGGGGAGCAAAGGAGAAGAACAGAGTTTTGATTATCAGGATAATTCCACTAGAAAAAAAAAACATAAATGAAAAGAGGTTGAATAAGAATGAACAGACCGAAGAAGAAACAAAACGCGAAATAAAGAAAACTCACCTCCTTGACTCGAACTCGAGACCCAAATCTTTAACTTAAACCCCAATATGATACTAGTCATTTGTTCTTCATGTATGGCGTCTTTAACCTTGGCTTTGAGGGCTCGAACCCTAGATGTGAAATTGAAGGAATCAGATTGAGATGTTTATGAACTAACCATAGGTGTAGGGCTTAGGGTGACGTGGAGATTGTGAGGTACAAATTTGGTATGATTTGGATGAGTTTGTATTTTTTACCAGGATTTTGATTGAGATTCGAAGGGATTGGTTAGGATTCGAGGAAAACTAAGGCCGGATGAGGAGAGGGGGTGTAGGAGAAACTATGGTGTAATTTTAGGGTCCATCAAAGCATTGCCGCCGGTGGAGGCGATTTTCGGCCGACGACGAGGTAACGAGAATGTACGAGGAAGAGACGATATATTTTTTAGAGTTAGTGAAATTTTGGACATTTTTAACTAATGCGAAGAAAATTACATGGGTCATTGGATCAGAAGAGATGAAGGGCTCAAATTCAACGACACCAAACGACATCGTTTAGTTAGAAGGGGAGGCCGAGTTTAGATCGGAGACGGCTGGGCCAGGGTGTATTTGGGCTGGATGTCATTTAAATGGAGCAGTCCACCTCTTTTCCTTTGTTATGTAATATTTTTATTTTCTCTCTTTTATTTTGTTTATTTATTTTTGTTTTAATTTTATTTATATCCTTTTGTATTTTTCTGATTTTAAGTGCAAAAATTAAAATAAATTCCTAATATATTTTAAAGCTAAGCTAATTAACTCCTAAAATTTTTTAAAAACTATTTCATGATAAATTCATAATTAAAACAATTAAAATGTAAAAGTGAACTATTTTTGTGATTTTTCATGTTTTATTCTAAAATAAGTTAACCCCTAATTAATCCTAAAATATAAAGCTAGATACTAAATGCAAATGCATTTTTTTTGTATTTTCATATGAATTAACATGCATAAATAAAATGTAATCAATTAACAGAAAATAGCACCAAAATTCACAAAAATCGTAAAAATAAGGAAAAATCTTTTTTGTTTGAATTTTGGGAATAATTCATATATGGAGCAAAAATCACGTGCTCACAGACTAAACACGTTAAATATTTGTGTCTTTTTTGGTATACTTCTCTTTTGTTATATGATTTATTGTTATTCGAGGTTTGTGTTACTAGCTTCTGCATACCACATGATTATTCCAGTTCTAACGCACAAACCCTTAACTCGAGCTAAGCGATTAATCTTTTTTGTGAAACGTATTCTATTTTTAAATTTAAACAACGGCTAGCTTAGGTAGAAGGCGGAAAAGGCCTCCTTTGGGGGGGGGGGGGGGGCAAGCCATGCGTTAATGCTGGTGTTTGACCAAAAAGCATTGAGCTTTTTGCTAAACTAATTGAATAAGAAGACTTTAGGTAGATCTTAGCTAACGATAATTTATCCTAGATCTAACATAGAATATAAGAGCAAGCAAGAATAACACACATAAAATTTAACTGTAATATTGATCAAATCACACTCTATAAAAATAAGATTACGATATCCATAATTTTTAACAATCAATGAGAAATACATGGATGGAAAAGGTCACTAATTTTAATAAGGTGGGATCCCATACATTGGGTATGATGAGACTAACGATCTACGCTGAAGATCTAAGCTTCGTTTCTTCTCTCTCCTTCACGGAGAGAGAGAGATGGTGACCCCTCCTCTTTTTAGGGAATGCATGTCTTTTGATTTGTTCTGCCCCCCTTTATTCTTCTTCTCAATTATTTTATATATTAGATCTTTTCTCTTACCCAAAAATCATTAACCATAATTTCAAGTCATTTGACTGTATTAAGGGTTGACCCCTTGAAATGCCATGCTATCCAATTCGCCTTGTATATATTCTAAATACACGACCTCGCCCATGGCTGAGGTACCTATTGCTACAGTGTGGTACAGACACAATAGTTCCAAGTAACCTTTCGCCGTCCCTTCCCACATCGATTCATGTCGAGTAATTTTGAACCATACAGTTAGTCTATTCGCCTGTTGAGGTCGCCTCTTGATGAGCTTGATGGGTGGACTTTGTTGATTCAAAAATTTAGAGAAATATGAACATTTTATGCGAGAGGCGAGCACCTCATGGTGAGGTGGCGAAGTGACAATTCGAGAGCTGCAACGAACCGTTACATTCGTTAATGATTGGACCATCACGTTAGTTCAAGATGTCATAAATACTTCTCATGCGTCATTATGTCGCACATTTTATATGCATTATATCATTTCACATGCCCTTTTCTGTTTTCTAAATGGCGGTGTTTGGGTTTTTTTTCTTAGGGCATTCATATCCCTATAAATAGGGGAAATTCTTCCATTTGAATGTTACGCTTCTCAATCGCTCAAGAGACACTTACATCTCTTCTTCTTCTTCTTTAGTGAGGATTTGTTGTGACTGCTACCTTTTTTACCTTGCCACTCTGATTTCTTTTAATCAAAGGAAAAATGGGTAGTGCTTCTTCCAACCCTGATAGAGTTTTTCGTGCTCCGGTGCCGGAAAATGATGTACCCCTAATCAAAGATGGTAGAGGGTGTGGGTTTTCCAACGGTAGATATGGTGGTTCCCTGCCAGAGGAAGGCGATGACTTACTTTAATAGACCTACTGGAGACGAGCCAAAGCTCATTCCTTCTATGATGGATGTTGTGGTGCTCATAGCGTTTAAAGCCAAATGGGGGATCCCTGACCACATTGAACTGGAGCCGGCTAATCAGAACATAATGAATTTACACCGTCCGGGCTACTATGCGTTTTATGCGTATCCTTTTGTCTCAAGTAAATGCTTCCCCTTCCTTCCTTGGTGGTCGATTTATGTCGCTTTTATAAAGTGTGCTCGGCTCAACTCTCTCCGTATGCGTACGGGCGTTTCCTTATGCTCATCAAGTATGCGGAGCTGTGTCACCGAGGAATAAAGAGTTTGGTAGTGAAAATGGACGACAAGTAAAATCGCCTCTTTTGAGAGAGTTTCTTCTATATTTGAACAGAGCACTTCATATCGGACCTGGTGGGTTCGCAGTTGTGTAATTTTGCCTGTAGGTTTCCTTTCCTTTTCATTTTATGCATTTTCTCTTGATATGGTCGTCGGTTGTCTCCCTTTAATGACCTCGTTGATGGTTTTTTTTTCTTGTAGCCGAGCATCTCCTCTACCAGGTGCATATATTTGCAAGTAGGTGAGCGTGATTCTTCTCTATATGGTAGGGAATCGCAAATAGGCACCTTTCCATGAGAAGTTTAGGCACAAGACTCCTGTTGTTGAGTCAGCTCGTTGTGGCCCGTTTCTTTTATCATTGCTCCGTATTCTCTTTTATTTTATCTTTGCATGATCAAATCTCTTCTTGTTGGTAGGTCACAGATGAGTGAGAAGGTCCTGCGCTTGCTTTTCGACAACCAGTTTCCTCTGCTTGTCCCGTTCCAAGGGCAACTACGGGTGGAACCCAAAGTTTGGTTTCTTGGCAGATCATGCCTGTGGCTGGACTTGTTCATTTGGAGGTTGATCCTCGGTCAGACACTCTGGTTCTCATAGCCCGTTCAATGGAAAAACCTTCTTGCAATGGTGGCAAAAAAACACCATCAAAGAGGTAAAGGTTGGCAACGGGGGGATCATTGGCTAAGACGTCCTCTAAGGGAGACCCTACTATAGCGGTATCTTAAGCTGGCGGTGATGCCGACTTGGTCACAAAGGCTACACCCATTTTGGTCGTGGAGGAGGCCACCACAGCAGGAGGACAGATTTTGGGGGCCGCCACAATCGTTTCAAGTGGTCCATCGTCATCTCAATAAGGTCGTGCACCTCTTCGGCAAATGAGAGGTTGATGGGCATGGTGGTGGATTATTATGAGTTGGATTCCGACATTGATCATGCGGACATGCGGATGTTCGATAAAGGGTTTACCAAGGTCGATGTGAAGGCGGAGGGTCATTCTCGTATACTCGAGATCCCATCGTATCTTAACCTGTTGAAGGATATGGTAGAGTTGGTGCCTTAATTTGACATTCTATGTTCCGCCGCTGAAAGCGAGGCTCTTTGGGAGGTTAATGATTCCGCCTTATCGCACGATGTGGGTGGGATGGCCTTGAGGGTGAGTTTCTTTTTGCCTTTTTTTTTGTTTTGTGCTATTTTTCTTTTGTTGATTCCTCACCTCATTTTCTTCTCTATTTTGACTTATATGCTGGAGATAAAGAGTGCTCTAAGGGCCGAGACCAAGCTGAAGCCTTTTTGAAAATGGCCCGAAGTATCATCGGTATCGTACCAAGTGCCGTGAGATGCATGCGCAGCTTAGGGTGCGTGGCATCACTCAATCCGTTAGGGAGGATTTGGAGAAAAGGGATGAGGAATTGATGCAGTATATCCGTAGATGCAGTGAGCTTGAAGAGTTGCTCCATGCCAAAGACGAGGAGCTCGAATTAGGCAAGGGGATTGTGGCAGAGTGCGAAGACCTTTAGGTGAGGGTGTTGTCTTTGCAAGCCAAGCTTGAACAGAATGCCACCAGAGTCGTCAACCTGAGCGTAGAATGGACGGAGAAAGTGCCTGAGCTAGAAAAGAAAGTGGCGAAGTTGGAGAAATCCAGGGGGCTTGAGTGTCGCCTTTGGCGAGGGTGGCAGCGCTGTAAGACACAGGATGCGTCCTTAGGTCTAAGCAGGAAGTTGAAAGGGAGATGGACACATTGAGGGAGGCACGAATTGAGGAGCGTATCGGTGAACTTGATCGTGATGCTTGGAGCCTGGGAGATGGTGTTACAGCTCTCGAGGATGAGAAGGCGCAGCTGTTGGCTCAGGCCCGCCCTCAAGAATCTACCCCGATGTTGTCCCCCTCCGCTTGTATGAGTTATGGGTTCATGCCGAGGTCTAACTGTTGATACCCAATTTTTCTTATATTTTAAATAAATATATATACACTTTCAAAATAGCATAAATTCATATATATATATATATATATATATATATATATATATATATATATATATATATATATATATATATATATATATATATATATATATATATATATATATATGCATGCGTAAGCATTTTTATAAATTTTTTCTATAATTTTAAAGGCTTCGAATTGATTTATTTCTTTCCTTTTTACTTGTAAAATTTTCAATAATTATCCTTCAAATTATTTTTGTGGCGATTTAGTCATCTAAATTCTATATTTATGTCAAAATATTACTTAAATAGTTTTAGTGTATTCTTTATAATTGCCTTTACATTTTAAAGTTAATTTGCATATATTTGCAATACTAGCCCTATTAATGATTATTATATTATTAACACATAAAATGGTATTTTATATTTTTAAAATACTAAACAACTATTTTTTAATCATTTTAGTACAGGAAATACTTTTTGGATATAAATTATATAGTAATGAAAATGGCTATTTAAAATCTAACCTAATTTTGTTTTATTTTTACCCAAAACCCAACCGCAGAATTAGCACAATTTTTAAGCCTAAATCCACCCAGGCCCAATACCCACCTGCCCAACCCAAATACCCGGCCAAATCCTGGACGTTGATCATTTTGATCAATGGTCCAGGTTCCCCTTTCCTTAATTAAACCACCATATATCCTAAAACCCTAATTCATTTCCCACATTCTACCGCTGCCATCTAATCCTCTCTAATCTCAAACACTCTCATCCTAACCCGAATCCTCAATCTTACTGACCCCTCATCTATGGCTATCTTCGGTGACATCTCAGCACCTCTCAGGGCTCCAATGGCCTCTCTCATGTTATTATTGCCATCTCTAAGGTCCTCAAGGGACCAGGGCTATGTTGACTTGCATCTAGGGTTCATCTCTCGCTTGTTCCATGCCATTCTGGTGTGATTTTGAGTGAGATATTCCTATATTATCTACGATCTATAATTTTCTAAACAGGTTTCTTCATCTCTGTATGGTTCTCTTCGAAACCCTAATAACTTTTCTAAAACCTCCTAAATCCGTACAGTTCTAAGGTGATTTAAGTTTTCTTCCTGTGAGTTTTACAATGGCCTTGAGATTCTTTACAAAAATCATATGATTTCAAGTGATTTTTCATCTTTTCCTAAAACTAGGGTTTCCGGAATTTCTTTTTAGTTTTTTTTATTCTTTGTGTTTAAACTTCTGCTTCTCATATAATTTTTTGACTGATATTATGAACTTGCTACAACCTTAGCCCGTTTGTACTGAAAACCCTAATTGTTTGGGATTCTTCGTTTGGTTTCTGGATATTGGTACATTTGATTGTATTCTTGCCTTGGGTTCTTGTGACTTCTCGTGATTTTCTTATCCTAATATGCTTCTACTAAATTTTCCTAGTTTGACCTTTCACTGATATTATGTACTTGTGTTCACCATGACCATTCATGCAAGACTTGTACATTTCTCCTTGATTCAATGTTGTTTATCTTTTGTTTTGTTAAAATTATGTATCGATTCCCGACTATTCATGCTCTACCTCATTTTTATATGCTAAACATGCTGATTCTTTCATGACTTTCTCTTTGGCTGAACCCATGATTATTCGAAATCCCTTAATCCCTGGTTTAATTTGAACACTTCCCTATAAATGTTTTATTCTTACTCCTTGTGATGACCTGATCCGTCGTCTCATGAGTTACTGCTCCATTTCCACATTTTATGCTTCTCTATGCTTCATTATCGATATTGGATGTGATCTAGTCAATTTGGATTGGTTTTGGTAGGAAATGAGACACCTAATCTATTCTAAGAAAGGCTTATTTTGGAAAGGTTAATCGGATATTGACTCATGAGGTGGAGGGCTCGGATGTAATTTTTGGTGATTTGGTTAGCTTCGGTATATGATTTGTTACTTAGGAGTGTGATCGGAAGTGGTTTCGGAGGTCCGGTATAGAAGTTAGGTTGTTTTTGAGAAGTTAGTATTTTGGTAATTTCCGGTTGGTAGGTGAAATTTTGATCCGAGGATCGGAATGGAATCCGAGAGTTTCAGTAGCGTCATTAGGTTATTAGGGATGTGTTTGCAAATTTTGAGATTATTCGGAGGTGATTTGGTTGGGTTTTTGATCGAATGCGTATTTCAGAAATTTCATAAGAACTTAGGCTTGGATTTGATGTAATTTGATGGTTTTAGCATTGTTTGTGGTGTCTTAATAATTGGAGAAAGTATGAAAAATGTTTTAGGATGTATTGATATTTTTGGTTGAGGTCCCGGGGGCCTCGAGGTGAGTTCGGGTGGCTAACGGGAAGCTTTTGGACTTGTAAAGTTTGATGTTGCTGCTGCTTCTAGTATTTTCACTTATGCGGAACTTGGACTGGAGAAGTGGTACCACATGTGCAAGAAGTAGCCGCATGAGTGGTTTTGGACTTTTAAATGGATTTTCGCAGAAGCGTAAGGGTTGACCGCAGAAGCGGTTCCGTTGATGTGAAATTGGAGTCATAGAAACGGTTCCTGGGGGCCTTTGTGTTTTTTGTAGAAGCGGCACTTTTGCCGTATAAGCGATGTCGTGAAAGAGGCTATTTAACCACAGAAGCGGATTAAGCTGGGGAAAAGTATTTAAGTTCTTCGCGAATTTTTTGAAGAGTTAGTCATTGTTCATTTCAGACTAGGTGGTCTTTGAGAGATTTCGAAGAGGGAAATCGAGGGACTTCATTGAGGTAAGGATTTCTGAACCTAGAACATAATTCGAAGGTGTTATTTCAAGAATTAAAGCTGAAAAACTAAGGAATCAACGATTAAAAAAGAGAGGTTAGGGCTTGAACCTAAGAGATATATGAATGGGGATTTGAGGAGTCAATTAAACTCCGATTCTTGTGATTTTTATATGTATAAACTTGTGATGAGATAAGAAATCCGTTGATGTGAAAATTTATGAGTTTTGAGAAGTGAGCCCAGGGCTCGAATTTTGCTAATTTTGGGATTTTTGTTATTTTTCGATTGTTTTCGATTGTGTATTGTTCCCTTAGCCTATTGTGATTGTTGTGGTTTTTGTTAGATTCCACGCGCGAGGAGGCTGCTTCGAGTGGCAAGGGCATAGAGAGCTAGAGATTTGTCCGGCTTGAGGTGAGTAATGATGTCCTGAGGGTTTGGAATCCCGGATTTGCACGACGTAGTGCTCTATTGAGGTGAGACACACGCTTAATGATGAGCGCAAGGTCATTTACTATTGGGGATCGTGACTTGGTCCATCAAAATTGATATTTTTACCACGTTTGATCGAGATTTAATTTTTATCACCATGATTTGGGTTTATTCACATACTTGGGCTTAAATGCCGACCATTTGAATCCTTTGTGAATTTTTATCATCGGTTTCCTCACTAGTTTGATATAATATTTTAACTAAGTCCCATTGAATTACAATGTTTTACAAACTCAGCTGCTTTACTCTAATTTGAGATTTAAATGATAGTTAAAATGTTGTTTGAGCTAAGCACTATTGTTTTGCTTATGCCCGAGGGGCTTATGATGATTTTTGGACTGAGTGAGGCCGAGGGCCATATGTGAGGTTATGCTGAGTGATATGAGGCCGAGGGACTAAGTCACTTTGTGTGCCACAAGGTGGATCGAGTGATGTGAGGCCAAATGATGTGAGATCTAGTACTGAGTGATGTTGGTAGAGGTGGCTTGATATAGTTATTGGTCTGTATGGGGCCCCTATGGAGTCTGCACACCCACAATGAGCGCGGGAAACCATATGATTGAGAGTGAGGCCGAGTGATTGATACTATACTAAGCGACTGATAGTGAGCCCGAGGGGCTGATACTATACTGAGTGGTTGAGAGGGATGCCCGAGGGGCTGATACTGTTTTGTGCGTGTTACATTATGCACGAGGGGAGGATTTCTACTTGTTATTTAAATGCCAAATTACCTGTTTTACTTGGTTTTAAGTATTTCTCTACTGATCCTCTACTGATTTACTGCTTTTAAATGATTTACTCCTTAATATAGAATTGCTTTGTGCATTTATGTGTTTTTATGCTTGCAGTCATTATTTATAATTATTACTTACTGGATCAGAGTACTCATATTACTTCCTACACCGTATGTTCATATACAAGCAGAGCAGACTTTGCTCCTAAGCATTGATCTTCCCAGTCCAAGTGGTGATTGGAGACTACGAGGTAGCTTTCAGCGTCCACAGCCCCGAGCCTCCATTATCTTATCGTTTATGTTATCTTTAAGACACTATTGTATCGGGTTCTATATTTCTAGACTTGTACTGGATTTCTCCTTAGTTGCTCATGACTTATGACACCCTGGTTTGGGCTGTGTTAGGATGGTTTCCCTTGTTATTATCTTTTTCCGTAAATTATGGCTATATTGAACATGTTTCAAACTTACTTATGTTAATTAACTATTAAAAAGGTGTTTCATTTTGTTTGGTTGGCCTTGTCTTCAAGAAAGGTGCCACACGATCGGGTTCGGGAATTGGGTTGTGACAAGTTGGTATCAGAGCCTTTATTACATAGGTCTCACGAGTCATGAGCAAGTTTAGAAGAGTCTCGGGGATTGGTACGAAGACGTGTGTATTTATCCTCGAGAGGCTGCAGAATCTTTAGGAAAACTTCATATTCTTGAAATTCTTGTCGTGCGACTATGTTGATACGAGAACTAAACTTTTGTATTCTATTCTCTCGCAGACGGCAAGGACTCGCGCTACCGGACGGGATGGACGACCACCAGTACCACTCAGTGAAGCCACCAGAGGCCGTGGATGGTCGTGGTCATGGTAAAGGCAGAGCAGTTAGGGAAACAACCATTGATCCAACAGCTGCCCCAACCTAGGATCAGCCTCCAGTTGTAAATACTCCACCAGCACCTATTCAGGCACTGATGGTGCCCATTGTGATTCCCGATCTTCAAGAGGCCTTGTCTCAAATGTTATCAGTTTGCATTGGCCTGGGGAGGCAATCAGACCTCCACTGCTCGCACACCTGAGTAGGTAGTGCAGGGATTGCAGACATCGGGAGCACCTCCAGCTTAGCCGGTTGCACCAGTTCAGGACTTTGTGGTTCCAGTTATGCCAGACGATGAGCAGTATCGTCATGAGACGTTTGGGAGGCTCCAGCCTCATTCATTCACTGGTTCTAAGGGCAAGGATGCTCAGGGATTTCTCGACAAGTGTCAGCATCTGCTTCGGTTAGTCGTTGGTGTAGTGCCCTTGTTTTTGGCAGGAGTTCTCCACTCTCTCCTTGGAGAAGTATGTACCGCTTTCCCATAGGGAGGATCTGCATAAGCCGTTTGAGTGGCTCTGACAGGGTGATATGACTATGTCTGAGTATTAGGCGAGGTATTCTAAGTTGGCTCGTCATGCCACATGGATGGTTCTGATAGATTGCTGGAGGATCAAGAGGTTTATGGATGGTCTTAACTATTATCTGCGTATTCAGATGACTAGAGAGAGTTTTGGGTATTTTATTTGAGGAGGTGGTTGATATTGATCGGGAGATCGAGGCGGCTTGCCGGCATGATAGAGAGGAGAGGGAGGCGAAGAGGCCTCGAGGTTCTGGCTGTTTCAGTGGTGCTCCATCTAGGGGTCAGTTCCAGCATGGTAGAAGACGTTCTTTTAGGCCCGAGTATCGTGGGGCATCATTAGGCCGTGGTTATTGTGGTTCTCAGTAAGGTTAGCCTTCACTCAGCGCCCTTCCAGCTCAGAGCTCATCGTGAGCCCGTCTGTCCAGGGTTCTCCCATACCGAGTGCATCAGCTAGTCACTCGGGTGCAAGGGGTTCCCTTCAGTCCCATTCTCTAGCACTTAGGAGTTGTTTTGACTATGTAGAGTTTGGAAACATGTGGAGGTAGTGTCCTCGTCGTGCTGCTACTTCATCACAGCAGAGGGGTCAGCCCTCGTCTTCTGCTCTAGTTTCTTCAGCACCCACCTAGTTAGCTGGGGGGGGGGAAGTCAGGTAGCCAAGGATCGCCCTAGAGGTGGAGGTTGATCAGATGGTGGCCAAGCCCATTTTTATGCTATTCCAGGCAGGACCGATGTTATTACTTCCGATGCTGTCATTACATGTATTATTCCAGTCTGGCACACAGATGCCTCTATCTTATTTGATCCCGGTTCCACCTAGTACTATGTGTCCTCATATTTTTCTCATCATTTAGGTACGACGCGAGGGTGTCTTGCTTTACCTGTTCACATATCTACCCTGGTACATGATACTATTATTATAGACCAAATGTATCAGTCATGTGTTGTGACTATTGGGGGTCTGGAGACCCGAGTTGATTTATTGCTATTGAGCATGGTGGACTTTGATGTTATTCTAGGCATGGATTGGCTATCTCCATGTCATGCTATTATAGATTGTCATGCTAAGACAGTCACTTTGGCTATGCCGGGTGTTTCGCGAATCGAGTGGTATGGTGTGAATTATTATGTCCCTATTAGAGTGATTTCTTTCCCAAAGGCCCATCGTATGGTTGGTGTGAGCACATGATTTTTGCCCTATGTGAATTATTCGCAAAAATTCAAACAAAATGATTTTATTTAATTATTTTTGCAATTTTTGTGAATTTTTGTTAATTGTCTGTATTTTTATTTGTACATTTTAATTAGTGAAAAATCGTGACGACCCAAAGGGGTCATCACGTAATTCTCCCTTTCCTTGCTCTTCTGAGGCGTTGAAAACCTCTTGTTGGGTTGCCTCGATTTGCCTGCACAGTATGGGCGCGAAGCCGGAAATTTCTTATGTGAAAATATTTGAATTATGTGTTAAAAACTAAGAATTTTGATAATAATAATGCTATAGTTGACTTTGGTCAACGTTTTGGGTAGACGGACCCGTACCCATGGTGTGACGGTCCCGGAGGGTCCGTAAGGAAATTTAGGACCCGGGCGTATTCTCGGAATAGAAATCCGGGATCCCAGGCCTAAGTACGGAGCTTTTCTGCGAAACTATTTTATGAATATGCTTAAGGAAAAATAAAAATGAAAATTTATCAAAAGCGATGGTATCGGGATCGTATTTTGGTTACAACGCCCGGTACAAGTCATAAATGGGCGTTAAGTGCTATCTGTAAAATTTGGTTGAAAACGAACGTCGGTATGATGTGTTTCGGACTAAAAGTGAAAAGTTTGAAAACTTTGAACATAGAAATGGAAATCATGAGTTTTGGAGGTTGATTTTGTGATTTTGATGTTATTTTGGCAATTTTATTGCTCGAGAAAGTTCGTAGGATGACATTGAGTTAGTGTGTGTGATTGGTTGGGAGCCCCGAGGGAGTGTTTTTGGGGGTGGTTCGGGGTGTTTTTGGCTCTTTGGACTTAGAAGATTTTCTGCAACTGTTGCCTAGTGATTTTGCTCTACGCGATCGCGGCCTCTGCCTCGCGATCGCACTGCTTTGACTCGTACCTCTATGTGATCGCATCGCCATTCACACGATCGTGTAGCTTCTAGCTTCCTCTTCTCCGGTTTCGCGTACTAGTCCACGCGGTTGCATAGATCAATTGACCTCTCAGTGACTTTTCATCTACGCGGTCGCAGCACTCCTCATGTGATCGTGTAGCTTCTAATCTTCCTTCACCGCGATTGCGTCACCATTCCCGTGATCGCAAAGGGTAGTTTCGCCCAGTGATTTTAAAAGCCTAAAAACATACCAGTGGTGGGATTTATTCCCAAATTCTCACACGAGCTCTTCCAAGAATCCTCCATTGGACAAAATTCAAGCTCTCATTTCTTCGTAGTTCATTGGGTAAGTAATCTTAACTTCATTTCTTCCTGTTTCTTTCATCAAAACATCAATTTTCTAGCCCCAAATCATAGAATCATGGTAGGAATAAGGGCTTTTGGGTAGAGTTAGGTTTTTGAGAATTTTGGGCGATTCAACCTCAATTTGGGGTCGAATCTTAAAACAAATCATATATTTGGACTCGTGGGGTTATGGGTAATCGGAATTTGGTCCAAGCCTCGAGTTTGGACCATGTGGGCCCGGTGTCGAATTTTGGTATTTTTGGAAGAAAGTTAGAAAATGCATTTCTAAGCTAGGAATTTGTATCCTTGTGTTATTATTGATGATACTGACTCAATTTATGGTAGATATTGTTGGTTCGGGGTCAAATTCTAGAGAAAAGGCGATTGTTGAGCTTTGAGTTGCTATTTACGGATTCGAGGTAAGTGTTCGATCTAACTTTGGCTTGAATGAATAGGATTAGGTTAATATTTGCTATGTGCTATGTGGAGTCAGTGTATAGGTATAGTGACGGTTACCTATGCGCCTGAGTCTAGCATGACCGTGAGTCATAATTGCTATTAAAATTTCGAAAGAAGTGAAAAATTGTGATAATTACTTGTTAAATGAACTATGAAGTGATAGTTGAGAAGTATGGACTAAAGAGGAATTTTTGGTACCTTTCCCTTGCCGGGACGTATTGTTGATCTGTTTTTCCCTTGACGGGATTTATGTATTAATTGTATTTCCCCCTTGCCGGTATTACTTTTACGGTTTCGTTTATACCTTTGCCCTATTATCTCTGAACATTGTTTGGGTGAGGTTGAGTGATAAAGCACGATGGGTGATGCCGTGTAACCATTGATCTACTCCATACTATGGACTAGGTGAGGAAGAGTGATAAAGCACGATTGGTGATGCCGTGCAACCGCTTTATGCTCTTGATTGGGTGAGGAAGAGTGATAAAGTACGATGGGTGATGCCATACACTTTAATTGATTATCTTGGTGAGGATGATAGTAAAAGCACGATGGGTGGTGCGGTGCAACATTTGATTTACTAGTTTCCTCTTATTGATGTTTATTATATCGTTTCCATTTCTTTTTTGTTGTTGATTAGATAATTGAAATGTTATACCCCCCAGCATGTCCCCTCCCCATTATCTGTTTAAATTTTGTTATCTTTCCGTTATTGCACATACATCTGTATAGGTTGCTTGTGGTAGGTCCGGTTTAGCCAGTCACTACCTCGCCAGGGTTAGGCTGGGCACTTACAGGCACATAGGGTCGGTTGTGCTGATATTACACTTCTGTGCCTTTTGTGCACAGGTCGGGATACAGCCTACGGACAACAACAGTAGTTAGGGAGCGACCCTCCAGCCCAGAGACTCTGAGGTAATTCACTGGCGTTCACGGGCCCTGAGTCTCCTCGATCTCTTCCAGTTTGTTTTTATTGTATCAAAACAGACTTGTTATGTATTTCTTTCAAACTTTTTATTTTAGTACTCTTTTAGTCATCTGTGAGTAGTGACACCGGATACTAGGTAGAGACATGTTACTAATTTCCGCACTTTATTATTGCTGTTGTTGCTAAAAATCTTCCGCGTGGTTTTAATTAATTATTTCAATATTTAATTTGTTTTAGAATTAAGTTTTTTTGAAAATGATAAAAAAGGTTGGCTTGACTAGATTCGACAATAGGCGCCATCACGACTCCCGATGGTAGGAAAAATCCGGGTCGTGACAAAAATACAAAAATACTTGGCATTGGCATTTAGTATTTTATGTTACCTTTTAGGAATAATTAATGACTAGGCTATTTTACAAAGAGGATAAAAAAAATAATTTATTTTTACATTTTAATTGTTAATTGTTGAATTTGTCACGAGTTTACTTTTAAATAGAAATTAACTAATTTTTAAGAAATAATTAGTTTAATTTTGCAAATACCTTAGGTCTTTATTTTAATCTTCATTTTCATAAATTCAAAAAAATATAAAAATACAACATGAAAACAATAAATAAATAAAAAGAAATAAAAAAAAGCAATAAAAAAAGAGTGGGTTTAATTAAAGACCCAATGTTGGGCCATTAATTCATGTAATTCCAGGCCCAAGCGGATTCCCCCCCCCCCCACCCAAACGGACCCAATTGACCCAACCAAGTTTTTTTCCCACTCGGTCCACCTCAGTATGCAACCAAACGACCCCGTTTTAGCAGCATTGAATCAGAGTCGTCGATGATTTTAATCGAACGGTTCTTAACTAGGGATCCATCTGTATAAGAATGTTCGAAACGTCCCTCCCCACCCCATTTCATCATCATCAGAAACCCTTCTCATGAAAACCCTGATAGCCCACCGCCGGCGATGGAGGCGCCTGCAGAGAAACCTCACCCCATTAGCACCCCAAACTCTCCTTCTCATCCTCTATCCGAATCTATAACTCATTTCCCTCTAACACACCCAGAAAGCGTCGAATCTTTGTTTGAAACTTTTCCAGCCATGACACCACTTCTCCTAAATCAGTCGGAATTAACACCACAAGACTGTCTTGACCCCCTCTATCAAATCCCCAAAGCCTTGTTCCTCGAATTTGGGCGGAACTGTTCGAATTTCAATTTAAACATTTTCTGGTCAAAAACCTAACCTCTTCAAAGTCTCCCAAATTGACACCACATATTCACTTCACCTTCCACATGACGAATTCATTGTCCACGGCATTCGAATGTAACTAGAATCGTCTGAATTTTAGGTCAAGGATCGGCATGGTTTCGAGTCAGGCCAATAAGTTTTCTTGTCCTTTTTCTTTTCCTTGTTCAATTCTTTTCTTTTTCTTCTGTAATTATATTCGTTAATTTCTAGTTTAGGATCAAATTTAATTTTTGTCAATTTTGGATCCTAATTTTCTGTTTAATTGTCTATTTGCTTATACTATAATTCATTTGGTTTTTAGTTTAGCTTGATTATTAGTAGATCAGAATACCTTAGTTGTTCTTGATTCATCCCAATCCGTTTAGTTAAGAATAGGATTTAGGTTAATATTTTGGTTATCATTGACTTTCTTTCTGATTTAGTTTAGCACGAATGCATTCTTATTGACCTTTTCTTTTAGCTTAAGTCACGATCTGGATTTTGTTTAAATTATGTTTGGTCTGGTTTTATTTGATTAGTGCGTTTTGTTAGCTTAATTAGGTAGTTTAGTAAATTCAGGGAATATTAAGGGGTATGTGGGTAATTGGAAATAGATATGAAGGTTATAGGTCATACTAGAGTTTCTTGAAACTTTCTAGATAGGGGTATAAGTGAAGTTTTAAGAAGTTTAAGGCACTAACTTGAAGAACAAGTTAAGAAATAAAGGACTAAATAAGTAAATAAATAGGGACTAGAGGATAAGCACAAAATCTGTGGGCTGCCCTTATTTTGCCTATAAAAGACAATGAATAGTGCCTTAACATAGAAGTTTGGACCTCCAAAACATTCCCCCCTCCCCCCCCCCCCCCCCCAAGCAATACTCTTCCAGTTTAAGATTTGAAATTCAAATTTCAGATCCAAATCTTCTTCTAGTTCTTAGTTCTAAAATAAAAAAATACAAAAAAACATACAAAATTCAGTAGAAATAAGAAAAAATCGTTTCATTCAATTTTCTAGCTAAATTCTAGTTTTGGTAGCTGATTTACATTTGTGAGTTCATCTTTTGTAATTTGAAGATTCAGAGAGTTTTATGTTGGATTTCGAGTAGTTTTGGGAGTTCATTCAATCAGTTTTGGCCAGTTTAATTGGGTTTTTTGATTGCTGAAGTGTCCTAGGTGTTTAAGGAGTTAGTTTTAAGTGAAAATTTGATCCCATTGTTGCTGTGTTGGTTGATTCCTTGATGGATTGTTGAAACTTTCTGAACTATTGCTGCTATCGCTAACTTCTCTCTCCTTTTCTGGTTATTCTACACTCCAGGTACACGTTTATGAACTCACCCTGATGTAGCTGTAAAGTGAAGTCGAAATAAGATATTGCTAGATCTATGCATTTGAAAGATGTTTTTATTTACAATTCAATAGGTGTTAGTTAAATAAATGTGATTAATGTTAGTTAGTTGTTTTGTGAATAATAGATACGTTGGACTATTAGTTTTGATTGTATTGAACTATTGGACTGTTTTATCTAAACTAATTAGATGTGTACTCCTGGAAGCATGAGCTTTATATAGCTAACAAACTAGTTTAGTTTGTGTTGATTAATAGAATCTTAGTTTGCTTTCATATGTATTCAACTAGACTGTTTTCCTGGGATTGTTCAAACTCGCAATCATATACGTTACAATATTCGTATAGTGAGTGCATTCTTAGTTCAACGTTAACTTTTGTTTAAATTAAAAATTAAAATCCGTTGGGAGTTGTATTTGATTGTGAAATCAGCGTGCTGGCCACTACAAGTTTAATGGCCCGAAATTCATTGTTATAATATAAGTGTTAGTAAGTTTAGATTAATAATTCATAGCAGTAGTTACTTGAGTTAAAAACGCCTCATTGATTAAGACTATTTTGAATTACTTCATGTTAGTGATTAGTCGAATCGTGGTTAGTGATTGATTGAACTTCCATAACTGGAAGGATTCAAATTTCAAACATTCGTGAATTAGTGGAATTGAACTATAAGTGGACATGAGGATTGTCTTACTGGGTTCCAATTCCAAAGCCCAAGCAGCTACCTGTAGTTTCCAGCTGAGACACCCTTCAGCCTAGGCGTATGAGCGGCCTGCCGTTTGGGCATTCCTGATTAGTGTTCTCTTGATTTCATTGAACTTAAATCTAGAGGTGTTCAAAACCGATCCAAAACCGAAAACCGAACCGCATCGAAGCTGAATGGCTTACTACTAATGGCTTAACGGACATGGAACAAATTGAATTTTTTTTATTAATGGTCTATCGGTTTGGGGGCAAATTATTTCATTTTCTTAACGGATAATTCGTCTATCGGTGTGATGCTAAATGTCAGAAGAAGACGAGGATTTTTTTTGTGTGATATTGGGATGTTTTGTTATGTTCTTCACATTAAGGGGAAATGATATGCAATGTTAGTGTTATTGTGGCTTAATTGTTGTATGTGATTAAAATATATGTTTTTGTGCAAGGATTCAATGAAGTCATTTCCATTCATTTGAATGTTTCTATGTATGATTGAGTTACTTGTTGTGATAGTTAGTTTGTGTCTACGATTGAGTTATTTGTTGTGATAATTATAGCGTTGTTGGTCTCAAATAGGTGTGTGAGTAAACTGATATGGTGTGAAATGCTTGAGTATTGACTACTATAAGTGACTCGTATATGACCATGTACAATCCGAAAAGAATCTAAAATGCCCTTCTACATTTTTAAATAGGCAAATGTAATTCCACGTGGATTTACATGTCTTCCGTTAGTGGATAAAGGTCTTTTTAGCCAATTTTTAGACGGCAAGGGCATTTAAGGGGCCAACTTTTAACGGAGAGCTTTGATGTCCTATTTCATATAGAAAAGGGGTATTTTAGGCCCTTTTCCGTTTAAAAAATGTGCTTTGAAAAGCATTTACTATTTTATTCTTTACTCTTACTTATATAGGGGCGTTATGGAAAATCAATAGTTATTGTTTACCATTAAGAATAATGGTGTCGGAGGGGGAATGAATTTAGTCTAATGGGATGTGCATCTTAACACCCCTTTGATCTAGAGGAATCGTCTCATCGACGATATTTGGTGAATTCACAACTGTTTGAAAGATTGTTCTCAATTGCTTTTATGGTGTTAATGTTATCTCTGCATTGCTTCCGATTCATGCTCTATAATCAGTTCAGCTATTTCATGTCCAACGGGAAAACATAATTTAGTGAATATGTATATTAAGCCGATAAACTTCCCGATAACCGCCCGATAAGAGCTAATCTGATACCAATCTGCCAGATAACTTATTGGGTGGCTAACAGATTAATATATTTAAAAGCCGATAACCGTTAAGACAAATTTTTAAGAGTAAATAGCCGCCCAATCCCCCGATAAGCAACCCTACTTAAATCAGTTATTGTTGAGAAAAGGTCTAGGTGTGAGCACTGTCTAGGATCCTTGGGGTCTTTAGGGAACTTTGACACACCTATCCATGATATTGTCTTTAAGACTTTTAAATTTGAGGATATTGGAGGCTCAGGAAGTCATTTGGGCTTGCTTCAGGATCCCTATTGTTAACTTCTTCTTTTTCTTTATTTGTTTATGTAATTTATGCAGCTGGTATGTAATAACTATTCATAAACAACATTGGGGTGATTAGTGAAAAAGGGGTGGGTAGTTATATCTGTTAGGTAATTCGGGTAGATACCATGCCTATAGAATTTTGTTAATACACTTGCTATGTTTACTTTACTTTCACAAAATTAGAAATCATGTTTATAGGATTAAATGGCTTCACTAATGGAAATCATGTCTGTATGGTTAAAATCAAATTTATAATTAGAAATCATGCCTAAAGGATCAAAATGTTTTAATAATTAGATATCATGCCTATAGAACTTCAAATGAATTTTGTTAAACAAATCAGTTTAATCCATGTTAGTTCCTTTTGAACTAGTTTAATCATTTATCCGTTTTTAATGAATTTTCGAACACTGCCTTAATTACTATCGCTAGAAAACATGTCTATAGGATCTCAAGTATTCATTTAAAACTGTTCGCCATTTTATTGTATCAATGTAGATATTATGCTCTTAGGACATCACTGTTCTGCGTTTAGGCAAGCCTATATGGCGATTTAAATTATGCAACTCTGAAACTGTGCTTTGGTTATTTAAAACAGTTCAGATTTAAAAGGTCTAAATCAGTAGTCTATATCTTTTACACTTTGTCCTAAGTCAATACTGCATAACCCCTGCTCGCCTAGATATCATGTTCTAGGATTTTCTCTTAAATACCTGACTGTTGTTTGAAGACGTGCATTTGCTTGTTATATTTGTGGAGGTAACTATGGGCCTATATCTTGCTCCCTTTAAATACAGTCCTAATTGTTCTTAATTGAATCCTAGACTTTTATCTTTTTAAAACCTTAAGATGGTCATAAGCTATCCAAAAATAAAGGTCTTAAAATACCTCCAGGGCCACGAGGAAGGGATAGGTAGTGCACACATATGACACTTTTAAGGTTGCTAGAACGCATTAGGCTATGAACGGGGGGAGGGAATTGGGTAGAAATGGATATGATGACTACGCACTAATGGCACGTGTAGCCCATTACTGGGGAGTGTTTACCGGACATTGTGTGGAGTGATCATGTAGGCTAACCAACCTAGGACCCCCATTCCCAATTCTTGATGTTTAAACTTTACTCTTTATGTGCAACTTGTTCAAATTCTTTGTCTTATTATGTGATTCATACAATGTCCAACATGATTTTATTAGTGGTAAAACTAGTTGATTAGTGGTGCAATCGATGATTCCGTGCCTTTTCTCCTCAAGTTGTCCGCTTGAGGGTACCGGTATAAACCCCCATAGTAACCCTAATTTGATCTAAATTGTGCATGCATCATGGTCAAACCTAGTTGGATCATTTAGGTTGTCCGCATAATGATCGTTTAAGATGAGCCTTATCCAAAGTCCACCGAGGTTTCCATAATCCCAATTGACACAACCACGTTCTGTACATTAAATTGGAGAACTAAATGCCAATATGGTAATCATGAATGTATAAATAGTCGAGTCTGGTGGGGGAAAAGGCCTAACCATTTTGTTTTGCAAAAACTTAGGCATGAGGTCCCTGGATTCGGCATGGTTAGCAACATTCCACCATTGCTGCTAGATTGGTGGGAGGACCTTTCCTCAAATGACAAGAAACATGTAAGAAAGTACCTGAGTAACTTTCCTTCCCTGTTCAATATTGAGCCAAACAACAAGTTGACCAAGGATACCATTTTGTTCTAGGACAGTGAGTGGTCTGTGTTTCGTTTCGGCGACATAGAAATTACACCATTTTTAGAAGAAATTGGAGGGCTTGCGGGGTTGTCTTGGGATAGCCCCGGGTTACTGGTGCCGTAGAACCGTACTGGTAAAGGTTTTTAAAGATGACGGGGCTGAAGAAAAATGCTTACCTGGTATTCCTAAAGGAATCTTACATACCCTTCGAATATCGGTATGAGCCATAGCAAGTCCTACCGTGCTACCATAGAGTTCTCTCTTATTTCTCTGGGCCACATCCACCACAGAGTGTTGATGTTCATTTTATGTTGCTTAGGCATGATAGGATTCCCAATGAAAAAGGAAAGAATCCACACTAGGTTGGCCATGGTCGCCAAGACTTTGATAGAAGGGATCAATGGACAGACATACACTATATTCCCTAGATCATAGCCGACATCTACAGGGCTCTGGAGTGCTGCCAAAGAGGGGTCAAGCATTTCGAGGTATATAACTTGTTGTTGGAGGAGTGGTTGTTAGAACACTTTCAAAAGTGTCACTATCGCCAATAATTTATGCGAAGAGCTTGGAACGACCATATTGCCTTCCATCACCCCAAGCGGATGACTTACATCCTAGGCAGGTTTGCTCAGCCAGAAAGTGCCAAACAATGGGTAGAGTTCTTCGACAATCTGACCGAGGAACATGTGCAATGGATGTTTGAATGGTTCCCAACAAATGAATTCATCATCAGATCCAGGGACGCTCCACACTTGGTGCTGATTGGGTTGAGAGGGATATACCCGTATGTCCCTATCCATGTTTTGAGGCAAGCAGGCAGGAAACAGGTTGTACTAAGGGTTCCCAAGATGAGTAATTTCATCATAGTCTTTCAAGACAACGATGTCCCTTACAAATGCCAAGCTCAACACATATAGTACTGCAAGATAATTGTGGAAAAGAATATTGTTTATCCAGACAAGTATAATGCGGGGTGTGAGCCCCTCTACCCAGCATGGGTAGATAACAATATAAAAGTAATGGTGACGCCAGGAGCCGGTCGAGGGAATAGGATCATAGACGAAGAAGCTGAAGCTCAAGTCAAATACAAAAAGCTGCACGAGAGAGTCCACGACTCTGAGAAAGAGCAACGGAAAATACATGAGAGGAATGTGAGGTTGATTGAAGAATGGAAACAGATGACAGTCACTTCCAACGAGAAACTGGAATATCTAGAGCGAGGAATAGTAGAGCTAAAAGGTAAAGTCATAAAGAGGATTGAGGATTGCCAGAACACTGAAGGATTTGAAAGAGGACATCTAGCCAGAGCCTTTTGTTGTTGGGTCTGCGTGAGCTGGGGGACTATATGATGGAGTCAGGAAGATCGAATGTGGCTAAGGTCCTTCTGGGACCAAATAGGCTAGATTTATTTGCTTTCCTAAGATGTAATAAGACCAAGTGCCAGTAGTGACTTATTTTTCTATTATCTAAGTGTTGTTTTGGGATTCGTCTATTTTTACATTAAGAAATGAAGCATTTGTTGGAATCTAAAGTTTTCCAAATCTATTTATTTCTAGGCCTACCTCGGGCATAACGAGGCTCCCAAATTAAAACACGAATTTACATTCAGCAATATGTGTTTAAATACTGCAAACATTTTAGAATCCTCACTGACTTGTTACCTTTTGTTGTTGCTTATTTTGATTATTTTCATCCCCTTAGGTTGGTTCACTCATACTGGTCTCATCGGCGTATCATACCAGATCTAGAGGTCCTCCACCTCCTCCTCCTCCTCCTCCAAGCAACACAAAAAGCAGCGGAAAAGCAAAAATGGACGACTTAAGTGGTTTCTAAAAGGAGAATATTGAGAATGCAGAAACTTTAGATGGATGGAGTACTTCAGCACCCAATGACCTAGTCTTGAGATTGGAACAAAAGATATTGGAATTTCAAAGATAACTTGAGAAGGTTCGCAACTTACCAAACTTGTCACTCACCCTGAATGTTGACATCAACCAACAGAACACAAAGACCCCAATACCTCCCTAAAACACACAAAACCAACATCCATAAAATCCTTCCGCACCAAATCAATATGCAACACTACCCCAAAATCTCAATCCATTGCCAATACCAACTCCACCACAATATCACCATCAACCAATTCAACATCCATTAACCACCACTTACCACACTCCCCAAAATATACCACAACGCATTCTTGATCCCCAAAACTCCACCAATGACCATCACTGCACCCAAGTTCTTGGAACCCATAAAAGCAACCCTATAGATGTGGAAACTATACCTCACTCTATCCAACCAATTTCCTATACACCGAAATCCTCCAAGAAGGACATGCTCATTCAAAACATGGCAAAGGAACTAAATAAGTTGACAAGCTGAGTTCAAGGTGTTGAAGGCGGGAAAAAATAGAAGAGTTGAACCATGAAGACCTATGAATACAGCCAGACGTGGAACTTCTAGAAGGATACAAACCCCCCAAGTTTGCGATGTTTAACGACACAGGTGATCCCAGAGTCCATCTGAGGACCTATTGCGACAAACTTGTCGCGGTTGGGAAACACGAAAAGATCCAAATGAAACTCTTTATGAGGAGCCTTACTGGGGATGCTTTGTCTGGGTACACCAACCAAGATCCCAAGAAATGGTCCAATTAGGTAGGTATTGCGTCAGATTTCATGGACTAGTTCAGGTTCAATAAACAGAACGCACCGAATGTTTTCTATATTCTGAATCTTAAGAAGAAACCTACTGAGACTTTATGTGAGTATGCTACTCATTGGAGGTCAGAAGCGGCCAAGTTCAGGCCATCTTTGGACGAGGAACAGATGAACAAGTTCTTCGTTAGAGCACATGATCCACAATATTTTGAAAGATTGATAGTTATCAAAAATCATAAATTCTCAAACGTAATCAAGCTTAGAGAAAGAATCGAAGAAGGAATCAAGAGCGGGATAGTAATAAATTTTGAGGCATTACAGGCCACAAATAAGGTATATAATCAGATGGCATATCGAAAAAGAGAGATGTTGGGGCAGTAATGGTGGCCCTGGGCCCAAAATCTGTTGTGGAAACACGTTCTCAAAGCATTATACTAAAACGTGTGTTCATATGTGTAGGTTTTAATGAATGACAAACGATGCGCAAATTGATATATGACGAAGTTCAAGTACAAGCGCACAATTGATATATAACGAGATTCAAGCACAAGACCAAGTTTTATAGTTTTACATGAGTCGTTCTTAACTGTGATCTTGATCCGACAACTTGACTCATGACATGGCTTCTCTCGTAAAATTATTTTTACAAAATCATGCATATTTAATTTAATGCTAAATGATTTTAAATCAGGCATATTTACTTTACTCAAAATGATTTTTAAACATGCCTCTAAAATCTGGACTAAGATAATCGATTATGTACTTATGATAATCGATTATACTAAGCCAAGACTGCATGACAATCGATTGTGAACTAATGACAATCGATTGTGTTAAGGCAGTGAGCATCAGGTTTTTCAAACCTGCATGACAATCGATTGTGATGAGGCAGTGTCCATCAAAGTTTTTCAACGCTCAAAATAATCGATTGTGAAGTTAATGATAATCGATTGTGATGAGGCAGTGTCCATCAAAGTTTTTCAACGCTCAAAATAATCGATTGTAAAGTTAATGACAATCGATTGTGAAGAGACAGTGTCCATCAGATTTTTCAAAGTCACAAAATAATCGATTGTGAACATATGACAATCGATTGTGTTGAGACAGTGTCTTCCAGACTTTTACAAAGTTATTAAATAATCAATTGTGAGTATATAACAATCGATTGTCACGAGGCAGTTCTAAATTAATTTTTCAAGACTGATATATAATCGAGTGTTAACTTAGTATAATCGATTGTATAACTAACCGTTGCCAAAATATTTTCAAATACCGTCAGGTAATCGATTGTTGATTTTGTACAATCGATTGTTGAAATTAAAATCTGGAAAAGATTTTTTGAACGTTGCTGAATAATTGATTGTTGATTTTGTACAATCGATTGTTGAAATTAAAATCTGAAAAGGATTTTTTGAACGTTGCTGAATAATCGATTATTGATTTTGTATAATCGATTATTTTTCGTAAAATCTGGAAATGATTTTTTGAACGTTGCCAATAATCGATTGTTGATCTTAGATAATCGATTGTGAAGCGTAAAATCTGGGACTGATTTTTGGAACGATTGGCAAACAATCGATTGTGGCTTCTTGACAATCGATTGTCACAGAGTAAAATCAGCAGTTCTTAATTGGCAATTAGGCAACGGTAATGCCAAGTTTTTCATAAATACAGCTTAAATTCAGTCTTTTGAGTACACAATAACACACAACAACTGATCATTCAATTGCTAAAGCTTGCATACTCTATTACTTATTATTTTATATTCATTACATAAGTTTTTGAGAGCCAAAATATTGTTCAAAGTTGTTGTGATCTTGAGCGTATTCTTTTACTCATCTCTACTCATTAAGGAGTGTCTTGTTTGAGTGCTTAGTGTATTGTACACTTGAAGAGAATTGTTATTCTCTTGTTGTAAGAAGGAACTTGTGTTTCCTTGGTTGAAGTCTTGGAGTGTTGTATCTCCGAGCAAAGGTAGTTGAGGCTTGTGTCCTCAAGTTGTGAAGGAACTTGTGTTTCCTTGGTTGAAGTCTTGGAGTGTTGTATCTCCGAGCAAAGGTGTTGAGGCTTGTGTCCTCAAGTTGTAAAGGTTTGTTAAGCACCCGGAAGCTTGACAAGTTAGTGGAAATTTCGAGAGAGTCTCTCGGGGACTGGACTAGCCACGGATTGTGGTGAACCAGAATACTTCGGTGTGTTCTTTCTTATTTATCGTACTTATTTATTTCCTGCAAATTTTAAATTCCGCAAGTTTACGCTAATTTTTATTATAACGCTATTCACCCCCCTCTAGCGTTAAGCGTATTATCTAACAATTGGTATCAGAGCCCAACTCTCTGAAGACTTAACAGTTTGAGAGAAATTTCCATGGCTTCTACTCGTGACTCTTTTGCAGGAATAGAGGAAGGACAGTGCTCCACCCGACCACCACTATTCAACGGTACAAACTATACGTACTGGAAGGAGAGGATGAAAATCTTCGTTCAAGCAAACAATTTTCATCTTTGGAAGGTGATAACAAAGGGAAATCAAATTCCAACCAAAAAGGTTGAAAACGAATGGGTTCCCAAGTCCGAAGAAGAATATGACGCGGATGATGTCCGAAAGGTGCAAAATAATGCTAAAGCAATTAATTTATTATATTGTGCTGTAAATGCTGACGATTACAGGAAAATATCGTGTTGCACAACGGCGAAGGAAATGTGGGACAAGCTGGAAATTACGTACGAAGGTACGGACCAGGTAAGGGAAGCCAAAATTGATTTCCTAACCCATGCTTATGAATTATTTCACATGAAGGAAGGTGAAAAGGTAGATGAAATGTTTGAACGATTTTCAATAATCGTAAATGACCTACATGCTCTCAAGAAGACTTTCACGGATAGGGAACTTTTTCAAAAAATCCTTAGAAGTCTCACTCCGGCATGGCGATCAAAGGCCGACGCGATTCAAGAGTCCATTGGCGTCTCAAATGTTACCATCGACGCATTAAGAGGTAATCTTAAGACTTATGAATCTACTATACTTAACCCTCTTGTTGATGATCAAAGGAGGCAAAGAATCGCTCTAAAGGCAAGCACAAGCCAACCGCAAGTTGATGAGGACGGAGACAACGAGTTTGGACTCGTTATCAAAAGATTTCAAAAGTTCATGCGAAAAGAGTATGAACGAAAGGGCAAAAAGCAAGGAGAACAAATAAAGTGCTATGAATGCGGAGAAACCGGGCACATCAAATCAAATTGCCCAAACATCAAAAAGGAAAAGAAACCTTTCAAAAAGCAACGTGCATATATATCTTGGGGAGGAGACTCCGGAGATGAGTCAAGCGAAGGAGAAGAAGAGGAAAGCGCAAACCTTTGTCTTATGGCACAAGAAGACAAGCAAGATGAGGTATGTCAAATCTCTTCTAAAAATTTCTTTTCCCTTGAAGAAATGCAAAGTGCTTTTGATGAGTTATATAGTGAATTTATTAAAGCTTCAAAAACTGTTAAATGCATAAAGGAAAATGCTTCTTCAAAAGAAAAAGATTTTCAAAAACAACTCTCATTGAAAGAAAAGGATTTGGAAAAACTGGTTTTAGAAAATGAGAAGTTGAAAGAGGAAAACAAGTTTTTCGGAAAAAGAAGCGCCGACAAGCCCGAAAGCTCTATTAGAAATTGTACTTCTTGTATGCATCTCAAAAATGAAGTAGAAAGGCTTATGGGCACCTTAGATAAGTTTAATTCTTCTCACAAAAATTTGAATGAGGTCCTTGTTAGTTTGAAGTGAACCAAGCATGGCATAGGTTTTAAGAATGAGCCTAAAGAAAAGGTTGAAGCCCAACCCCAACCACCTAAGGCTCAACCTAGAATTAATAAAACAAATGCTCATCCTAGAAATAACAACCCTAGAACCAATATGCATGCTATACTAAATGTTGAACACTTTAGAAGACCTAGAAATGACTTACCACCTAGAAATAACTACTCTAGAAATGATGCATATTCTAGGCCACACACTAGAAGGAAGTTTGAACCTTTTTGAACACCTAGAAATGGCCCTCAACCTTGAAACAATTATTCTAGAAATGCTGCTCATAATAGTGGGAATGACTTTCATGAAATGCGCAATAGCCATAGTGTCGAAAATAGAGTGAACAATTTTCGTCCGTCTAATTACTATGAACCTAGAAGGATGCATAATCCCAATGTGACTTGTCATTATTGTAGACGAATTGGTCATATTGCTCCTGCATGTTTTACACGACATAGACATATCACTCAATCGCATCATTATGATATGCCTAACCCTCAAGGACCCAAAATGGTATGGGTATCTAAAACGCATTAATTTGTTTTGTAGGTGTGTTTGAAGGGATCAAGTGTACTATGGTACCTTGATAGTGGATGCTCCAAGCACATGACGGGAGACGAATCCAAATTCCTTCAACTAGAACACAAAGAAGGAGGAAGTGTTATTTTTGGTGACAACAATAAAGGAAAGATTATCGGCATCGGATCGGTCGGTAAGGATGAAAATTCTTCTATTAAGCATATATTACTTGTTAAAGGTTTAAAGCATAATCTCTTGAGCATAAGTCAATTATGTGACAAGGGAAATCTTGCCTTATTTGATTCGGATGAATGCTTAGTATTTAGACGTAGTGATTTCAAAATTATCCTTCGTGGTTTTAGAGTGGATAATATTTATATGGTTGATCTTGCTAATTCCTCACCCGAATATGTGGATTGCCTTATGAGCAAAGAGGATGATACTTGGCTATGGCATCGTAGAGTAGCACATATAAACATGCATCTTTTGAACAAATTGATTTCACAAAACTTAGTTATTGGTCTTCCCAATTTGAGATTTGAAAACAACTCTATTTGTGATTCTTGTCAAAAAGGGAAGCAAACAAAAGCATCTTTCAAATCGAAAAATATTGTTTCAACTACTAGACCATTGCAATTGCTTCACATGGATTTATTTGGACCATCTCGCATTGAAAGTCTAGGAAGAAATCGTTATGCTTTTGTGATTGTTGATGATTATTCTAGATTCACTTGGACTTTATTTCTTGCCCATAAAAGTGATGCTTTTCAGAATTTTAAATATTTCCTTAAACGTGTTCAAAACGAAAAGGAAACAACCGTCACTTCAATTAGAAATGATCATGGGGGAGAGTTTGATCACAATCTCTTTGCGGACTTTTGTGACGAACTCGGTATCGAGCATACCTTTTCCGCTCCACGAACCCCACAACAAAATGGGGTGGTGGAAAGGAAAAATAGGTGTCTCGAAGAGATGGCTAGAACCATGCTCGAAGAGGCTAAGATTCCCAAACTTTTTTGGGCGGATGCCGTGAGTACCGCATGCTACATCTTAAATAGAGTAGTTATAAGGCCAATACTCATGAAGACCCCTTATGAACTCTACAAGGGAAGGAAACCAAATATCTCCCATCTTAGAGTATTCGGTTGTAAAGTTTTTATTCATAACAATGGAAAAGATCAATTGGGAAAATTTGATGCTAAGTCCGATGAGGGAATTTTCATTGGTTATTCTTCACGTAGCAAAGCATATAGGGTTTTTAATAAAAGAACCGAAACTGTGGAGGAATCCCCTCATGTTGTATTTTCCGAAAATAATGCTCGCTTGGCGAGAAAGGATTCCGATTTTGATCTTGCAGGTATCTTAGATAGTTTGAAAGACAAAATACAAGAGGAAACGCCTAAGGAAAATCAAGACGAAATTTTGGAACAACCAATGGAGGAAGCGCCACAATTGGAGAAAGAAACGAAAATGCCTAACGAGTGGAGAACAATCAAAGATCACCCTCTCGAACAGGTAATTGGCGACGTCGGAGAAAAGGTAAGTACCCGAAACACTCTTAAGAATACCCTAGGACACACTTCTTAAGAGATCACGCTCTCACTTGGCCACACTAGTTTAAGTTACTATTTCTTTACAAATTACTGACTTGAGCGTCGGAGACGTCTAATTCTATTTAGCAGGTATCGCCCTAAAGGTAGGGGGAATTATAAAGAAATGGCATAGAACAATCGATTGTTACAGCAAATAATCGATTACTTTACTGTGCAGAAAATCGATTAGCAAGTATCACTAATCGATTATTTATGGTTTATGCTTATTATGCAGTTTTGTCTAACAATAGATTTTTAGCTGATTAATCAATTACCGTCTCAGCCATTCAGTACTGCTTTCCTACAACAATCGATTGTTTCATATATATAATCGAATATTTTCCGAGTCAGAAAATCACCGTGCACACTATGGCACAACAATCGATTACCATAATTTGACAATCGATTATTTCGTGTCAGTAATTCAAAAATCTGTTACCATTTGGCTCTGCAATCGATTTGTGTCAGTTTCGAGATTCAGTCAAATCTCCATAACAATCGATTATTTTATTCCAATAATCGATTGTCTAACGGTCAGTGCAATTTATTTTTGCCGTTTCTGACCGTTTTGGCTTTCAATTTTCTGCAGATTTTCACCATCAGTGGAAAGCCACTATCCCCACTATAAATAGGCACCTCATATCTTCATTTTATTCACTCAAGCATCAATTTTAGCTCTCAAACTATCAAAACTCTCTTAAGTTTCTTGCAAAGCTCATTACTTCCCTTTGAAGCAGTGCCGGACGATGAGGCGGGAAATGATGATGAATAATTTCTTTATTTGTCTTTCCATTGTTCTATGTTTGTATTGTTCCCATTATGTACCCGTTTTATTTTCAATAAATAAACAAGTTTTTTAATCCTTGCCATCGTATCACATTTTTTTTGCTAATGGCAAAAGGGGGAAGATAACGGGTATGCACTCTCAATACTTATCGGCATAAATTGAGGGGGAATTCATATATTGAGGGGGAACTAATTGCATACTTGTTGCATATCCTTTCTAGTCTTGAATCGTCATTATGAATTGCTTAATTGCATATCCCGCTTAAAGTTTGCCATTATCAAAAAGGGGGAAATTGTTATGGAAACACGTTCTCAAAGCATTATACTAAAATGTGTGTTCATATGTGTAGGTTTTGATGAATGACAAACGATGCGCAAATTGATATATGACGAAGTTCAAGTACAAGCGCACAATTGATATATAACGAGATTCAAGCACAAGACCAAGTTTTATAGTTTTACATGAGTCGTTCTTAACTGTGATCTTGATCCGATAACTTGACTCATGACATGGCTTCTCTCGTAAAATTATTTTTACAAAATCATGCATATTTAATTTAATGCTAAATGATTTTAAATCAGGCATATTTACTTTAGTCAAAATGATTTTTAAACATGCCTCTAAAATCTGGACTAAGATAATCGATTATGTACTTATGATAATCGATTATGTTAAGCCAAGACTGCATGACAATCGATTGTGAACTAATGACAATCGATTGTGTTAAGGCAGTGAGCATCAGGTTTTTCAAACCTGCATGACAATCGATTGTGAACCTTATGACAATCGATTGTGATGAGGCAGTGTCCATCAAAGTTTTTCAACGCTCAAAATAATCGATTGTGAAGTTAATGATAATCGATTGTGATGAGGCAGTGTCCATCAAAGTTTTTCAACGCTCAAAATAATCGATTGTGAAGTTAATGACAATCGATTGTGAAGAGACAGTGTCCATCAGATTTTTCAAAGTCACAAAATAATCGATTGTGAACATACGACAATCGATTGTGTTGAGACAGTGTCTTCTAGACTTTTTCAAAGTTATTAAATAATCGATTGTGAGTATATAACAATCGATTGTCGCGAGGCAGTGTCTAAATTGATTTTTCAAGACTGATATATAATCGATTGTTAACTTAGTATAATCGATTGTATAACTAACCGTTGCCAAAATATTTTCAAATACCGTCAGGTAATCGATTGTTGATTTTGTACAATCGATTGTTGAAATTAAAATCTGGAAAAGATTTTTTGAACGTTGCTGAATAATCGATTGTTGATTTTGTACAATCGATTGTTGAAATTAAAATCTGAAAAGGATTTTTTGAACGTTGCTGAATAATCGATTATTGATTTTGTATAATCGATTGTTTTTCGTAAAATCTGGAAATAATTTTTTGAACGTTGCCAATAATCGATTGTTGATCTTAGATAATCGATTGTGAAGCGTAAATTCTGGGATTGATTTTTGGAACGATTGGCAAACAATCGATTGTGGCTTCTTGACAATCGATTGTCACAGAGTAAAATCAGCAGTTCTTAATTGGCAATTAGGCAACGGTAATGCCAAGTTTTTCAACTATAAATACAGCTTAAATTCAGTCTTTTGAGTACACAATAACACACTACAACTGATCATTCAATTGCTAAAGCTTGCATACTCTATTGCTTATTATTTTATATTCATTACATAAGTTTTTGAGAGCCAAAATATTGTTCAAAGTTGTTGTGATCTTGAGCGTATTCTTTTACTCATCTCTACTCATTAAGGAGTGTCTTGTTTGAGTGCTTAGTGTATTGTACACTTGAAGAGAATTGTTATTCTCTTGTTGTAAGAAGGAACTTGTGTTTCCTTGGTTGAAGTCTTGGAGTGTTGTATCTCCGAGCAAAGGTAGTTGAGGCTTGTGTCCTCAAGTTGTGAAGGAACTTGTGTTTCCTTGGTTGAAGTCTTGGAGTGTTGTATCTCCGAGCAAAAGTGTTGGGCTTGTGTCCTCAAGTTGTAAAGGTTTGTTAAGCACCCGGAAGCTTGACAAGTTAGTGGAAATCTCGAGAGAGTCTCTCGGGGACTGGACTAGCCACGGATTGTGGTGAACCAGAATACTTCGGTGTGTTCTTTCTTATTTATCGCACTTATTTATTTCCTGCAAATTTAAAATTCCGCAAGTTTACGCTAATTTTTATTATAACGCTATTCACCCCCCTCTAGCGTTAAGCGTATTATCTAACAAAATCTCCACTTACCTATCAAATGCCTCCACCCACATATCAAACACCTCCACTCTCATATGTAATGCCTCCACTCGCATACCAAGGAACACCGCCCGCATATCAACCCTCATCTCCCAGATATTCCCAACCAGCAACTATTCATCACACCTATAAATCCCAGCGATCACATTTCCAATCACCTCCAACTTGCCAAAACTTTCCAAGACCAAGACCCAACTTCAACCGCAAGCCACCCAGAAAATACACTACCACTGTTGAGCCCATCAACCAATTGTATGAAAGGTTGAAAGCCACGGTTTATGTTACTCATGTTCCCGGCGTGGCATTATAAAACCCATCCCAATCGGTGTCACTGCTCCCTTTTTCCTTACTAAAAGAAGTGAAATCGGGTTTACGACATTATGGACAAAACAAATCTTATTCTCGTTTGGGATTGGGTGTTGGAAGTTGAAGAGTCGCCACCTAATGATTATTGTGCATTAGGCAACTTTAAGAATAAGAGAGTATTTTTTTTGAAGGAAAACCAGAGTTTGGGTAAGGGTTTGAAATTATCTCGAGGGGAAGGTGTTAGACACCCCTCAAGATCCACTAGTGTGGTTCCCGGTCGTGCTAATTGTGACTTTAATGGGAAATAAGGCAAATAAACAAGTAAGGTTTGCATATAAGCATTTGAACAACTTGAGAATTCTGAAGAGGGGAAAGGCATAATTTAAACAAAAGAAGAAGGGAGAGTTAATTTGAAAAGCGTAACTTTAGAAAAAAACGTTTAAATAAAGCAAGAAAAAGTGAAAGAGGTCCTAGGTTTGATTATAATATGGATCATTCGATACAATATCCCGCACATATTCCCAAAGAGGGGTCGCTTTATGATATTATTGCATCATCATCATCTCCAAATTCTATCCTTCTCACCCCATTAAGGTATTAAGCGTGTTTGGACTCGTTACTTATCGCATGCTAGTACCTGCCCCAACCTCTTAGTCCCGGGTATTCGAACTTCTAATCTTAAGTGAGGGGGAGAGAAAGATGGGACATATATGGAGTTTTCAAAGGCAAAAATAATAAGTGTCAATCAAAAAAAATAGCATATAAAAAGAAAGGTATAAAAATCAGACATTAAAAGGCTCATATAAACCCCGTAAGCCATAAGAACAATTAGTCTAGCGAGACTTACAAATACTGATTTGGTCTTAATATTAAAGATGATCGTGAATGGATTAGTTAAACACATAAAGCTGGATAGAAAATCTTCTTCGAGCTTCCCGGACATGTTATAGGGAGTTGTTGTAAAAAAAGGGCAGGGGAGTCTTAAAAAAAAGCAGTAGAGGAAATAAGAGATTTGAAAAAGCAGTGGTCAATTTAAATAAAATGTACATAAAGTTTTAGAAAGGCGAGCAGATTTGAGAAAAAGGCAAGTTGCACGACTGTCTTGAAAACTGAATAAATGTCGAGGCAGAATGGTTTTATGAAGAAGTACAACAAAATCATATGAGCAGGAAGACTATTTTAAAAGATTGTTTCAGAGAAAATACTTTGGGCAGAACTTTATTTCAAAGAGTGAAAATCATTTGGGCAGAATTTATTTTGAAAGGCAGAAAAAACACAGACTTGAGATGTTAACATGCATGCATAACTAACAGTTTGCGAGAAATGATATTTTTATAGAAAGATATTAAAGGTCAGATGACTGATTATTATTGATTAAGCAAATAAGGTGAGTTGCGGTTAACCCCATAGGCATGATGTTTATGCTTCTGATTTTAAATGCCGTTAAGGAATTGATGGATAATTGAGCGCTTAACCCTATAGCTTGCCTATCACGTATGAAGTATTAAAGGCATGATTTCTATATGCATTTGATTACAAAAATATGCAAGTCCTATAGGCAGGATTTTTATATGCATTTGATTACAAAATATTCAAGACCTATAGGCATGCTTTCTAAGTGATTTAAGCATAGAACCTTATGAACATGGTTTCTATCATTTGACTTGTGCAGGAAGAGTAAAGCCCTTACAACACCCTTTCATTAATATCCCCAAATCTTCTTACACAATTATTACAGAACTTGAAAGAAAGGACTAAAAAAATAAGATAAATACATCAGAATTACAACAGGCCCAGGGAGTCTCGAAGCAACCTTAATGTCCAACATATGCATTTCACCAATTCCAGGCTCGAAATTCCAAGGCTTTCTCATACTCAAGGTGTTTTCAGAATAATGCAGTGTGGAAGTACCAGCCCTAAGGCATCCTAGATCAGAGAGAGCTTAAGGGTCCCAAGGCATGGCTTACCAAGGGAGGGGGCAGAACTTAAGAGAGACTAAGCATGAGTGTAAATGTGAAGGAGATTTGAGGGAAAAAGCCAAGTAAGTGGTGGGGATACCCAGCCATGGGTAAGACTGGCACACACCTGACCCTTTACTTTATCAAACACATAGAGAGCAGACTTGAGAAAGTCAGACTCATGTCTGGATGGTGATTAGGGCACCACCAGGCCTAGGTCAAGCTCAACACATAAATGGGTGGGGGGTTAAAGGAATGGGATTACTTTGAGTATAGGTTGAGAACAACCTAGTTCTAACCTAGAGGTGGCAATAGGGTACCAGTCTAATCCAAAACAACATTCACATACAAAAGGGGTCGGGGAAAGGGATCAAACATGAAAACATTTGCACAAAAACAGAACATAGTTAAACTATAGGGGTTTTGGGGAAAGGGATGTGCAGGAAGATAATTATAACAAACATAACAGAATTGACCACATGGGAATATGCGGTAGGGATATGTATGCTGAAATTTAACTATACACTGAACATAAACAGACATGGGGGAAGGGGTAAGTAAACATTAAATTTGGAGTTAATATGTAAGTCAAGAACCTACCAGTTGTAAAACTCAAACAGTAGAGAAAATAGGGCAGGTGAGACCTTAAAGTTTAGCCTTGGCTTTCGGCCGGCTTAACTCAAGCAGTAGAACAAGTAACAGAGCAGAACAGAGAAGAGAAGAGAGAGTTTTTAGGTGAGTGAACTTGAGATCGTGTCTGAAACAAAAGAGGTGGGGGGTTTTTGTAGCTTGAAAATAAGTAGCAAATAAGCCAGTATAAAACCTCAGTATCAATCATAATCAATTAGGAAAATGGTTCCCTTTAATTAAGGAACCACACTTGAGGTATATAAATCCAAGTTTATTTTTGGGAAGAGAATCAAGAATAAGTTATAAAATACAGTAAATACGTGTAAGGGTTTTGAAATTCACACGGTTTAACACATAAGGCAAGTCAATCACATAGAGAATCAAGGAATTTGAGGTACAAACTGATATTGAACTTAGTCAAAGAGCTTGTACATATTAATAAATCAAATAAGTTTGTAAGAAATCAATTTTCCCAAAATTAGGGTTATTCAGAAAAGGGGGAAAATGTGAATATATAAAGAAATGCACCAATTCGAACATGCAGTACTGAAATTGGTAGAACAATCATGTAATCGAAGAGCAGAAGCAGAATCGGTTAGGGGTTTAAACATGTAGCATGCAATTTCACATAGAAACGTAAAACCACTTAAAACTTAGTGTTTTAATCACATATCGAGTGTAAAGAAGAAGCCCAGATGAAGGTAAACTTAGGAAGAACAGCATAAGGAAAAACAGAGAATATAGTAAAGAATTTAACTCGGAAACCCTAGAAATACCACAGTAAAGAAAATACATAGGAGACATAGTAGAAGATACTCAGAAATCACATTAAAGTTTAAAAGAAATCACGATTGAGCAGGTAAAGCAAAGAAATTAAAGAAACCCTAAACTTTAGGAAGACGAACAATTTGAAAACAAAGTCGGCGAAGAAATGTGAGAAATACTTTGAAACTTTTAGAAAATAACAAGGATCTAGAGAAGATCGTAAAGATAAATACACAGAAAACCTTGAAAATTAGGGTTTCAGAGAGAGAACCGTAGGGACACGAGAAAGCCTGGAATGGACTGATTCTGAGTCATCCATGGACTCACAGCCTCAAGGCTTGCTGGCGAGAGACTGGTCACGGCTGCAAAACTCAAGTCGAATGACCTCTGAGTTGATAATCTCTGATATAGGGCTTAAATCTCCGAACAACAGAACCATAGGAGGTAAGGAAAGGTGAGTAGAGGTGTTTTGAGGCTTGAGAACCCATAAACTCCAGTGCAACGCAGCCGGAGGAGGGCTAGGGTTTAGAAGGGCTTAGCATTATTTGGGGGTGAGGGTTTACAAGGGCGGCTAAATGCAAAGAATGAGTAGGATTTGGGGGGTCTTTGGTTTAATTACGGTAGGTTCATGTGGACCGTTGATAATAATGATCAACGGTCATGATTTACAGTGGGAACGGGGCGGATCAATCTAATGGGTAACTGGGAAGGATAATTTGGGTCAAATTGGGGGGTTGAAATTAGATTATAATTGAAATAAAAGGGGCTATGATTTAAATAACCCTTTTCCCAATTTGAATTTTATAAAATAGTACATGATACTATAAAACTCAAATTAAAATACTCGGTTGATAAAGAATATATAACTATTAATTTAAAAATATTAAGAATAATTTTATATTTAAAATACTAATTAAATCGAGAAATAGGCTAAAATTGCAATTTCATGCAATTTTAGATTAGAAATACCTAATGAACTTGTAAAATTGTATAAAAATCATGTAATATATATGTTTTATATAAATGAGAGGATAAAATACATTTCTCACAAAAATAAAAAGTTTTTGGGGCTAAATATTGGATTTTATAGTGAAACAATAAGTCATAAATTGATTTAAAAAATCTTGAAAAAAAGTATATAAATGCCAAAACCTTTGTAGATACTTATATATGCACCTACATGCTATTTTGGGAATATTTTGAGTATATAAATATATGGGAATGATTGGGTATCAACGGCTGATCCTTTTTACCCGAGGAGGATGAAAGAGTTGTCGGGTAAAGACAAGATGGCTAATTTTGACCGGAGATGGCGACTATAGAGAGTTTTGACCGCGCTTCGGCTTTCAAGCTGCCTACATGTCCTTGGTTTTACAGGAATCGGGCTATATGTAGTTCAGGAACCATTGACGTATGCCGATAGAAGTTCGAAAAAGACGGGTGCAACGGGGTTTGAGATTTGACAAGGGCTCAGAGGTCGGATGACTGCAAAAAACTGGAGTGGGATCGCTCCTACTGAGATGGTCGTGAGCCAGCCGTTGTTCCTATAAATGAACGATGAGTGTATATATGCGTAATTTAAACGTGATGCAAGTTCCCATTGGACCATGAATGTTATCTTCGGACGATAGGATTGCGTCCTCAGACTATGATGTCCCGGGCTATGAAGAGCATAAAAGCAAAGATTCGCAAGCCATGAAATGGTGTTCTCGGGCTATGCATATGTTTCCTCTGAACTATGAAGCCTTTGAATAAGTTGGCGATATTTCAGCCCATGAGAAGGTTGCAATATTTCAGCCGAATGAATGCAAGGGTGGCGATGTTTCAGCCAAAGCGCGAATTTAAAATGCAGGGTGGCGATATTCCAGCCAAATGAAATAGGGTGGAAAGTTTTCAGCCAAATGCGAAATAAAGGAGGTAGAGCTTAACCTCGGAAGGAGACAGAACTTAGTCTCGAAAGGTAGTGAATAGCCTTATGCAGGATGGAGGTAGAGCTTAGACTCGAAAGGCAGAGAATAGCCTTATGCAATGCAGGATGGAGATAGAGCTTAGCTCGAAAGGCGGCGAATAGCCATATGCAGGATGGAGGTAGAGCTTAACCTCGGAAAGCAGAGAATAGCCTTATGCAAAAATGCAAGATGGAGACAGAGCTTAGTTTGGAAAGGCAGCGAATAGCCTTATGCAAGATGGAGGTAGAGCTTAACCTCGGAAGGCAGAGAATAGCCTTACGCAAAAATGCAAGATGGAGACAGAGCTTAGTCTCGAAAGTCAGCAAATAGCCTTATGTAGGATGGAGGTAGAGCTTAACCTCGAAAGGCGGAGAATAGCCTTATGCAAAGTGCAAGATGGAGATAGAGCTTAGTCTCGAAAGGCAGCGAATAGCCTTATGCAGGATGGAGGTAGAGCTTAACCTCGGAAAGGCAGAGAATAGCCTTATGTAGGATGGAGGTAGTGCTTAATCTCGGAAGATAGAGAATAGCCTTATGCAATGCAGGATGGAGACAGAGCTTAGTCTCGAAAGGTAGAGAATAGCCTTACGCAGGATGGAGCTAGAGCTTAACCTCAGCAGAGAATAGCCTTATGGAATATGCAAGATGGAGATGAAGCTTAGTCTCGAAAGGTGGAGAATAGCCTTATGCAATGCGAAAATGTAAAGGAGGAGATAGTAATGATTTTCTTAGCTGGTAGATGATTGTGATATCATGACTGCAGGGGAAATGCTGGATGCAGGTAGTAAAAGTTTTGTGAAGTAAGTAGTTGTTTCGGGAGTTTCAGTCCTGTACGGAACATGCGTTGTCCATTTATGTCAGGAATTCCTGCATCAAAAGAAAAATTGTGAGTATGGGGAGGTTAGTTCGTATCCCTCGGCCCATGACGTCCTGCGCCATTTGGGGTAGCATTGCTGAACGATATTAATCCGAATGATTTTATGCAAAATTTGACAAATATGATGAAAATGTATATATAAGTAAAGAAAAAGATAGTTTTTGTTTAATGTTGAACCAACAACTGCAACGTGGTTCAAGACACGGGAACCTTGATTGCTCCGGAATTTTTAGAGTCCTCCTCAAAATTCTGCCCCACTTTACTAGGCTGGCTCTGTTGACGGCGGTGCTGAATTACTGAAAACGGAATACTTAGAATTTTGAGGGTCTTCCTCAAAATTCTTCCCCAATTTACTGGATCGATGCTGATGCAAATACTTGGTAAATTGACTTTGGAATTTGAAGGTCTTCCTCAAAATTCTGTCCCAGTTCCAAATGTGGGGAAAAAATGGAATTTTATTAAAAATGTGATCGACCCCGTAGGGCTACCTACGTATCCCCTCTTAAACGGGAATCAGGTCGGGCGTAGTTCAAATTACATCAGGAAAAAAGTGTAATGATCAAATGTAGTATCTTTTCACGGCATCTGAGTTGATTGGTTTTGGCCAAACTTCTCTATCCAATTCTGCAAGGATGGGGGCTCGCCCAGTCAGAACCTGGTGAACCATGTACAGACCCTGCCAGTTAGGAGAGAATTTCCCTTTGGCTTCATCTTGATGTGGGAATATCTTCTTCAACACCAGCTGACCTGGTGTAAACTTCCTTGCTCGTAGTCTCTTGTTGAAGGCTTTGGACAGACAACGTTCATTCTCTTTCCGTCGATGAGGGCTAACTGATCGTAGAGACTTTTGATCCATTCTGCATCATCTAATTCGGCTTCTTGTATGACCCTTAAGGATGGGATTTCTACCTCAGTGGGAATGACCGCCTCTGTTCCATAAACCAGCATGTAAGGAGTAGCCCCAGTTGATGTGCGGACCGTGGTAACCCAATAAACCGAACGTCAATTTCTCATGCCACTGCTTGTGCTCTTCAATCATTTTCCTTAGTATCTTCTTGATGTTCTTATTGGCTGCTGCTAGCTCCATTCATCTGAGGTCTGTTAGCTGTAGAGTTCTTATGTCTGATTTTGAATGTTTCA
This sequence comes from Nicotiana benthamiana, assembly GCA_034376525.1. Lineage (NCBI taxonomy): Eukaryota > Viridiplantae > Streptophyta > Magnoliopsida > Solanales > Solanaceae > Nicotiana > Nicotiana benthamiana. The sequence goes on along the minus strand of CM067323.1, from coordinate 101,789,918 downwards.
CATTTCTTTTATTAGGTCGCTGTTGAGGTTAGAGCCATTGTTGGTGATGATTGATTCTGGAACCCCGAACCGACAAACCATACAATCTCTGACAAAATCTGCGACCACCTTCGTGGTAACTGCTTTATATGATGCTGCTTCAACCCATTTGGTAAAGTAATCGATTGCCACTAGGATGAACCTATGCCCATTTGACGCGGCTGGCTCAAATGGTCCAATGACATCCATTCCCCAAGCGGCAAACGACCATGGTGATCTTGTTGCAGTAAGCTCATTTGGAGGCACCTTTATTATATCTGCATGTACTTGACATCGGTGGAATTTTTGGTCGTATTGAATGCAATCCGTCTTTATAGTCATCCAAAAATACACTGCTCAGAGTATCTTCTTTGCTAGAATAAAACCATTAATATGCGGTCCACAAGTCCCGGCATGTACTTCCACCAATAGTCTAATTGCATCTTTTGCCTCGACACACCTTAGTAGTCCCAAATCAGGAGTCCTCCTATGCAGGATTCCTCCGCTGTTAAAGAAATTATTGGACAACCTCCGAAGTGTTCATTTCTGAGTAGCATTGGCAAGCTCTAGGTACCCTTATATTGTCAAGTATTCCCTGTTATCATGGAACCAAGGTTTCCCGTCGGCTTCCTCCTCGGTGTAAGCATAATAAGCTGGCTGGTCATGAATCTTGACCTAATGGGATTAATAAAATTTTTATCTGGATGGTGGATCATGGATGACAAAGTGGCTCAAGCATCGGCGAACTCGTTCTGTGTTCTGGGAACATGCTGGAACTCCATCTTTCTGAATCTTTTCCTCAACTCCTGCACATGGTGTATATAGGGGAGTATCTTGGAATTTTTGGTTGCCCATTCTTCTCGGACCTTATGTATGAGTAGGTCTGAATCTCCGATCACTAGCACTTACTGAATGTTCATGTCGATGGCAAGTTTAATCCCCAAGATGTAGGCTTCGTACTCAGCCATATTTTTGGCACAGGGGAATCTGATCTTGGTGAAAATGGGGAAATGCTGACCAGTTTCTGATACCAAAACTGCTCATATACCCACTCCTTTGAAGTTTGCGGCCCCATCGAAAAACATTCTCCAACCATCATAGGACTCTGCAATGTCTTCTCCTGCGAAAGCTACCTCCTCGTTGGGAAAATACATTTTTAGTGGTTCATATTCCCCTCCTACAGTATTTTCGTCGAGGTCTTCTGCCAAAGCCTGTCCTTTAACTGCCTTCTGGGTGACATAGACAATGACGAATTCGCTTAATAAAATTTTCCACTTGGCGAGCTTGCCAGTGGGCATGGGCTTTTGGAAAATATACTTCAGTGGATCCATCCTTGATATGAGGTGAGTAGTGTAAGCACAAAAATAATGCCTCAATTTCTGAGCTATCCAAGTCAAAGCACAACAATGGGCTCTAGTTAGGAATACCGAGCCTCGTACAGGGTAAATTTCTTGCTGAGGTAGTAGATAGCCTACTCTTTTCTCCCCGTATACTCATGTTTCCCTAAAACGCAACCGAATGCCCCATCCAAAACAGCGAGATAAAGCAATAAAGCTATCCCGGGCTTAGGTGGAACCAGGACTGGAGGCGTAGACAAGTATTCCCCTATCCTGTCAAAAGCCTTTTGGCATTCATCGGTCCATTTAGTGGCGGCGTCTTTATTTAACATTCTGAAGATAGGTTCACAAATGACAGTGGACTGAGCGATGAATCGGCTGATATAATTGAGTCTCCCTAGGAAACTCATCACATCCTTCTTGTTCTTCGGCGGTGGCAACTCCTGTATAGATGTGACCTTCAAGGGATCCAGCTCTATTCCCCGACGACTTACGATGAAACCGAATAACTTTCCAGCAGGAACCCCGAATGCGCACTTGGTGGGATTCAGATTCAAGTTGTATCTCCTCAGTCTGTTGAAGAATTTTTTCAAATCTTCCATGTGATCTGCATCTTTTCTAGATTTAACGATGACGTCGTCCACATATACCTCGATCTCCTTGTGAATCATATCATGAAAGATTGTGGTGATGGCCCTCATGTAAGTAGCACCAGCATTCTTAAAACCGAAAGGCGTCATTCTGTAACAATACATTCCCCACGGCGTGATGAATGCTGTTTTATCTGCATCCTCTTCATCCATCCATATCTGTTGGTACCCAGCAAAATAATTGATGAACGACTACAACTCATGTTTGGCGCAGTTATCAATCAATATGTGTGTGTTTGGCAAAGGATAGTCATCTTTAGGACTGGCCCGGTTGAGGTCCCGATATTCGACACAGATTCTAACCTACCCATCCTTCTTTGGCACCGGCACAACGTTGGCTAACCATGTTGGATACTCCACTACTCTGAGAACCCTGACTTTGACTTGCTTTGTGACTTCTTCTTTGATTTTCAAAATCATGTCTGGCTTGAATTTTCTGAGTTTCTGCTTGACCGCGGGCATGTCGGAACTGTTGGAAACTTGTGAGCTTCAATGGACGTGGTGAGGCCGGTCATATCATCATACGACCAGGCGAATATGTCCTCATACTCTTTAAAAGTTTTTGTGTATTCTTCCTTTTCTGACGGTGACAAGTGCACACTGATTCATGTTTCCTTGGTATTTTCTGCATCTCCTAGATTAATGACCTCAGTTTCGTCTAAATTGGACTTAGGTCTGTTCTCAAAATTTTAAATCTCTTTAACAACCTCTTCTGGTATTTCATCCTCTTCTCAATCTATGTCCGTTTGTCGCATTGTCTCATTGCAAGTTACTGTCGTAGGTTCATCATCAAGACATGTAATAGTAATATTGTTTAAAATAAATTAAATGGTAGAGAAAATAAATGAGAGCAAAATATAAAGATAAACTTGGAAAATGCTTTAATTAAATTCATAATTGTCTGAAACATCGGAGCTCTTTTTCAAAAGTAAAGACAATGCTGGAAAGTAAAAATCAACTAAAAGTAAAGTGCGATGCATATGTGTCATTTAGCCTTGCTACCCCGAGGCTCTACTGGCACTGATGGTCATGATCGACCAATTGGTGAGGCGCTCCCCTCGGGTCACAACTTGAATGGAAGGGCTTTCCTCCCCTTGCTCTCAACCGGTTAAGGCTTTCAGCGAGTTAGGCTCTGATACCAATTGTTAGATAATACGCTTAACGCTAGAGGGGGGGTGAATAGCGTTATAATAAAAATAGCGTAAACTTGCGGAATTTAAAAATTGCAGGAAATAAATGAGTGCGATAAGTATATAAATAAGAACGAACGCACCGATATATCCTGGTTCACCACAACCCGTGGCTAGTCCAGTCCCCGAGAGACTCTCTCGAGATTTCCACTATCTTCGTCAAGCTTACGGGTGCTTAACAAACCGTTACAGTTGCTCAAGGATACCGCACCTTAAGACTTCACTTGCTTGAGGATACCTACCCCCAAGACTTCAACCACTAAGACTTTGGGTACTTAGCAAACCCGACAAATGAGAAGATATGTTCTTCTCAAAACAACTCTCTTTTACAACAAATACTCTCTCAATAGAGTGGATAAAGAGAAACAAAATAAGCTCTATGAACAACACAAAGCTGTCTATCAAATGGCTCAACAAAAGCTCTAAAATGATGCTTGAAAATGATCAATATGTATATCAATATATGCAAGAGTTGTGTGTTTAAAATAAGCTCAAAAGACCTCTTTTTATAGGTGAAAAAGTAGTGCTGACCGTTGCTTAATTGACAAATAAAATCCCTGATTTTGTGCTCAAACAATCGATTGTTTGGAGGTGACAATCGATTGTCTGACCAACGTTCAAAAAACAGATTCCTGATTTTAGGCTAAACAATCGATTGTTAAACCTGAATAATCGATTGTTCTTCAACGTTCAAAAATCAATTTAGGATTCTGTGGGAACGGTCAAAATATAATCGATTGTATGAAGGTAAAAATCGATTGTTGATAATCGATTGTATGACAAGACAATCAATTGTTTTGATGTTTAAAAACTTCGGTTGCACACAGTCTCAAAATAATCGATTGTTAAAAGTAGACAATCGATTGTTGACTTCATATAATCGATTGTGTACTTCATATAATCGATTATGTTGTTCCAGTGTTCAAAACTTTGGCAACGGATCGATTATATACCATTGATATACTTGATATACACTGTGTATACCAGAATTGAAAACTTACTTCAAAACCCATTTTGGTTAAAAATGAAAACGTTAAAATCATCATTTTGTTTGAAGTATATTAAAAATATTTATGATATATATGATTTAATAAAATGATTTACTTTAATAAAACGATTTTATGCATATTTATGATAACCTAATGTTGAGCCAAAAGATAAGATAACTTAAACGTTGTTCTTACATTGGTTCTACCTAACGACCTACGTCTTGGGTCTTAGGTCTTGAACTCTTTGGCTCGACTTGGCTTGTCTATGCAATCCCGTCATCAATATGCTTCTCACCATTTGATAATTTGTCATATTATATCGTTGTTTGATGCTTGACTTCATTGTTTGTCATTCATCAAAACCTATACCTGAAAATCATGCTCATACAACCAAAGCATACACATCATAGATATACATGATTTCCAACAATTTCCCCCTTTTTGATAATGACAAACAACGGAAGATATGCATATTGAATTCCCCCTAAATTCATGCTATATCTCAGCATACAATTTATGCAACCAATTCAATATAATCAATTCAATATAATTCCCCCTCAATTAAGGCATGCATATCGCCCATATTCTTCCCCCTTTTGGCATTAGCAAAAAGAGTATACCAAAAGTTATTTAAACCATTGACGATATCAATTGTTATAAACAAATCAAATAATTCCAAATATTAGTAACACCATAATAACGGTCATTTTTCGCAAATTCATCAATTGTTATTTAATCTAAAAATATTCATCAAAACATGAATCAATCACTTATTATAAAACTAATTGATACTAATTGTTTTTCAATAATAAAACTTATTAAAACATGTATCACCCAAAAATAATTAATGATTATTAGCATATATCAACTTATTGCGTTTTTATTCAAAATACGACAACTAACCGACGTTCCCCCTTAATGCATTAAGGTTTCGTGCTTGGTGCATCCACTACAATATTGTAGTCTTCAAGCACACCTGCAAAAAGAACCTAAAAATAAGTTTTTGGTACCCAACTTCTTTTGGGTCCATGGGGGTTAGGATAACAATAGTCATAATCAACACATAAATCTCTATGTTTAGCAAAACAAACGGGTGCAATGTGTCCTACCCGATTACAATAGTGACATATAACATTAGGATTGTGCATATGTCTAGGTTGAGCCAAATGCGTTCTAGGTGATCTAAAGTTGTTCCCCCTAGAAGCGTTGAATTTCCTAGAGTCACGTCTAAGTGCTCTAAAATTATTCATTCTAGACTCATTTACAAAATTCCTAGAATTGTGTCTAGGTGGTCTAAAATAATTAATCTTAGACTCATTTGTGAGGTTCCTAGAATTCTTTCTAGATGGACCAACCTCATTACTTATGTCCTTTTTATTCTCTTCAATTTTAGGACTATCAACACTACGTTTTTCTAGTGCGTTCCTAAGTTCTATGTTCTCTAATTTTAAGGAACTACAAGAAGAACAATTAGAACATTTATCAATAGAAGAGGCTTCATTCAATTCCTTGATTTTATTTTTGAAATCAACAATGTCATTTTCCAAAAATTTATTTTCTTTTTCTAAAACTTCAATTTTATTTTTAAGAACATCATTTTCATTAGTCAATTTTCCAAAATCTATTTCTTTCAAAGAAGAGGATTTTTCAAAATCTTTTTCTTGTAAAGAAAGTGTTTTCTGAAAATCTGTTTCTTGCAAAGAAAGTGTTTTCTGCAAAGAAAGTGTTTTCTTCAAATCTTTTATCATTTTGGAAGCATTAACAAATTCACCATACAATTCATCATAGGCATTTTGTAATTCTTCAAACGAGTGAGAGTTAGATGTACTTACCTCTTCTTCGTTTGCCACGAGACACAATGCGGCGGTTCCATCGCCTGAGCTGTCCGAATCCCGTGATACGCGCATATGGTGTTTCTTCTTTTTCTTGTCCTTCTTCATAGACTTACAAAACTTTTCAATTATATCATTGGAAATATTATCATCATCCCTTTCCGAATCACTTACCTCTTCTCTTTTAGAGAATGAGGCTTTGAAGGCAAAATTCGAATTACTTCTAAGATAAGGATTAAGAATTGTGCTATCATAAGTTTCGAGGTTACCTCTTAGTCCATCAATTGTGATATTCGTGAATTCCATCGACTCTTGGATGGCATTGGCTTTGGAACGCCATTCGGGAGTGAGGCTCCGTAGGACTTTTCGAACAAGATCTTTGTTCGTGTAAACTTTCCCGAGAGCATGTAGATCGTTGACGATTTTTAAAAATCGTTCAAAAATAACCCCAATGGGTTCCTTCTCCATTTTAAAGATTTCATATTTATGAGTTAGAAAATCAATTTTAGATTCTCGGACTTGAGGCGTACCTTCATAGATGATCTCGAGTTTATACCACATCTCCTTAGCGGTTGTGCAGCACGAGATTTTCCTATAGTCATCCGCATTGATCACACAATACAATACATGGATGGCCCTTGCATTATTTTCAACTTTCTTGATGTCCTCGGCATCATATTCATTTTCCTCCTTTGGAACCGTGGTTTCTCCAACTTTCTTTGTCGGCATTGGTTCACCGTTTTTGATGATTTGCCACAAACGAAAACTGTTTGCTTTGAAGAAGATACTCATCCGATCTTTCCAATATGTATAGTTTGTTCCGTCAAATAGTGGAGGGCAAGTGGTGGATTGTCCTTCATCCATCGTTCATGCGTTCAATATTCTCAACAGAAAAATATAAATTGCTCTCAACCGGTTAAGGCTTTCAGAGAGTTAGGCTCTGATACCAATTGTTAGATAATACGCTTAACGCTAGAGGGGGGGTGAATAGCGTTATAATAAAAATAGCGTAAACTTGCGGAATCTAAAAATTGCAGGAAATAAATGAGTGCGATAAGTAAATAAATAAGAACGAACGCACTGATATATCCTGGTTCACCACAACCCGTGGCCAGTCCAGTCCCCGAGAGACTCTCTCGAGATTTCCACTATCTTCGTCAAGCTTACGGGTGCTTAACAAACCGTTACAGTTGCTCAAGTATACCGCACCTTAAGACTTCACTTGCTTGAGGATACCTCACCTCAAGACTTCAACCACTAAGACTTTGGGTACTTAGCAAACCCGACAAATGAGAAGATATGTTCTTCTCAAAACAACTCTCTTTTACAACAAATACTCTCTCAATAGAGTGGATAAAGAGAAACAAAATAAGCTCTATGAACAACACAAAGTTGTCTATCAAATGGCTCAACAAAAGCTCTAAAATGATGCTTGAAAATGATCAATATGTATATCAATATATGCAAGAGTTGTGTGTTTAAAATCAGCTCAAAAGACCTCTTTTTATAGGTGAAAAAGTAGTGCTGACCGTTGCTTAATTGACAAATAAAATCCCTGATTCTGTGCTCAAACAATCGATTGTTTGGAGGTGACAATCGATTGTCTGACCAACACTCAAAAAACAGATTCCTGATTTTAGGCTAAACAATCGATTGTTAAACCTGAATAATCGATTGTTCTTCAACGTTCAAAAATCAATTTAGGGTTCTGTGGGAACGGTCAAAATATAATCGATTGTATGAAGGTGACAATCGATTCTTGATAATCGATTGTAGGACAAGACAATCGATTATTTTGTTGTTTAAAAACCGGTTGCACTGTCTCAAAATAATCGATTGTTAAAAGTAGACAATCGATTGTTGACTTCATATAATCGATTGTGTACTTCATATAATCGACTGTTGTTCCAGTGAACAAAACTTTGGCAACGGATCGATTATATACCATTGATATACACTTGATATACATTGTGTATACCAGAATTGAAAACTTACTTCAAAACCCATTTTGGTTAAAAATGAAAACGTTAAAATCATCATTTTGTTTGAAGTATATTAAAAATATTTATGATATATATGATTTAATAAAATGATTTACTTTAATAAAATGATTTTATGCATATTTATGATGACCTAATGTTGAGCCAAAAGATAAGATAACTTAAACGTTGTTCTTACATAGGTTCTACCTAACGACCTACGTCTTGGGTCTTTGGTCTTGAACTCTTTGGCTCGAGTTGGCTTGTCTATGCAATCCCGTCATCAATATGCTTCTCGCCATTTGATAGTTTGTCATATTATATCGTTGTTTGACGCTTGACTTCATTGTTTGTCATTCATCAAAACCTGTACCTGAAAATCATGCTCATACAACCAAAGCGCACACATCATAGATATACATGATTTCCAACAGATCCAAGGTCATCCTAGAAATAAGTTGTAGGATGCTGCTATGTCGATGATGTGGAACTCAACATTGAACCAGGTGGGCCCCATTTGCAGGCACTAACTGATTTCTCCAATGGTGGACCTCTGAGATCCATCAAAAGCTTTGACATTGATAGTCATGTCTTTGATCTCATGCAACCCTTTTCCCAATGTCCTAAGAGTCACCAACGGAAAAATATTGAGGCTTGATCCACCGTCGACTAAAATCCTTGTGATAAAGTGATCCTCGCATTGCGCAGTGATGTGTATTGCTTTATTGTGACCAAGCCTTTCTGGCGGCAATTCATCTTTGCGGAAGGTGATCTTATGGCTTTCCAATATCTGTCCCACCATGTTTGCCATTTCGCCTCCTATTATGTTGCTAGGAACATAAGATTCACTTAGTATCTTCATTAAGGCATTTTTATGTGCCTCGAAACTCTATATGAGTGCCAAGATAGAGATCTGTGCCGGAGTCTTGTTTGGATGCTCAACGACTGAATATTCCTTTGCTTGTATCTTTCTCCAGAGATCATCAGGTCCGATTTTAATGGGACATCCAGAGGCCTTCTTACTGGACTCAGCTAGGTGTTCTAGCGTGTACACCCTGCTTGTTCTAGTCATGCCCTGCGCGGCAGTTGCTTCTCGAATGCGTGTCTTTCCTTTCCTTCTCGCCTTGGTTGTGTAGTCCCAAGGTATATCATTTGCTTGGAACGGGTTCATGTCTGTCATGGAGACTGGAATAGGTCCTTTAAAAGGCAACACATCAACTTCAAATGGTGTAGGTGGTTTCGGAGCTTCGAACTCAACCTCAATTGGTTTTGGTGTCTTTGCAGAAGGTACTTCAAATTCGAGTGGCATGGATACATTTACCACGTCACCCTCAGATGGCTAGATTTGTACAATAATAGGATTGAGAGTAACCACCGGCTTCTTGGGCTCATCCCCTTCGACTATTAAACCAATTGACCCTTTGGGGTCCCAATCATCTTTGATCTCAATCATGTAGATGCCTCCTGTCATATGATCAGGCAGAGGGTTGTTGTGGGCATTAGGAGCTGGCTCCTTTGCTATAATAATCTTGTTGTCAATCCGGTTCTAAATTTTGTATTTTAACGAGCGACACTCGTCAATGGTATGGCTCTTCATCCCGGAATGGTATGCGCAAGTCTTGTTTGGGTTAATCCACTGGGAAGGGTATCTGGAGTTATGGCTGGGATAGGGGTGACGTAACCTGCTGCTTTGAGTTTTTCATACAACTGGTCAATCGGCTTGGCTATGGCGGTGTATTGTCTAGGGGGTTTGCGGTCGAAATTTGGTCTAGCTCAAGGGAATTTTTGGCGAGTATGTGGTGGTGGGTAGTGAGAAGGTTAGGAGTTATTTGCTTGGTATACATATGCAAGTTGGGCATATCAGGGTGAAGTAGGTTAGTATGTGGGCGGTGGAGGTGATTGGTAAGAAGGTGGTGGAATTTGGAAAGTAGGTGGTGGTGTTTGGTACGTGAGCTGAGGGATACATTTGGCAGTTCATGGGAGAGTTGTTTCTTTGCGTAGCCATTATAGAATTTACCTCTTTCTTCTTTGTCGAGCCACCAGACAGTAGAACCTTGTTGGTGGCTTGCAATTCTTCTAGGTTAGTGATCATACCGTTCATAATGCCTTCTTCGACCCTTTCTCCCAATTTGATGATATTGGAGAAATTTTGACCCTCAATTAGCATCAATCTTTCATAGTACTATGGGTCTTAAGCACGCACAAAGAATCTATTCATTTGTTCTTCCTCCAAGGCCGGTATGACCTTAGCAGCTTGCAACCTCCAAGGAGTAGCATACCCGCGAAAGGTCTCCGTAGGCTCCTTCTTAAGATTCTGAATATAGAACATGTCTAGCGCATTCTCAGTGTTGAACCTGAAACGGTCCATGAAATCGGACGTCATGTTCACCCAACTCGTCCATTTCTTCGCATACTTTCTAACATACAAGGATAAGGTATCACCCTTCAAACTCCTCATATATAGCTTCATACGGATCTTTTCGTCCCTATCAACTCATACTAGCTTGTCACAATACATCCTCAAGTGGAACTCTGGGATCCCTGGTACCATCGAACAGTTCAAACTTGGGATGTTTGAACCCCTCCGGGAGCTCAACATCTGGTTGAACACAGAGATCTTCGTAATTCAACCCTTAAACACCCTTGTTACCTTCGAAACCCTGAACCCCAATAGTAAACTTCTTAATCTCAGCGGCAAGACTCTGAATGAGGGAGCTTTTTTTGTCCGACTCAGCTACATTGGTGGCTGGATGACCGTAATGTTGTACAGTATCCATAAAAATAGGAGCGTTCTGGTTATCTGTGGCGTCTTGGTGCTCCGGGATAAGCACTGGAGCATTGTTGCCTATGTTGTGGACTTGGGTCTGAGTAGGCTGGGTTAAAGGTGGTGGTGATTTGTTAGCATCAGCAGCACCAAGAGTGATTGACAGGCTCGCCAAATTTTGGACTTGTTCCAACTCTTCCCGAAAACTCAGCCAAATTTGCTCAAGATGAGCAGCAGTTTCTTTGGTGATTGAAGCCTCTCCGACTTCCTTTCTATCATTGGTATCTTCCATTTTGCTCTTGTTCCTGTTTCTGGAGGACTTGGAGGAGGAGGAGGTGGAGGACCCTTTGATCTTGTGGAGTATGCTGATGGTGCCAGAATGCATGAACTAACCTTTGCGTATGGGAATAAAAATAAAATAAAAACAAAAAGGAAAAAAGTTAGTGCAGATTCTAAGAAATAAAATATTGCGGTACTTAAACACATTTTTGCAAGAATATACGTCGTTTCCTATTTGGGTGCCTCATTGTGCCCGAGGTAGGCCTAGTGTCAGATAGAATTTGGAGAACTTATAACACCAAATGCCTAATTTTATTGATAAAAAATAGAACGAGTCAAAATAAACTGAAATAAAGAGAGCCTGTTACTAATGTCCAGTGGACTTATTACATCAAGAAAGGAGTAAAAATCCTAACTACTTGTCCTAGAAGGACCTTCCCCAGATTCGGTATCTTTGTCTCCCTCATACATTTGCATCAACTTGCACAGTCCAAGAAACAAGTAAGCCCGAGCCAAGTGCCCACCTTCGTTACCTTCAGCTTCCTGACAGTCGTTGATCCTTTTCAGAAATTTTCCTTCCAGCTCCACTAGACCCCGTTCCAAGTACCCTAATCGGCTGTTTGCGCGAACAGCCATGTCCTTCCATTCATTGATCAGCTTCTCTTGGGTCTCTAGTATTTCCCGATGCTCACTTTCGTACTCTCGCATCCGTTTGCGTAGTTGATTGTACTTGACTTTTGCTGCAGTCTTCTCATCAATAACCCTCTGATCATGGAAAAAACCTGGCTTTCCCAAGGCGAGGTGGTCATCTTCTAACCATCCTGGATAAAGCGGCGCATGCCCCGCCAGATACCTGTTTGGCTCCATAGATTGCTTTTCCAAGATTAGTTTGGAACGCCACATATGCTGAGCCCGGCACCTGTGTGGGTTATCGTCATCTTGGAAGTCAGCCCTGTAGTGACTCATCTTTTCTACCCTTGGTATAATCTGCTTTCTTCCGGCTTGCATCATGGCTCGGAGAGGGACATAAAGGTGAGTTCCTCTTAAGCCAATGCGTACAAGGAATGGGCATCCCTAGACCGAATGATAAACTCTCTAGTTGAAAACCACTCGTACATCCATTGTACCTGCTCTTCTTTCAGATTCTCCAATAGTTCTATCGATCCACTGGTGTCTTCCTGGCGTGCGAACATATCCGGCATGAAGTGCATTGGCTTTGGATGATGGAAAGTGATATGGTCATCCCAGTCTTGGCGTATGATCTCTTGTCTATAATCTCCCTTCTGAAGATGTTCAATGAGCCAGAGTTGTAGTAGCAAATTGCACCCTTCAAAGTGTGGTGCCCCTTATTGACATTTATCTAAGGCTCGGTAGAGTTCAGCGAGGATCGTGGGTGCTATGCTGAATGTGTGCCCATCTATACCCTCCATTATGGATTTGGTTACCATGCCTAGTCTTGTATGCATTCTAGCCTTCTTCATTAGAAAGACTATCATACCCAGGAAACAGAACATGAATACAAAGGCTCTCCTATGTATGTGCCCAAAAGAGGTGAGGGCGAATTCGTCCATGTGAGTGCGGTAGGATTTTCTATGGCGAACCTTTCATACACGAAGTCAAAGGATATGTAGGAGTCCTTCAGACTTGTCAGATAGGATTCTTCTTGAGCCCCATCATTTTCAGGAACCCTCTACCTTTGCGGTTTTCTGGCATTAGCAGCCCGGGGTTATCCCAAGTAATTCCGGCTAGACCCCCAATTTCTTCCAACAACGGCGTCATTTCAATATCCTCAAATCGGAAGACAAACCGTTCAGTATCCCAAAATAAAGTAGTGGCTTCCACAATTTTGTTATCTGGCCTAACTTCCAAGAGCGAAGGAAGATTCCCTAAGTGCTTTGCGAACAAGTACCCGATCACTACATGCAGATCCTCCCACCAGCTTAGTAACTTTGGGTAAATGTTTGATACCATACCAAATCTGGGGACCTCGTGCCTCATTTCCTGCAAAATAGAGTGTAAGGCCCTAACCCCACCGAACTCGACTATTTAAATCAATAATTAGCAAAAGGCTTTTAGATCTCCAAATCAATGCACATAACGTGAATGTTCGTTTGGGGTTCAGGAAACGCGATGGACTTTGGTTTTGGCTATCTTAATGAGTCATTATGCGGATGACATAACTGACTCGGCTAGGTTTGACCATGATGCATGAACAGTATAACGGAATAAGGTTTCTACTTTTGAAATGCTAGACAAGGTACCCTTGAGCGAACAACTTAGGATAGAAAGGTACGGAACCGTCGACTACACCGTTGATCTACTGGTTTTACGGCAAATATGTCTTTGCCACATTTAGGGGGTTCATAGTATTGGAAGAGCCGCAACAACTCATTATGATCGTTGCTATAAGATTTGGTTGGCACGAGTGGAAAATGATGTTGAAGGATGCAATTACAACAATAAAATAAATACTTGTATTTTCACATTCATAAGATAATGATTACAATAGGTACTCATAATTTAAGATGGATTTGAAATGAAGTTAAAGCAGTAAAGTAGTTAAAGAAAAAGAAAAACACGAAGAATCAAATTAGTAATTATGAAGAAATAATTATAGCGGTAAATAAAGGCAATAAAGAAAGCAACAAAGTCACAAAGCACGTAATGGTAAAGGCCTTAAAGAGCTCCCCAACAGAGTTGTCATGCTATTGATGCCCCTTTTTTCCCTACTAAAAGAAGCGAAATCGGGTTTACGACCTTGTGGACAAAAAAACTCTTATTCCCGTTTAGGAATTGGGTGTGTGAAGTTGAAGAGTCGCCACCTAATGATTATAGTGCATTAGGACACTTTTAAGAAGAAAAGAGTATTTTTTTTTAAGGAAAACCAATGTTTGTGTAAGGGTTTGAATTATCTCGAGGGGAAGGTGTTAGGCACCCCTCAAGATCCACTAGTGTGGTTCCCGGCCGTGCTAATTGTGACCTTAATGGGAAACAAGGCAAATAAACAAGTAAGGTTCGCATATAAGCATCGAACAACTTGAGAATTCTAAAGAGGGGAAAGGCATAATTTAAACAAAAGAAGAAGGCAGAGTTAATTTGAAAAGTGTTACTTTAGAAAAAAACGTTTAAATAAAGCAAGAAAAAGAGAAAGAGGTCCTAGGATTGATCATAATATGGATCATTCTATACAATATCCCGCACATATTCCCAAAGAGGGGTTGCTTTATGATATTATCGCATCGTCATCATCTCCAAACTCTACCCTTCCCACCCCATTAAGGTATTAAGCGCGTTTGATCTTGTTACTTATCACATGCTAGTACCTGTCCCAACCTCTTAGTCCCGGGTATTGGAACTTCTAATCTTAAGCGAGGGGGAGAGAAAGATGGGACATATATGGAGTTTTCAAAGGAAAAAATACTAAACGTCAATCAAAACAAATAGCATATAAAGGTATACAAATCAGACATTAAAAGGCTCATATAAACCCCATAAGCCATAACAACAATTAGTCTAGCATGACTTACAAATAGTGATTTGGTCTTAACACATATAGCTGGATAGAAAATCTGTTTTGAGCTCCACGGGCACGTTATCAGAAGTTGTTGTAAAAACAAAGGCAGTGGAGTATTAAAAATAAGCAGCAAAGGAAATAAGAGAATGTACATAAAGTTTCAAAAAGACGAGCAAATTTGAGAGAAAAGCGAGTTGCACGACTGTTTTGAAGACTGAATAAATGTCGAGACAGAATGGTTTTATGCAGAAATAAAACAAAAGCATTTGAGCCGACAGACTATTTTAAAAGATTGTTTGAGAGAAAATACTTTGGGCAGAACTTTATTTCAAATCTTGTTTCGAAGAATGAAAATCATTTGGGCAGAATTTGTTTTGAAAGGCAGAAAAAACAAAGACTTGAGATGTTAACAAACATGCATAGCTAACAGTTTGCGAAATATGCTATTTTTTTAGAAAGACATTAAAGCTCAGATGGCTGACTGTTATTGATAAAGCGAATAAGGCGAGTTGGCGGTTAACCCTATAGGCATGATGTCTATGCTTCTTATTTTAAAATTCGTTAAGGAATTGATGGATAATTGAGCGTTTAGCGCTTCAGTTTGCATATTGCGTATGCAAGTCTTATAGGCAGGATTTCTGCATATATTTGATTACAAAAATATGCAAGTCCTATAGGCAGGATTTCTATATGCATTTGATTAATAAATATGCAAGTCATATAGGCAGGATTTCTATATGCATTTGATTATAAAATATGCAAGTCATATAGGCAGGATTTCTATATGCATTTGATTACAAAATATGCAAGTCATATAGGCAGGATTTCTATATGCATTTGATTACAAAATATGCAAGTCCTATAGGCATGTTTTCTAAGTGATTTAAGCATAGAACCCTATGAACATGGTTTCTATCATTTGACTTGTGCAGGAATAGTAAAGCCATTCCCACACCCTTTCACTAATATCCCCAAATCTTTTAAAACAATTATTACAGAACTTGAAAGAAAGGACTAAAGAAAAAAAAGATAAATACATCAGAACTATAATAGGCCCCCGAGTCTCGAAGCAATCTTAATGTCCAACATATGTATTTCACCAATTCCAGGCTCAAAATTCTAAGGCTTTCTCATACTCAAGGTGTTTTCACAGTTCCAAAGAATCTCTAGGACTCCCAGCAATGCTTAACACCCTGAATAGCTTAGAGTAACATGATAATGCAGTGTGGAAGTACCAACCCTAAGGCATCCGAGATCGGAGGGAGCTCAAGGATCTCAAGGCATGGCTTACCAAATGGGGGGAGGAAGAACATAAGAGAGACTAAGAATGAGTGTAAAGGTGAAGGGGATTTGAGGGAAAAAGCCAAGTAAGGGTGGTCATACCCATCCATGGGTAAGACTGGCACACCCATGACCCTTTACTGGCTCAAACACATAGACAGTAGACTTGAGAAAGTCAGACTCAGGTCTAGATGGTGATTAGGTCACCACCAGTCCTAGGTCAGGCTCAACACATAAAAGGCGGGGGGGGGGGGGGGGGGGGGTTAAAGGAGTGGGCTTACTTTGAGAATAGGTTGAGAACAACCTAGTTCTAAACTAGAGGTGGAAATAGGGTACCACTCTAGTCCAAAACAACACTCACATATAAAAGGGGTCAGGGAAAGGGATCAAACATGAAAGAATTTGAACAAAAAGAGAACATAGTTAAATTATAGAGGTTTTGACGAAAGGGATGTGCAGGAAGATAATTATAACAAACATAACAGAATTAAACACATGGGAATATGGCGTAGGGATATGCATGCTGAAATTTAACTACACTGAGCATAAACAGACATGGGGGAAGGGGTAAGTAAACATGCATTTTGGAGTTAATATGTAAGTTAAGAACCTACCAGTTGTAAAACTCAAACAGTAGAGCAAATAGGGTAGGTGAGACCTTATAGTTTAGCCTTGACTTTCAGCCGGCTAAACTCATGCAGTAGAACAAGTAATAGAGTAAAACAGAGAAGAGAAGAGAGAGTTCTTAGGTGAGTGAACTTGAGATTGTTCGTGTCTGAAACAAAAGAGGTGGGGGGTTTTCATAGCTTGAAAATAAGTAGCAAATAAGCCAGTATAAAACCTCAGTATCAATCATAATCAATTAGGAAAATGGTTCCCTTTAAATAAGGAACCACACTTGAGGTAAATAAACCCAAGTTTATTTTTGGGAAGAGAATCAAGAGTAAATTATAAAATATAGTGTAAATACGTGTAAGGGTTTTGAAATTCACACGGTTTAACACATAAGGCAAGTCAATCACATAGAGAATCAAGGAATTTGATGTACAAATTGATACTGAACTTAGTCAAAGAGCTTGTACAAATTAAAGAATCAAATAAGTTTGTAAGAAATCAATTTTCCCAAAATTAGGGTTATTTGGGAAAGGGGGAAAATGTGACTATATAAAGAAATGCACCAATTCGAACATGCAGTACTGGAATTGGTAGAACAATCATGTAATCGAAGAGCAGAAGCAGAATCGGTTAGGGTTTAAACATGTAGCATGCAATTTCACAGAGAGAAACGGAAAACCATTTAAAACTTAGGGTTTTAATCACATATCGAGTGTAAAGAAGAAACCCAGATGAAGGTAAAATTAGGAAGAACAGCATAAGAAAAAATAGAGAATACAGTAAAGAATTTAACTCTGAACCCCTAGAAATACCACAGTAAAGAAAATACATAGGAGCCATAGTAGAAGATACTCAGAAATCACATTAAAGTTTAAAAGAAATCACGATAGAGCAGATAAAGCAAAGAAATTAAAGAAACCCTAAAATTTAGGAAGACGAACAATTTGGAAACAAAGTCGGCGAAGAAATGTGAGAAATACCGTGAAAATTTTAGAAAATGACGAGGATATAGAGAATATTTAAAGATAAACACAGAGAAAACCTTGAAAATTAGGGTTTCAGAGAGAGAACCATAGAGAGACCAGAAAGCCTGGAATGGACTGATTCTGAGTCATCCATGGACTCACAACCTTAGGGCTTGCTGGAGAGAGAATGTTCACGGCTGCAAAACTCAAGTCGAAGGACCTCTGAGTCGATAATCTCTAAGATAGGGCTTCAATCTCCGAACAACAGAACAATATGAGGTTAGGAGAGGTTAGTACAGGTGTTTTGAGGCTTTAGAAGCCATAAACATTGACGAAACGGAGCCGGAGAAGAGCAAGGTTTTAGGAGGGTTTGAGAGCATTTTTGGGGGGGTGAGGGGATACAAGGGAGGCTAAATGCAAAGAATGAGAAAGGTTTGGGGGCTCATTGGTTTAATTATGGTAGGTTTCATGTGGTCCGTTGATCTTAATGATAAACGGCCACGATTTAAGGTGGGAACGGGGCAGATCAGTCTAATGGGTAACTGCGTAGGATAATTGGGGTCAAATTGGGGGGCTGAAATTAGGTTATAATGGAAATAAAAGGGGCTATGATTTAAATAGCACTTTTTCCCCAATTTGAATTTTATAAAATAGTAAATGATACTGTAAAAATCAAATTAAAATACTGAGTTAATAAATAATGTATAAGTGTTAATTTAAAAATGTTAAGAACGATTTTGTAATTAAAATACTTATGAAACCAAGAAATAGGCTAAAATTGCAATTACATGCAATTTTAGTTTAGAAATATCTAATGAGCTTGTAAAATTGTATAAAAAATCATGTAAATTATATTTTATATAAATGAGAGGATAAAATACATTGCTCACAAAAATAACAAGTTTTTGGGGCCTAAATATCGCATTTTATAGTGCAAAAATAAGTCATAAATTGATTTAAAAAATCTTGAAAATATGTATGAAAATGTCAAACCCTTAGTGGATGATTATATATGCACCTACATGATATTTTAGGAACATTTTGAGGATAGAAATATATGGGAAAAATTGGGTATCAACAATGGGTCAATCCAAACAAAACTTGTGCGTACCATTCTGATATGAAGGGGCACACCACTACTGAGTGTCAGACACTGAAGGATAAGATCCAGATGCTAATAGAAAACAAGGTCATACAGGCAAAGGAAGCCATACCTTATGTCCGCGACAACCCCCTCCATGGTCATAGAGGTGGTGGAGTACATGTGATAGAGACGAAAGAAGAGTGAGACCCTGAGGGGTCGATTAGGCTTATTCGAGAAGGTGATGACCCCCTCCCTAATCATAGAGGTGGTGGAGTACATATGATAGAGGTGAATGAAGAGTGGGACTCTGAGGGGTTGATTCGGCTTATTCGAGAAGCTGATGACTTTAAAGTTGCAATCACGCTTACTCCTATAATGCTACCAAGTTAGTCACCAATCGAGGTTGAGGTAACTGCATCAGTTCCATTCGAGGTAGAGGTGGCTCCGCCTACGACTACCACCACCTCATTTGAAGTAGAAATGGCCTCACCTTTCATTGTGACAGTATCAGTCGCACCTCCCTTCGATTCAGAAGCAATACCTTGGGATTATGTTTTTGAGGCTCGGCAAAAAGGGAAGGCCAAGGCAGAAAAATCTGATGCTACACAAGGAATGACTAGGCCTGGAAGATTCTATAGACGAACACTTGGGAGGATCAAGCAAGGATGCCACTACCAGGCAGCCCGTCATTGAGACATGGCCGAATGACCTATGAAGGAAAGTACAAGCAAAAGAATATTCCGTGGTTGACCATCTAAACAAAACCCTAACTAAGATATCTATCCTATCATTGTTGCAAAATTTAGAGGCGCATAAGAATGCTGTAATGAAAGTACTGAGTGAAGCTTATGTACCCAATAACATCACTGGTGAAGAAATGGCCAATATGGTAGGGCAAGTACTGGAAAGTCATAAGATTATCTTCCACGAAGATGAGGTAGCGCCTGAGGGGTTGAATCAAAACCAAGAATTGCATATTACAGTGCAATTTGTAGATAAATTCATTGCCAGGGTCTTAGTTGACGGAGGTTCAAGCCTCAATAATTGTGCGTTGAACAATCTGAAAAGATTAGACAAACGTTTTCATGAAATATGGGTAAAAAGCATGAATGTGAAAGCTTTTGATGGGTCCCAAAGGGCCACTGTAAGACCCCGTGAAAATGAGTGCTCAAGTCCTAGCAACTCATATAGTTGGGTCCATCGATGTGTCCGAATCCTTTTTCTACCGATTTTACACTTAAAATATAGAGTCAAATTTTCCCGAAAAAATGTCATTTCTGCAGTCAGGAATCCGGTCGCAAATCAGGTATGCAGACCGCATATTGACCGCAGAGTGAATCAGAGAGTAGCCAAATCGGATGTTGAAAATGCGGTCCATTATACGATCGAATAATCAATATGCGGACCGCATAGTCATCGCATAAGTTTCTCGAGGATTTGTGGAGGACAATTTGTGTTGTAATCTGCAACCGCAGAACGTGTATGCGGACCACATACTCACCGCATACCCAAACAGAGAGGCTTTCAATTTGGGACCATTCTGCGGTCCAATATGCGGACCGCATGTCAGCTATGCGATCGTATAGTTTACAACAGATTCGTCGCTAATTTTTGTTTTCAAAAAATTTTAAACCTGGCACTTTTCTGATAAAACACCACAACCCCTCATTTTTACTTATTTTTTGAACAAAACAAGAGAGAGGGAAGGGAGAGTTCTTGCGAGAGAAAGGAATTTCCATCAAATTGATCCTCCAAAACCATCCGGGCTGGAAACTTTTAAGTTATTGCTCCATGTTCACTCTTTCAAGTAAGACCCCTAACCCTTTCCCCAATTTTTTTGAGTTAAGTTAAGGGAAGGGATTCCTATGCTTTAATTTTTGAACTAACAACTGAAAACCCTCATGCATATAACTCAAACCTGGAATCTAGTGAAGGGAAAATTGAATAGAAGTAAAGGGTTGTGCTAGATAGCTTGGTGATTGTGAATATGAGCTTAAAAAGGGAATTCGACTCCACGTATGTATGGCTAACCTTGATTATCGTGAAATCGCCTTGTTTGCTACATAAATTGTTTGGTAGTTGATATCTATGTTGGTTATTTGTGAGCTTCTTGTGACTGGTTGGGTTGTGAATACACCTCATGGTAAAAGTGGAATAACGAATGATTCAATGAATCCATAAATGGTGAAACAAGGCTATCTGTGATAACATGTACTTGAAATTTTGTGGGCAATTGTGGTAACTTGAATTGAGTAAGAACTGTCGAAAGCTATGAAATTGGTACTAATAGTTATGGAAACACTTGTAACACTATTGTGGTGATGTCTTGAGGTTTTCTTGTTGTTTATTTTTGTGACTTGCTGTTTGGTTGTGTTTGTTGTGAATTGAAACTGTACGATAGGGTCGCATTGTGCCCCACAACATGGTGTAGTAAGGTATGTGTTGGTTTGATAAGGGTGGCCGAGGTAATAAGGGTGGCGGAGGTAATAAGGGTGGAAAAGGTGATATATATATATATATATATATATATATATATATATATATATATATATATATATATATATATATATATATATATATACATTTAAAAAAATTATGAAATCACTGATGTGGAATTATGAAAGGAGACACCAGGAGAGTTTGCAACCTGTGGAGCACTGATTGCCCCTTTGATTGACTAATTGTACCTTCTATGCATGATTGATTGTTGCTTCCATTGTTGTGATCTATTTTCATTTAGATTGAATTTACTTGGGACAAGTGTTGTTCATACATACTAGTACAAATCAAATATGTTGATGTCCCTTTTGCCGAGGACGCTACATTCGTGTTATGGTAGTAGGTGGATCTTCAGCAGGTACTCCAGTCCACTATCTGTAGCTCTTCCTCATTCTCCGTCATTTGTATTGGTGAGCCCCTTTCCTTCCGCGGCCCTGCGTGGCTCATGCCACCCTTGTTCTTGTATTTTGGAGTCTTATTTTGGTTCATTTAAAAAGGTATAGTCGGGGCCTTGTTACCGGCATGTATAGTACTGTCATCTTGTATCCTTAGAGGCTACCTAGACACGAAATGGAGGTTACGAGGCATGTATTATGTACTTTGTATTTTGGGTAATGTAATTTGTAAACCACGCTTATATCATCTATGTATCTATGGTTTGTAAAAATGTATTTTAATTATAAACTGTTGTTTCCATTTGGTTAGTAAAGTAATGAAAATGTGTGGTAACTCGTGGGTTAGGGAGGGCATCCAGGTCCACTCGACTGGGGATATTCGGTTGAGTGCCGGTCATGTCCCTAGGATTTGGGGCGTGACAAATTTGGTATCAGATCCTAAGGTTTGAAAAAGAGTCCTAGGGTGTCTTGGAGTCGTGCCTAGTAGAGCCCTTCTTATCGGTGTGTTGTCGACCAC
This sequence comes from Nicotiana benthamiana, assembly GCA_034376525.1. Taxonomy (NCBI): domain Eukaryota; kingdom Viridiplantae; phylum Streptophyta; class Magnoliopsida; order Solanales; family Solanaceae; genus Nicotiana; species Nicotiana benthamiana. Next base: position 101,768,010 of record CM067323.1, on the reverse strand, counting down.
ATCTATAAGTATGGGCTACACGGGCATTTAGGAAACTACTCTCTTCTTTGTTATTCCATTTCGTGTGGCGAAGTGAAAAGTGAAAGATTTGTGTCAAACTCGTGCCTTGTTTCGAAATTTTCAGAGATTGCACCTAAGAAGAAGGTTAGACTAGGCCTTGAGGCTAATGCCACCCCAAGTTTGATTGCGAGTCAAGTACCTAACGCAGTGGGTGAGAGTGACTCCATGGCTTTGATTCTGTCTGGCCCGTCCCTTCCGGATCCTAGCACCCATGTTCCAGCAGCAGCATAGGGCATCACCATCCCTCATGCCGATATTCCTAATCCTGACATTGCTTCAGCTCCCAGTTCTGAGGCTTCTGATGGGGACCTTAGGGGAGCCATCAATATGTTGACCCAATTAGTGGCTGCTCAGGCCCAAAGATCTCACGATGTCCTTATGTCCTCTAGTGGACAGGGAGATTCTTCCAGCTCCAAAGTCCACCAGTTTTTTAGATTGGCCCATCTAGAGTTTTCAAACACAGACCCAGAGGCCGATCCATAGGATTTTCTTGATGAGATGTACAAGACCCTTCCTCTGATGAAGGCCACATAATCAGAGGGGGTTGAGTTGGCTTCCTACAGGTTGAAGGGAGCGTCACGTTCGTGGTTCGAGATGTGGGAGGATTCCCACGAGGAGAGGAGCCCTCCAGCTAGATGGGAGGAATTTTTGGATGCTTCTATGGATTATTTCTTGCCTTCCGAGAGAATGAAAGCCTGCGCCATAGAGCTCTAGGTTCTCAAGCAGGGCAGCTTGAGTGTTTGGGAGTACCATATGGAGTTTGTAAGATTATCCAAGTATGCTCCTCAGTTGGTGTCGACCGTGAGATCTAGAGTTCGACAGTTTGTTTAGGGACTTAGTCCATTGGTGGTGAATGAGGGTGCTACAGCGGCCTTGCACTTAGATATGAACTACGGAAGATTGTGGGTTTTGCTCAGGCTACTGAGGCTAGAAAATTGAAGATACGGGCATATAGGGAGAACAGCAATAGGGCCCGGTCAACGGGTCACTCATGGTGGTCAGCTCCGGGGAGGGGACCATCAGGGCCATCCCGGGCATATGTTCAGTCTTCAGCCAGCGCACCGCCATCTGTGCACAACCATCAGCAAGGTAGTTCTTCGAGACCAGGTTCTGACAGCAGAAGGTTCCACCAATCCAGTCATTTGGGGGTGAGGCCCCAATAGCAGCGGGAGCTATATGTCCTAAGTGGGGGAGGTTCCACAAGGAGACTTGCTATTTGGGCATTCCGGTGTGTTACAATTGTGGGGTGAGAGGTCATGTCCAGCAGAATTGTCTTATGCACCCAGATAGGGCATGGGTAGGGGATTCAACCTGCCATCCGGTTCTTCAGTTACTACATCATCTGTGCGTCCTCCAGCTCCAGTAGGGCATGGTGCAGATAGGGGTGGGCTCGTGGTAGAGGTGGACCGAGCTGGTTATATGCTTTGAGTGGTCGCCAGATGTGGTTAAAGGTATGTTGTCTGTTCTGGCCATAGATTGCTATGATCTTATTGACCCTGGGTCTTCTTTGTCCTATCTCACTCCATTCATTGCAATGAGTTTTGGGATTGAGCGTGAACAGCTTCATAAGACATTCTATGTATCAACTCCAGTTGGTGATTCTATTACAGCCGCGCGAGTTTATAGGAATTATGTTTTCACGGTGTGTGGTCGTGTTACCAAGGCCGATCTTGTTGAGCTTGGGATGGTAGATTTTGATGTGATTATAGGAATCGACTGGCTTTATTCGTGCTTTGCCAAACTTGATTGTAGGACAAGAGTCATGAGGCTCGAGATTCCTAACGAGCCGGTTATTGAGTGGAGAGGGATATGGTGTTGTGTCAAAATGTAGGTTTATTTCTTACCTTAAGGCTTCAAAAATGATTAGGCAAGGGTGTATCTATCATTTGGTCAGGGTGGTGGACACCACTTATAATGTGCCTTCCCTCGGATCCGTGCCAGTTGTAAATGAATTTCCGGAGGTATTTCCAGATGAGCTTCCAGGGATTCCGCCAGTAGGGAGATTGACTTTGGGATCGATGAGTTGCCTGATACTCAACCAATATTTATTCCACCAAATAGGATAGGGCTAGCAGAATTACGAGAGTTAAAGGAGTAGCTGAAGGATTTATTAGAGAAGGGGTTCATTTGACCAAGTGTGTGTCGCCATGGGGTACTCCAGTTCTTTTCGTCAGAAAGAAGGATGGGCCGCTTCGGATGTGTATCTACTATCGACATCTTAACAAGGTCATCCTCAAGAATAAATTCCCTTTCCCCCGGATAGATGATTTGTTTGACCAATTTGAAGGTGCGATGTTCTTCTCCAAAATTGATTTGTGATCCGGGTATCACCAATTGAAGATCAGAGAGCGGGATATTCCTAAGACCGCCTTCAGAACCCGCTATGGTCACTTCAAAATCTTGGTCATGTCTTTTGGGCCAACCAACGCCCCGGCAGCTTTCATGGATCTTATAAATCGGGTCTTCAAGCCATTTCTGGACTCCTTTGTGGGTGTTTTTATTGACAACATCCTCATTTATTTGCGAAGTAGGGGAGATCATGCCGATCACCTCAGGGCAGTTTTGCAAACTCTTCATCAACACCAGTTGTATGATAAATTCTCAAAATGTGAATTTTGATTGGAGTCTGTCGCTTTTGTTGGACATGTTGTTTCGGGAAAGGGGATTCAAGTGGACCCCCAAAAGATTGCAGTAGTGAAGGATTGGCCTAGACCTACAACCCCGTTGGAGATTTGTAGCTTTTTGGGGTTAGTAGGTTATTATCAGAGGTTTGTGGACGGGCTCAATACCCTCGCCTTCGCATTAACTAAATTGACGCAAATATCAATCAAGTTCCAATAGTCTGATGCTTGTGAGAAAATTTTCCAGTAATTGAAGTCAAGATTGACCTCGGCACCAGTGTTGGCCTTGCCGGAAGGCACAGAGGGGTTTGTGGTGTATTGTGATGCCTCCAGGGTTGGCATAGGATGTGTGCTCATGCAGCGTGGGAAGGCTATAGCGTATGCTTCAAGGAAACTCAAGATTACCGAGAAGAATTACCCGATGCATGATTTAGAGCTTGCAGCAGTTGTGTTCATCTTAAAAATGTGGAGGCATTACCTTTATGGGGTCCATGTGGATGTGTTCTCGGACCACAAAAGTCTCATATATTTGTTCAAGCAGAAGGAGTTAAACATGAGGCAGCGGCGAAGGTTAGAATTACTCAAGGATTATGATATGAACATCTTGTACCATCCAAGGAAGGCAAACGTGGTGGCCGACGCCCTCAGTCGAAAATCCATGGGCAGTTTGGCTCACTCGTGAATGGATCGGAGGTTCCTAGCTTGAGAGATTTATCAGTTGGCCAGTCTTGGGGTTTGTATCTCGACCCCGAATAAGGAGGAGATTATGGTGCACAACATAGCAGAGTCATCACTTGTAGCAGAAGTCAAGGAAAAATAGTTCATTGATCTAGCAATAGCACAAATAAAGGAGACGGTTTGAAGCAACAAGATTTCGGCATTCTCTCTCAACAGTAAAGATGGTGTGTTGTGATGTCAAGATAGGTTGTGTGTTCCAGATACAGAAAATCTTCAGGAAAGGGTAATGGCGGAGGCTAATCATTCCAGGTATTCGGTGCATCCGGGTTCTACAAAAATGTATCACGGTCTGAAGGAAATTTATTGGTGGAGCGGCATGAAGAGGGATCTAGTAGACTTCGTATCCAAATGTTCGAACTGTCAGCAAGTAAAGGCCGAGCATCAGTGGCCTCGTGGGCTGACCCAGCTTATAGAGATACCAATGTAGAAATGTGAGATGATCAGCATGGATTACGTGAAAGGACTACCTCGCACTCAGCATAAGTTCGACTCCATTTGGGTAATAATGGATCAACTCACCAAATCAGCTCACTTCTTGCCAGTCAAGCCCATCGATACTGCAGAACAACATGCTCGATTGTATATCAAGGAAATAGTGAGACTTCATGGTACTCCACTTTCTATTATTTTGATCGATGGTCTCAATTCACAGCTAAATTTTGGAAGAAATTTCAGCAAGGGCTGGGTACTCGGGTGAACCTCAGCATGGCGTTTCATCCGTAGACTGATGGTCAAGCAGAGCAGACTATTTAGACGCTCGAAGATATGTTGCGGGCTTGTGTCTTGGATTATAAGGGTAATCTGGATGATCACTTGCCCCTAAAAGAATTTGCTTACAACAACAGCTTCCATGCTAGCATCCAGATGGCCCCATTTGAGGCATTGTACGGGAGGTGGTGTAGGTCCCCGATCGGGTGGTTCGAAGTTCGTGAGGCAAAATTTATAGGGCTGGATCTTGTGCACCAGGCAATGGAAAAAGTTATAGTCATTCAAGAAAGTATGAAGACTACTCATAGTCTCCAGAAATCTTATGTGGATGTGCGTCGAAGGGAATTGAAGTTTCAAGAAGGTGATTGGGTATTCTTATGGGTGTCGCCCATGAAAGGAGTCATGCGGTTTGGGAATAAAGAAAAGCTGAGTCCTAGATATGTCGGGCCTTACCAGATTATTCAAAGGATCGGACAAGTGGCTTATAGGTTGGAGTTGCCTCCTGAAATGTCCTTAGTGCACCCGGTGTTCCATGTATCTATGTTAAGGAAAGTGGTTGGGGATCCGTCCACCATCGTGCCAGTTGAAGACATCAAGGTTACTAAAGAGTTATCATATGAAGAGATTCCAGTTGCTATTCTTGATAGACAAGTCTGTTGGTTGCGAAATAAGGAAATCGCTTCGGTAAAGGTGTTGTGGCGAAACCAACAAGTCGAAGAGGACACATGGGAAACGGAAGAGGAAGTGAAAGTAAAATACCCCCATTTGTTCGTATAAGCCTAGGAGTGGTCATGTAAGTCCTTATCCCTAAGAAAACTAGAACTGTGTCCCATTTTGTGTAAAAGTTCCTAAATGCTTCACCATTGTAATTCTTCAAGTTGTGCCCAAAATATTGTGTTTTGTGGTAGATAATTAGCCCATGGTAAGGTGATGTAAGGAAATAATGATTAATTTTTCTTGGAGCAATTGTATTGAAATGATTAACTGTATCATACTCTTGTGATAGGTAAATGGGTTTGATAGTACAAATGATTAATGCTTAATTTAATTACATGTGGCATACCAAAATGGTTAAAAGTGTATCGAGGGGTTGAATACAGATAAGTGTGAAGGTCGTGCATTTTATAACTGTTATAGGGGTAGCAAGATTGTGTAATGGTGCTTGGAAATATATTTTGGGACTCACTGACAGGTGGATATGTCCATATTACAAAGGAAACCCTGGCGAAATGATAAATTATAAAGGGTTAGTGAAAACTTTGGAACTTGCATATCATTCTTTCAAACCATTTGCATTCCGAAGTTCTCGTTTGAGGACGAATGATCTTAAACGGAGGAGGATGTAAGACCCCGTAAAAATGAGTGCCCAAGTCCTAGCAACTCATAGATTCAGGTCCATCGATGTGTCGAAATCCTTTTTCTACCAATTTTACACTTAAAAATCTGGAGTCAAATTTTTCCGGAAAAATATCACTTCTACGGTCAGGAATGCAGTCGCAAATCAGGTATGCGGACTGCATATCGACTGCAGAGTGAATCATAGAGTAGCCAAATTGGATGTTGAAAATGCGGACCAATATGCAATCGCATAACCAATATGCGGACCGAATAGTCATCGCATAAGTTTCTCGAGAATTTGTGGAGGACAGTTCTGTGGTGCAATCTGCGACCGCAGAACATGTATGCGGACTGCATTCTCACCGCATACCCAAACAGAGAATCTTGCAATTTGGGATCATTCTACGGTCATATATGCGTACCGCATGTCAGCTATGCGATCGCATAGTTGACTGCAGATCCGTCGCGAACATCAGTTTTCTAGAAATTTTAAACCCGGCCCTTTTCTAAAAGAACACCCCAACCCCTCATTTTTACACATTTTCTTAGCAAAACAACAGAGGGGGAAGGGAGAGTTCTTGAGAGAGAAAAAAATTTCCATCAAATTGATCCTCCAACACCATCCGAGCCAGAAAGTTTTAAGTTATTGTCTCCATCTCCACTCTTTCAGGTAAGACCCCTAACCCTTTCCCCAATTTTTCTGAGTTAAGTTAAGGGAAGGGAGTCATATGCGTTAATTTTGAACTAACAACTAAAAACCCTCATACATGTAATTTCAAACCTAGAATCTAGTGAAGGGAAAATTGGATAGAAGTAGAGGGATGTGCTAGATAGCTTGGTGACTGAGAATAGGAGCTTAAAAGGGGAATTCGACTCCAGGTATGTATAGATAACCTTGATTCTCATGAAATCGCCTTGTTTAGTACATAAATTGTTTGGTAGTTGATATCTATGTTGGTTATTTGTCAGCTTCTTGTGACTGGTTGGGTTGTGAATACACCTCGTGGTAAAAGTGGAATAACGAATGGTTGAATGAATCCATAAATGGTGAAACAAGGCTATCTTTGATAAAAATGTACTTGAAATGTTGTGGGAAATTGTGGTAACTTGAATTGAGTAAGAACTATCGAAAGCTATGAAATTGGTACTAATAGTTATAGAAACACTTGCAACACTATTGTGGTGATGTCTTGAGGTGTACTTGTTGTTTATTTTTGTGACTTGCTGTTTGGTTGTGTTTGTTGTGAATTGAAACTGTATGGCAGGGTCGGATTGCACCCCGCAACACAGTGTAATAAGGTGTGGGTTGGTGTGATAAAGGTGGCCGAGGTAATAAGGGTTGAAAAGGTGATCGAAATCACTATTGATATATATATATATATATATATATATATATATATATATATATATATATATACATACATACATTGAACAAAATTATGATATCAATGATGTGGAATTGCAAAAGGAGACGGCAGGAGAGTTTGTAACCTGTGGGGCATTGATTGCCCTTTCGTTTGACTAATTCTACCTTCTATGCGTGATTGGTTGTTGCTTCCATTGTTATGATCTATTTGCATATGGCTTGAGTTTACTTGGGACAAGTTTTGTTCATACATACCAGTACAATTCAAATGTTCTAAGGTCCCTTTTGTCGGGGGCGCTACATTCGTCTTATGATTGTAGGTGGATCTTCAGCAGGTACTCCAGTCCACTGTCTATTGCTCTTCCTCGTTCCCCATCAGTTGTAATTTAATTTGTAAACCACGGTTATATCATCTATGTATGTATGGTTTGTAAAAAGGTATTTCAATTATAAACAATTGTTTCCATTTGGTTAGTAATGTAATGAAAATATGGGGTAACTCGTGGGTCATGGAAGGCATCCAGGTCCACTCAACTGGGGATAGCCCTTTCAATGCCATCCATATGTTGACCCAGTTAGTGGCTGATCAGGCCCAGAGATCTCACGATGTCCTCCAGCGGACAGGGAGATTCTGCCAGCTCTAGAATCCACTAGTTTTTTAGATTGGCCCCTCCAGAGTTTTCACGATGTCCTTATGTCCTCAAGAGTTTTCAGGCACATGAGAATAGTGACTCAGATAAAGAAGATTATGATACCCAAAGAAATTGTCAGGGAAGTTGAAGACTTTGAGAGTAAGCCTATGTCTAATCTGGACGAAACTGAACCAGTAAATTTGGGGGACACCGAGACCATCAAAGAAACACGTATCAGCATTCACCTGTCACCAACAGAGAAGGAAGAGTATATCCGTTTCTTAAAAGAATATAAGGACATTTTTGCATGGCCTTATGATGATATGACCGATTAGAGCACGCCCATAGTGGCTCACAAGATGTCCACTAATCCCATGTGTCCGCTAGTCAAGCATAAAATCAGAAAGTTCAAACTAGATATGAGAATGAAAATCAAGGAGGAAGTTACCAAGTATATCAAAGCCAAAATTGTCAAGGTGGTTGAGTACCCAACCTAGGTTAGCTAACATTGTGCTAGTTCCGAAAAAGGATGGGAAAGTCAGAGTATGTGTTGACTATAAGGATTTAAACAGACCAAGTCCCATGGACGACTTCCTACTGCCAAATATACATATCTTAATCGATAATCGCACCAAGCATGAACTCCAATCCTTTGTAGATTGCTTCGTGGGTTATCACCATATCTGGATGGATTAAGAAGATGTAGAGAAAATATTTTTCATTACACCTTGGGGGTTATATTGCTATAAGATGATGCCATTTGGTCTAAAGAATGCTGGGGCTACTTACATAAGAGCCATGACAACCATCTTTCATGATATAATACACAAGGAGATAGAGGTGTATGTGGACAACATCATTATCAAATCCAAGAGGGCTGCAGATCACATAGAAGACTTGAAAAAGTTCTTTGACATGCTAAGGAGGTACAGCTTGAAACTAAATCACGCAAAATGTAAATTTAGGGTTCCCGCAGTAAAATTATTGGGATTCATCATCAGTCATCGAGGGATCGAGTTGGATCCATCTAAAGTCAAAGCTATTCAAGAGTTACCACTACCTTAGAGCAAAAAGGACGTGATGAGATTCCTAGCATGTCTCAACTATATCAGTCGCTTCATAGCATAGTCCATAGTCATATGTGAACCCATGTTCAAGATGCAGAGGAAAGATGTCAAAACAAGCTGGACTGAGGATTGTCAGAAAGCTTTTGATAAGATCAAGGAATACATGCCTTCGGATGTGTCTAAGGAAAACATGACAAGACAGGAAGGAAAGAGGAGGCCATATACTACCTGAGTAAGAAGTTCACACCTTACAAAGCACGGTATTTTCTGCTGGAACGCATTTGCTTTGCTTTGACCTAGACAACTCAGAAATTAAAGTACTACTTCTGTGCCTACACTACATACCTCATATGCAGTATGGACCCTCTAAAGTATATATTCCACAAACCCCTATTGGCCAAATGGTAGATACTGTTAAGTGAGTTTGATCTCATATTTGTAACTCAAAAGGCAGTCAAAGGACAAGCATTGGAAAATCACCGAAGCATACAAACCTTTGAAAATATTTTTTGCTTGATGAAAAAGTGTCATTAATAGGGGAAGACATTACCGAAGCATACGACTGTTGGAGGATGTTCTTAGATGGAGCTGCAAATTTCAAAAGAGTGGATATTGGAGAAGTTTTTTGTATAAAAAATGGGTCAACATTATCTGGTATCTGCTAAAACCAGATTTCCCTACACTAACAACATGGAGGAATATGAAGCCTGGATACTAGGGCTCAACATGGCAATCAACATGAACATTCAGGAGTTGGTGGTAATCGGTGATTCAGATTTGCTTGTGCACCACATACAAGGAAAGTGGTCCACCAAGAATTCCAAGATACTGCTATATCTACACCATGTGTAAGAATTAGGAAAGAGGTTTATGAAGATAGAATTCTGACATGTGCCAAGAATTCAAAATTTGTTTGCAAATGCATTGGCCACCTTGTCATCTATGATACAACATCCATATAAGAATTATATTGACCCCATTCCGGTGAAGATCCATAATTAGCTGGCATACTGCGCTCATGTTGAAGAAAAAACAGATAGAAAGCCTTGGTTCCATGACATCAAGAAGTATTTGTCAAAGGGAGAAAATCTGGAGCTTGCAAATCACACTCAGAAACGCACACTCCAAAGATTATCCAATCACTTCTTTCACAGTGAAGGAAACTTGTACAGAAGAACACCTAATTTGGGTTTGCTAAGATGTGTCGATGCAAGAGAAGCTTCTAAACAGCTTCAGGATATGCATGCCGGAACCTGTGGTCCGCACACAAATGGTTTAGTCGTGGCTAAGAAGATACTCAGGGACAGTTACTTTTGGATGACCATGGAGACAGATTACATCTAGTATGTCCGCAATTGCTTTCAATGCCAGGTGCATGTCAATATGATAAAAGAGTCATCAAATAAGCTCAATGCAACAATCTCACCTTGGCCATTCGCGGCCTAGGGAATGGATGTTATTGGTCTGATTGAACCCACTGCTTCAAATGGATATAGATTTTGTCAAAGATCGTATTATCTATTGATTCGGAGTCCCCGAGTCCATTGATAATGATAATACTTCCAATCTTAATAGTGATCTGATAAAAGTTTTGTGTGAAACTTTAAAAATCAAGCACAAGAATTCATAGCCTACAGACCTCAAATGAATAGAGTCGTAGAAGCAGCCAACAAAAATATCAAGAAGATACTAAGGAAGATGGTAGAGAACTACAAATAATGGCACGGGAAGCTATGTTTTGCTTTATTGGGATACCGCACAACGGCCCACACATCAATAAGGGCAACTCCCTATATGTTGGTTTATGGTACTGAGGCTGTCATCTCAGCCGAGGTAGAGATTCCTTCATTAAGAATCATACAGGAAGCTGAGCTCAGCGATGCAGAGTGGATAAGAACAGTTGGCCCTTATCGATGGAAAGATGATGAACGTAGTATGTCATGACCAACTTTATCAGAGAAGAATGTCCAGACCTTTCAACAAAAGAGTCAAACCAAGGCAATTTGCACCAGGTCAGTTGGTGCTAAAGAAGATCTCCCACATCAAGATGAAGCCAAAGGTAAATTCTCCCCCAAATGGCAAGGTCCGTACATGATTCACAGGGCGCTGACAGGAAGAGAACTCATACATGCAGAAATGGATGGAGAAATCAGGCCAAAACCAATCAATTTAGATGCAGTCAAGAGATATGCTTAGATTACTTACATTTTCTCATTTGATGTAAATTAAACTATGCTTGACCTGATTCCTATTTAAGAGGGGACACGTAGGCTACTTATGGGCTTGGTCATATCATAATAAATTTTTCATTTCCCCCAAGATCAAAAATTGGGGCTGAATATTGAGAAGGACCCTCAAAATTCCGGAGCAAGTCTAGTCGACGCCATCACATGCCAGAAAGTCAGAAATTGGTTAAGAAACTGGGGCAGAATTTCCGAACACTGCCATAATTTACTACCACTAGAACATGTTAGTTCCTTTTGAACTGGTTTAATCAAATGTCCGCTTCTTTAATGAATTTTCTGACACTGCCTTAATTTACTACCACTAGAAAACATGTCCATAGGATCTCAAGTATCTGTTTAAAACTGTTCGATGTTTCACTACAACAATGTAGATATCATACTCTTAAGACATCACTATTCTGGGTTAAGGCAGGCCTATAGGGAGATTTAAATTCTGCAGTTTTCAGATTTAACAGGTCTAAATCAGTAGGCAAGCTAAATAGGATCTTTTGCACTTTGTCCTAAGTCAATACTGCATAATCCCTGCTTGCTAGATGTCTTAATACCTGACTGTTGTTTGAAGACGTGCATTAACTTGTTATATTTGTGGAGGTAACTGTCTTTAAATGCAGTCCTAAGAGTTCTTGATTGACGCCTAGACTTTTATCCTTTTTAAACCTTAAGATGGTTTAGAACTGTCCAAAAATAGATGTCCTAAAATACCTCCAGGGCCACGAGGAAGGGACGTATAGTGCACGCATATGACATTTTTAAGGTTGCTATAAAGCTTTAGGCTATGACCAAGGGGATGGAATTGGGTAGAAAGGGATATGATAACTACGCGCTAATGTCATGTGTAACCCCTCATTGAGGAGTGTTTATCGGGCATTATGTGGGGTGATCCTGTAGGCTAACCAATTTAGGACCCCCTTTCCCAATTCCTGATATTTAAACTTTACTCTTTATATGAAACTTGTTCAAATTCTTTGTCTTATTATCTGAGTCATACAATGTCCAACATGATTTTATTTGCAATTATGTGTTAAAGGACTAATTCATAGGTATAAGTTCGGCCGGGACCCACCATTATGGACTGAGAAGGGTGCCTAACACCTTCCCCTCAAGGTTATTTTGAGCCCTTACCCTAAATCTCTGGTAATGCAAACTAGTCTAAGAGTTAATCGCTCTAGGTGCCCTAACGCACCATAGTTTGTTAGGTGACGACTCTTCCAATGCCCAAATCCCAAAAGGAAATGAGTTATTACCCCCCATGAACATCAGAACCCAAACTTTCTCTACGGAGGAAAAAGGGGGCGCGACACTAACGAGATATATACAAGGGCTTGTGGGAGGCGGAGAGCGTTCCTGAGGCCACTTTTGAAGATGCTCGGGCGAAGGCAAGCGAGGCTCGCCTTGCATGCGGTTATGACTGCATCATCAGAGGCCGGTGAGGGTGCTAAGATGTAAGATGTGATTCCTTCTAATGACGATGATGTTGGGGAGAACTGCAGTGGAGATGACGCCGAGTGAAAATTTGTTGCAGCCTTTGTACTTAGTTTTTTTTTGTTCTTTTGTTGTTTATTTGCATCTTTTTCTTGAGGGCGCATTTTTGGCTTTTTGTAAGGTGCGGTTGTTGCGCATGTACATTTGAATGAAATAGTTGCTTTGCCTTTGGTTATACATCCATTGACTTTCTTTTTCCTTCCCTCCTTCCCCTTTTTTTGGAAGAGGATCCTCGTATTTCTCCGTGATGAGTCCTTCGTTTTTTAGTTGGGAATTCGAATAAGAGCATACCTAGTTCTCTTGATCCAGGCGAGGTCGAATCTCATATTTTGAGTTCAAATGAATTCACTTTTGATCTGAAAGTCCGAGCAAGGTCAACTTCTAATTTGCCAACTTGGGCGGAATCAATTTTGATTTTTATATTCAAGCGAGGTCGAATTCAAAATTGCCAACTTGGGCGACGTCAGCTTTGGCTTGATATTTGAGTGAGGTCAAATTCAGACTTTCCAGCTTGGGCGAAGTCAGTTTTTGACTTGTATATTCAAGTGAGGTCAAATTCAGACTTTCCAACTTGGGCAAAATCAGTTTTGACTTGTATATTGAAACGAGTTCTAACTCAGACTTGCCAACTTGGGCTAAGTCAGTTTTGACTTGTATATTCGAGCGAGGTCAAAATCGTAACCCATTGTGAGTTTGAACGAAGTTGAATTTTAATTTCACTTGGTGATGGCTGATGGCCATAAGGGTGTAAATTCGAGCGAGGTTGAAATTGTAACTCGTTGTGAGCTCGAACGAAGTCGAATTTTGATTTCACTTGGCGATGTCCGACTACCATAGGGTGTAAATTTGAGCAAGGTCGAAATTGCAACTCATTGTTAGTTTGAACGAAGTCGAACTTTGATTTCATTTGGTAATGTGTTAGCTTGGTGGGGTGGTGAGATTACTTTTATTGGATAATAATACACGTTTCTGCATTATTTATGTGTGCGTCAAGGTGAGTCCCGATTTGTTTCATTTTGCTTCTATTAAAGAGTATTGTTCGTCAGGGTAAGTCCTGGTTTGTTTTGTATTGCATACCTTGGAGAGTACTATTCGTCAGGGTGAGTCCCGGTTTGTTTAGTCCCTTTTTGGCGGGATAGGTGATGAATTTTTTGCTTGTGCTTCTGAATGCCCTGGGATTTAATTAATTTCAAATTTAGTTCAGGCGTGATTTATGATATCTAGTCAGTTAAAACGGCATAGGATTGCCATGGTGAACGGCCGTGCAAGTTTTTTTTGCTTACGTTCTGCATGTGGGAGAGTCTGTTCCATGGACTCACCGCCGAATCTAAGGTCATAGAAATTTTCTTAATCATACTGGATCATTCTGAGTCGTTTACCAGTTACTTGTAGTATGGCATAGTGTGGAGGGCCTTGTTCGACCTTCGCCTGCGAGATGATATAGTACGGAATTTTGTTTGGATGTGTTTGCCGGTGTTTTTTCATTATTCAAGCAACTGTGAGAGTACTCGCGTTCCTATCCCGATCGAAAAAAGAAAAAAGATAAGTTAAGCTCAAACGAAATTGCCTATTTTACCTTGATCTGATGAGTCGGCGAAGGGAGCAAAGCGTCATAGGACGACTTGCTTTCTTTCGTGCTCGAATGGCAATTCAGATTCGGTAGTCTCGTGTTTGGCTTCGCCGTTAATCGCATCTAGGCCTCTTATGGGATGAACATACTTTGTTCGTTGGGATCTCAAGCTCGGTCCCCCGGTCCGATCCCGTCTGATACACTCAAAAATAAGGAAAAATTAGTTATACTCCGTACATAAATTAGCCACCACGCGCGCGGATACAAAAACCAAGCAGAATGAGCTGGTTATTTCAAAGAATCATACAGTAGGCTATTGTCTTTTCCTAAGAAGTGGAAGTGTAGATCGACATGTAACATTAATATGGTGGATAGGATTGCAGACGTGCTAAGTGTATAGTGGACGTAATCCCCCATGGAGTACCGTAGGACGTACCAAACCTATCGCTACACTGAGACGTGAATTTTGGATATATATCAAACATAATTTTCATTTCATGTAAAGATCTGACCCTAATTGGTTTGGTTATTTCAAAAGCTTGTCCACCACTTTTTTCAAGTTGGTGTTTATACAAAGATGGTGAGGTTATGACACCCGGAAAATGACACTTTGGCTTGCTTTAGATCTAGAGGAAACTAAAATTTGGCTAAGAATTTCCACAGACGACGCTAAATTGTTTGACCAAAAAGTGTTAAGCTTTTTGCTAAAATAATTAAATAAGAAGAATTTAGGTAGATCTTAGACATCAATAATTTATCCTAGATCTAAGATAGAAGATGAGAGTAAGAAAGCATAGCACACATAAGATTTAATTGTAATATTGATCAAATCACACTATATAAAAAGAAGATTACGATTTTTATAATGTTTAACCATCAATGAGGAATACATGGATGAAAAAGGTCACCGATCATTAATAAGGTGGGATCCCATACAGTGGGCGTGATGAGACTAACGATCTATACTGAAGATCTGAGCTTCCCTGCTTCTTTCTCCTTCATGGAGAGAGAGATGATGACCTCTCCTCTTTTTAGGAAATGTCTGTCTTTTAATTCGTTCCGCCCCCTTTTCTTCTTCTTCTCACTTAGTTTATATACTAGATCTTTTCTCTTACCCAACGGTCATTAACCATAGTATTCAAGTCATTTAACTATATTACGGGTTGACCCCTTGGAATGCCATGATATCCAATGTGTCTCTTAGATATCCTAAATACACGACATCGGTTGTAGCCGAGGTGCGTATCGCTACAGCGTGATACGGACACGATAGTTCCAAGTAACCTTTCGCCGTCTCTTCCCACACCGATTCATGTCGTCGGATTTTGACCCACACAGCTGGTATGGTCGCATCCTTATAAAACCTAGTTGGAATGCAAGTTTTGCATTAAATTTGGGTCAATAATATTAATGTAATATGAGATATATTTCCATTATGGCGTCCTCTTCCACTTTATTGTTCCTGAAACAACATCAATGTCTCAAGACGGTGGGAAAACATAGCCCAATTATTACACATGATTTAATTTGTTTATGTTACTTTAGTATTTAAAGTCAATTTTCTTTAACTTTTCAAAGTCATCGGTTAATGATCATCATCTTAGATGCTTTATCAAAAACTTGTGATCGAGGAAGAGCCAATTTCAGAAGAATACAAGACTTGGATGATATTGTACCTTTGTTTTGTATATTATAAGTAGTTTCACTTTTGTTTACTTACATTTTCTTTGTACTTCATTGCTCAAATTTGTAGGCCAGAGCCTACAAATTGTACTAAAATTATATTTAAGATTTGAAGTTAATAGGTTTAAATGAAGATGAAACATTAACATAACATATGGAGAGTTATATTATATAACTTGATAATTTAAGAGTGCCAAATTTTTGCCAACCCTCCTCTAGGCTCTAGCTGGATATATCAAATTATATACTAAAGGTCAGGAGATGAATAATTAAACCCTATCTAGGCTCTAGCTGGATAACATATAGATAGATATCTATGACTATAAATAATTAATAGCTAACCGTAAGAGCAACTTCAGATCAGGAGATGTTTCCATACTAAAGGGTCCCTTGCGACAGAAAATACGCAGGTATTTGCCAAAACATATATGTTTAACTCAAAAGATATAGAAAGCTTTGTAAGTGAAGACAATCAAATCAAATCAAAGGTAAATTGTAATCGAAGATAATAAGCCCTAGAAATATATATTGTCTTTCTTGTTGCTTCAAATAGATCGGATATTCTAAAGAGAAGAAAAGAGAAAGAGAGAAAGAGAGAGCGATTTGTTCAATAAAATATCAGATGCTCTTTACAACATTGGGATCCTCCTTTATATAATAGGATACCCTCCTCAAAATAATAAAAAATGGTACAGAGGTTGGTCGCGTCCTTTCGAGGAGACGATGAGGCCGATGATACGCTTCTCTCCCGCACTCTCAGGTCATGCCCTTACTTCGGTTATCGTATACCCGTTGGTCATGCCTACCAACGTGAGGATGTAATGGGCAGATTTTGACCTTATACAGTTAGTCCCTTTGTTCATCGATGACGCATCGAGGTGTGTCCCCGATGGACGGAACCAAAAACCTTTTTCTGGGAGAATTTGACCATGCTTTAAGGCGGCAAAGCGAATGCGAGCAAACGAGTGAACATTTGAGTTTATTGAAATGCTGACGCGCAATCTCCTTCATAGGGTGACATCATTATACGCATGCGTCATCATTACGCGTGTTCTCGAGAAAACACAAGAGGTGTTCTGATGCTCGGTTTTCCGAGCTTGTATGAATTTCGTCTCTTCGATTTCAATGCCACCCAATCCTATAAATATGGAAAGGGTTTATCTCGATCCAACTTTCGGTCATTTGCAAGCATTCTCTGCTTTTCTAAGAAAGCACTCCTTTTCTTCGAAACCCCACTGTTTCTCATAAAACACACTTTCTGTTGTGTCCTATACCGTTTCTTGAACAAAAAATATGGCAAAACCCCGACGGGATGATAATCTGAGGGCTCGTGATAATACGCTATCTGAGGTACCACCTCCCTCCGGCGGTGATGAAGGAGAAAGGGAAGAGGACCTCACCCCTCTCACTGTGGACAACGTGTTGCCGAAGCAACTTCTTGTCAGAAAAGATTCACAAAAGGACTCTCCCGTGCCAACTTCGGAGAGTTCTAATTTTATACAAGACCACTTAGATGGTCTTCGCACGTCATTTGGTATTCCTGCTCATGTGGAGATGGTCCTAGCGGGAACAGACTATGCGAACGTCCACAGAACGGGATATTGCACGTTCTACGAATATCCCTTTTTAATTGGTGATGGCCTTCCCATTTTTTGTTTGGCGGAGGAGCTTTGCCGCTTTTACAATATGTGTCCATATCAACTTGCTCCGTACACATTAAAGGTGTGTAGGATAATCTCTACATACAGAGAGCTGGCTAGGTGTGAGGTCTCTGTTCATCACCTTTTGCAGTTATTCAGCATCAGTTTTCTAAGGGGTACCATGCTACATTTGAAGAGTCGTGGCTCGGAGGGGCTGGTCATCAAGACCGATGACCGGGCCAACCATGGTTATAAGCGTAGGTACTTCTTTATCAACCGGAGCACCTGGTGTTTGACCCTGTCGATTTCCCAGAAAGGTGGAATTCGGAACGTAAGAGTTTCCATTCATTGAATTCTTTTATCATACGCAGTTTTGGCGGATCTGTTCGTGCCAACAATATGATTTTTCCTTTTATTTTGTAGCGATAGCTCACACGCCCCGCTTTATCACTGGTATAAAACAATGGGTAGATGGTTTGCTGCCTTACGCGGAAGAAACCCGCACATGGTCCGCGTTTCTTCAACGCTACGACCTCGCAGGCCCTTCAGTTAATTCTTCGACTTTAATCGGTTGTCTCCACAAACTTCATCGACTTAACTATTTGTGTTGATAGGTCAAAACGATCCCAAGAAAAAGGCGACGATATCTATCTCCACTCAATCTGATATCGTCCCGGATGCTCAGGAAATTCTTTGTGCATCCGTTAGGGAAGGGGTTCCCATAGCTCCTTTACAATAGGTTGCGCCTGTGGAGGCGGCTACGAATGAGGTGACATCGTCAACAGCATCTCTACAACCTGCGGATGAGCCTTCTAAGGGCGAGGAGCCTAAGAATAGAAAAAGGCGGAGGCTTGAAACTAGCAAGGCGGTGGCGACTGAGGATGAGAGGAGTAACGCGCCTTGTCAAGAGCCTAGGCCTGTCTTTATGGCCGATGCTATTCGTTCGGGGAGACTTGCCCATCAAGTGAGTGTTGTTGCCGGCGCCAGCTCAGTTCATGTTGTCGAGGGTGGCTCGACATCTCTCGTTGGCGGGGATGCTGAGGGATCGGACCTTGAGATCGCCCAAGAAGATATGAATGGGATGGAAGAAGGTCTCACGCATGTGGAGATGATTGCGGATGGGTCTAAACACTGAATCGTAATTCCGGGGGATTATAACTTATTACACCACAGCGAGCAAGCGGCATTGGATATGGCCTTGTTCTGTGCCGCCCATGAGCACGAAATGCTACGATCTGTCAGCGATGCAGAGTTATCTCAAAGGGTCGCTGGCATGACATTGCAGGTAAATTTCTATTCTTCCGCACATTGTGAGGTTGGTTTCACGAGTACTAACTCACGTTTTCACCTTAGACCCTTGTTTTGGATGTGGAAAAGAGGCGTCGCGAGCAGAACAAATCAACCATTTTTAATTAAATGGTGAAGAAGTATAAGAGGTGTCGTTCCAATCATCGGGCGGCGGTGGATCTTTTCCAATAGGTACCCAAATTTGGGGTGTTCTGTGAAGGTCTTGAGCAGAAGAAGGCGCAATTGGAGCGCAGAGTGGCCGAGCTGGAGAAGGCTAATGAGGAGTTGGTAATGGCTGTGGCTCGTAATAGTGAGCTGGAATCGCTCCTCAAATCGAGGGAAGAGGAGTTGGAGCTTAGACGTGGGGTAGCGCCAGAGGTTTTCGATTTGCACTGTAGGTTTACGGCCTTGACTACCAAACTTGAAACCAAGTCGGTAGAGGTAGATGTTCTTAGCAGACTATCCCGCTGGGCCTGGAGATGTAGCTCGCCTTCTTCTTCCCAGCCCTCGTTTGACGAGGATGTGCATCATGAAGCACATGAGATGTGGGTTTATGTGAAGTCCAGACTGGACATATACAAAAAACTCATCATTACGGGTCGTGCCACTAAGAAGGAGGTTCAGAAATATTGGTGTGAGGCTCGTGCTGCTTGAGCGGTCTGTGGGTATAGCTCCGACTCTTCTGACAGGGAGGGCTATGCTTCTGAGGATGTTAACCGGTTAGATTTCGACTCCTAGTACAGCGAAGCCTACCGCCCTGGTGTTAACGGTCGAGATGGTGAATAGACGGGGGCGAAGGACAAGATGGCGAGGCTTCTTAAAATTTTTATATGTTTTTCTTTTTATAGAATGTAATGGGGGCCCTTGACGGGACCGAATTTTTATACTTTTTTGTCATGATATACGAATCATACTTTTTCCGTTATTCTTTTTGTGTTGTTCTTTGTTTTTTGAAACTTCACCTCTGCAGAGTTGATATTCGTAGATAAGTCAAAGCCCGTCCTTAGTGAATAAACAAGACAAATTTTTATCTGTTATCTCAATGTTTTTCGTCATAGTGGAGCTTGACTGATGCTTAATGGTGATGGCTTTTTCCCAAGGGATGTAACTTTAACTCTCGTCGGAGTATCATTCATCGTTGTCGAGCTGGGTCGAAGTTTAGCAGTGTTGCCTTTGGCCAATAGGATGTAATTTTGATCATCTTCGAAGTGTTATCCCTCATCATTGAGTTGGGTAAACGTTTAATAGCAATGTCCTTAGCCAATAAGATGTAACTTTGACTGTCATCGAAGTTTTATCCGTTGTCGTCGAGCAGGGTCGACGTTTAATGGCGATGGTCTTAGCCAATAGGATGTAACTTTGATTGTCGTCAAAGTCTTATCCATCGTCGTCGATCAGGGTCGGCGTTTAATGGCGATGGCCTTAGCCAATAGGATGTAATTTCGACTTCCGTCGAAGTGTAATCCGTCGTCGTCAAGTTGGGTCGACATTTAATGGTTATGGCCTAGCCAATAGGATGTAACTTCGACAATCGTCGAAGTGTTATCCATCATCACCGAGGAGGGTTAAAGTTTAATGGCGATGGCCTTAGCCAATGGGATGTAACTTCAACTGTCATCAAAGTGTTATCCGTCATCGTCGAGCTGGGTCAACATTTAATGGTGATGGCCTTAGCCAATAGGATGTAACTTCGACTGTCATCGAAGTGTTATCCGTCGTCGTCGAGCTGGGTCGATGTTTAATAGTGATGGACTTAGCCGTTTACATAATGGAGAAGGCGACCTTAGCCATTTTCACAATGGAGATGGTGGCCTTAGCTGTTTACACAATGGAGAAGGTGGCCTTAGCCGTTTGAACAATGGAAATGGTGGCCTTAGTCGTTTATACAATTGAGAAGGTGGCCTTAGCCGTTTGAACAATGGAGATGGTGGCCTATTCCGTTTACATAATGGAGAAGGTGGCCTTAGCCGTTTACACAATGGAGATGGTGGCCTTAGCCATTTACACAATGGAGAAGGTGGCCTTAGCCGTTTACACAATGGAGATTCAACTAGTCTAGTCCCTTTATTATATCAGCCTGAAGAGTATGTTGAGCGGCTGATATGATAACATTTATCCTCATATACCCCCAGGTTACCCCTCTACCGCCTCGTTAAAAACCTCCCCGAGAAAACCCAGTTAGGACAAAACTCGGGTAAGGAAGAAAGAGTACGACTCGTGAAATGCCTTCCAGAAATGGAAGTACTTGAGGTGTGCGACATTCCAGTTGTTTTGGAGTGTTTTTTCTTCCATTGTTTCCAACTGGAATGCTCTTTTGCTCGCCGCTACTGTGATCTTATATAGTCTGTCCCAATTGGTGCCCAACTTTCCTTCGCTTGGGTTTTTTGATGCCAATGTTTTGGATTTGAGGATGTAATCCCCCACTTTGAGTGCTCTTATTTTGGCCTTTTTGTTGTAATACCTTTCGACATGTTGTCTTTGAGCTGTTAATCTTATGCGGACCATGTCCCTTCGTTCTTCCGCCTCGTCGAGGTCCTGGAGTCTATTCATATCGGTATATGCTCGCTGGTATGTGAGTACCTTAAGCTTGGTTCTCCGATTTGACGGGTATGATCGCGTCGGTTCTGTAGACCAGTGAGTATGATGTTTCTCCCGCGCTGGATTTGGGTGTGGTCCGATATGCCCACAACACTTCTTGTAGTAGTTTGGGCCACAGCCCTTTGGCTTCTTTGAGTTTCTTTTTCAATATGTTCAGTATCATTTTGTTGGAAAACTCTGCTTGTCCGTTGGTGATGGGGTGATATGGTGTGGAGAGTATTCGCTTGATATGCCATTTCTCGAAGAACTCGGTTGTCTTTTTGCCAATGAATTGGGGGCCATTGTCACAGCTCATTTCCTTGGGGATGCCGAAACGGCATATGATGTTCTTCCATATGAAGGCGATCACTTCTTGTTCGTATATCCGTGCATATGTACCTGCTTCCACCCACTTGGAGAAATAGTCAGTTAAAACTAGCAGAAATCGTACCTTTCCTCGTGCCGCTATTAGGGGACCGATTATGTCCATCCCTCACTTGATGAAGGGCTAAGGTGAGGTTACTAAGTGGAGAGGCTCCCTTGGCTGATGTATCATGGGTCATACTTTTGGCATTGTTCTGACCCGCGAACGTACTTCGCTGCTTCTTTTTTCATAGTGGGCTAGTAATAGCCTGCTCAGATGATGCAACAGACGAGGGTGCGATTACCTGTATAGGCACCACACTGACCATCATGCACCTCTTCGATTACTGGCCTCGTTTGGTGAGGCCCTAGGCACTTAGAAAGGGGTCTGCTAAACGTCCTTTTGTAGAGATCGTGGTTTATCAGGTAGTATCGGACTGCTTGTATGCGGAGCTTCTTGGCTTCTTTTTTGTTGAGTGGGAGTGTCTCGTTCTGCAAATAGGATACAAACTGGTTGCACCAGTCCCAAGTCATATTCAAAAAGAGTACCTCAGCGTGATCGATGGCTGAATGGAGGAGGGTGACTAGATTCTCCATGTTGATATTTTTGGTGGTTGCGGCCAGTTTTTCCAAGACATCTTCTTTGATATTTTGTGCTCGAGGTATCTTCTCAAAGCGGCGCTCGTCGAACTCAGGCATCAACTTGTGGATTTCTGATTGGTACTTTTGTAGTAGTTGCTCCTTGATTTGGTAATTCCTAGTGACCTGGTTCACTACGAGTTGGGAATTATAACGGAGGATGAGTAGTCGAGCTCCGTATTTGATGCTTAACTTCATACCTGCAATCAAGGCCTCATACTCGGCCTCATTGTTAGTCATCTCGGGACATCATATGGACTGACAAATTATTTTGCCCGTGGAGACATCGAGAACGAGTCCCAGTCCCAATCCTGAGGCATTAGCGGGGCCGTCAGTGTAGAGGGTACAAAGGTCAGTACTAGGGGAGGAAAGAATGGCATCCTGTTCCACTTTTGGAAATATCTCTGTGTTGAAGTCGGCGACAAATTCGGCAAGTACTTGTGACTTGATGGCATTTCTTGGGTGATAGGATATATCGTGCTCGCTGAGCTCTATGGCTCATCTAGATATCCTTCCTGACAGTTCACGCTTGTGTAGGATGCTTCTTAGGGGGAAGGTCATTATTACCTTTATGGGGTGGCACTAAAAATAGGGTCTAAGCTTTCATGAAGCTACGACCAGTGCCAGGGTCAATTTCTCGAGGTGTGGGTATGTGTTGCAACATGCACAAGGGTTTTGCTGACATAATAAATAGAAGACTGCATACCTTTGTTTTTGCGGACCAAGACTGCACTAATAGCAACTTCGGACATCGTCCGATATACCAGCAAAGGTTCTTCTAGGTTTGCTTTGACTAGCAATGGTGGCGAAGATAAATATGCTTTTAATTTTCTCAAGGCCTCGACGCATTCCTCATTCCAGTGAATCTGTGATCCTTTCTCAACACGCTGAAAATCTTGTTGCACCTGTCGGAGGACCACGAGATGAACCTGCATAGGGTGACTATTCATCCCGTTAGCTTTTGTACCTGCATTTTGTTGTTCAAAGTCTCGAGTATTGCATCTATCGCCTTGATCTGGTCTGGATCGACCTTGATACCTCGTTGTGGTATGAGGAAACCCAAAAACTTTCCCGAGGCCACACCAAAGGCGCAGTTTTCCGAGTTCAACTTCATCCCGTATTGCCTTAGTATCTTGAAGGCTTCTTTCATATGGTCGATGTGGTCTTCTTTCTCTGCCGACTTCGCTAGAATATCGTCGATATAGACATTCATGGTCTTACCAAGTTGTTCCTTGAACATCTTGGTAACCAGACTCTGATATGCTGCCCCTGCATTCTTGACTCCGAAGGGCATTACTTTGTAGCAATACGTCCCTTGGTGGGTGATAAAAGTTGTCTTTTATTGGTCCTCATCAGCCATCATGAACTGGTTGTAGCCATAGTAGGCATCTAAGAAGCTTAGCAGCTCATGTCTAGTGGTAGCGTCGACCAACTGGTCGATGTGGGGTAATATGAACGGATCCTTCGGGCATGCCTTGTTAATATCGGTGAAATCCACGCACATTCTCTATTTCCCATTTTTTCTTTTTGACCATAACAACTTTGGCGACCCACTGGGGGTACTTCGATTCTCTGACGGAATCGTTGGCTAGTAACTTATCTACTTCTTCACTAACCGCCACATTGATTGATGCATTGAACTTCCTTCTAATTTGCCGCACGGGCACATATTGTGGTCGACATTCAGCTTTTTAGTGGAGATATCTTTCGATATTCCCGGCATATCTGCATGATAAAAGGCAAATAGATATGCGTGGTTAGTTAGAAATTCACGTACTTAAATGGCTCGCAGAGGCCGTGCCCGATGTAGGCTTTCTTTGTGTGCTCGGTGTTGTCTAGTTGGACTGGGTCGAGATCCTTGACCGTCGCTTTGCAGGCTTCTACAACGTCTGGATCTTTGATGTCTTCCACCGTCGATTCGACCTTAATCCCCGACATGGCTGATTGTTATGCCTCTGCACTTGCTCCTTTCAACAGTTTGGTGTGGGCACAGTCTTGAGCGATTCGGTAGTATTCTTGAGGGGACTACTTGCATGGCATGTATCCACGGGCGGCCTATGATGGCGTTGTTGGCCATCTATTGGTTCATGACATGGAAAGTGGTTTCTAGAGTGACACCCCCCCCCCCGGCTAACCAGTAATGATAACTCCCCGGAGATCCGTTCCACTGCATTGTTAAAACCTGTCACTGTTATGTGATGTGGTATTATCTTATCATCGAGTCTCATTTGCACTAGGAATCTTGGATAGATAATATAGGCGTCGCTTCTGTCGTCAACCATTATTCTCTTAACATAAGTATCAGCAATAAGTAAAGTTATGACCAAAGCATCATAACGAGGAAAAGACAAACCGTCAGCATTAGACTTATCGAAGGTGATACTATCTTCGAAGTCGTCACACCGTTTGTGAGCGATTGTTCGTTTCAATTTGTGCGTGGTGGTGAACTTTACGTGGTTGATTGCTGAATCATCGCCGCCTCCGACGATCATGTTTATGGTACGTGCTGGCGAAGGTGGTTTCGGTGGTCCTTGGGGTTTCTCCCCCACTCGCATGAAGTTGGTCTTTCCCTTATCGCTAAGCAGCTCCCTCAGATATCCTTGGTTTAGCATCCTGACTACCTCTTCTCGTACACCTATGCATTCTTCGGTTCTATGTCCTCTTTCCTCATGGAACTCGTACAGGACATTCGACCTCCTTGTGGTCTGATCTGATTTCATTTTCTGCGGCCATTGCACCTTGGTGCCCAGCTTCTCCAGTAAGTACACTATTTTTGAAGGAGACACGCAAAAGTTATGAGCAAATAATAAAGGGGGAATACCTTTTTCATTCCGGAGTGGAGCGACATGTCGTTGCAATTCCTCTCTATGCCTCGCAAGGGTGGATGGGAGGATCTAACGTAGGGCTGATGCCTTTCTTTGTTGAAATGTGGGAGTTGTTCACGTCGCCCGTCGTTGCGTCGATCCCTTCTTGTTTCTGATTGTATCGTCGTTAGCCGTTGGGTCGGCCCGTTGAGGTCGTCCTCATCCGCTCGTAATTCGGCACAGTAGGCATTGTGAATCTCTTCTCATGTGGTGGGATGATATTTCATGAGTCGGCTCAGTAG
Organism: Nicotiana benthamiana; assembly: GCA_034376525.1. Classification (NCBI taxonomy): domain Eukaryota; kingdom Viridiplantae; phylum Streptophyta; class Magnoliopsida; order Solanales; family Solanaceae; genus Nicotiana; species Nicotiana benthamiana. The sequence continues at coordinate 101,742,887 of CM067323.1, read as the reverse complement.
CTTTTTTGTCGCTTTTGAACCATCTTTGTTCACTCCGTTTTGAAAAGCTGTGACTGCCATGCCTTCTGATACATTTGGTAGACTCATCCTTACCCTATTAAACCTAGCCAGGAAGTCCCTGAGTCCCTCTCCTACGGTTTGCCTGACATCGAAGATGTTGTTGACCCTGGCCTCTGCTTTTTTCACTCCTGCATAGGCGGTGGAGAACTTATCTGCCATTTCTTCGAATGTTGATATTGTCCTAACTGGTAGTTGAGAGTACCATGTCAGGGTCCCTCCTGTCAACGTTTCTCCAAACTTTTTTAGGAGTACGGAAGGTACTTGCTCTTTTGACAAATCTTTGCCTTTACAGCAGTCACATAGTGAATTAGATGATCCTCGGGATCCGTAGTCCCGTCATGTATCCTTAGGTAGGGTGGCATTTTGAAGGTTTTCTGGATTGGGTAAGGGGCATCCTCCTCGCTATACGGTTGTTGGACAAACCTTCTTACGTCGCATTTTGGCAGCAACATAGGAGCGTCGGAAATTTTGTCTACTCTTTCCTGATGCTCTTTCATTAGATCTCGAAGTGCTTTGTTCTCATTCTCCATTTCTTCCATCTTCTTAAGGATGTGTGCGAGCGCACCATCGTTGGCCTGGACGTCGATGTGAGTGTTACTTGTTCGTAAAATATCGGGTTCACCTGTGGTAGCGACAACGTCAGCCACTGAGTATTTTTTATATTACTTTGTGGTGACGTTTCAAGCAAGCTACCTAAAGTGTTCATCAACCACTCCTCCAGTAGTTTCATGACCACCAACGGCGGTGTTTCTTTGACTGCAGAGGTAGAGGCTCCTTTTTTCGTGCAAGATTGTTAGATCTTCAAATGGAGAAGGTGAGATCTCTCCATCCGGCACACTACCGGGTGTTATACTCAAGTTGTTTTATCTACTGGCCTCGTTGAGAGGGCCTATGAAATTAGCCGTGACTCCTTCTATTGCTTTCATTCTTGCGTCATTTAATGTAATCTCCGGCTTCTGTAGGGTGTGAAGAATAGTGGTTCGTTGTTTTATTTTTTTTTTAATTCTAGATGCAAACTATGATTTCTATTGTCAAAATCCCCACAGATGGCGCCAAATTGTATAACTCAAAAGATAGAGAAAGTTTTGTAAGTGAAGACAATCAAAGTAAATCAAAGGTAAATCGCAATCGAAGATAATAAGCCTAGAAATATATATTGTCTTTCTTGTTGCTTCAGATAGATCAGATATTATAGAGAGAGCAAAAAAAGAGATAGAGAAAAAGAGAGCGATTTGTTCAATAAAATATCAGATGCCCTTTACAACATTGGGATCCTCTTTTATATAATAGGAGACCCTCATCTAAATAATAAAAAATAGTACAGATGTCGGTTGCGTCCCTTCGAGGAGACAATGAGGCCGATGATATGCTTCACTCCCGCACTCTCAGGTCGTGCTCTTACTTCGGTTATCGTATACCCGTTGGTCGTGCCTACCAACGTGAGGACGTAATGGGCAGAATTTGACCCTATACAATATACAGTCAGGGGCGGACCTACGTTGATGATTGATGGGTCACGGGTCCCCGTTAAACTCGTCAAAATCCTGTATATATATCTTATATGTATCTTTGCATATAGCTGGGACCCATTAAATATATTTCGTGTGCCCCTAGACACAAATAGGCGAATTGAAGGAGTGGTTTTGTAGGGCACTTTAAGTTTCCAGCTTTGGTTGAGGTCGTGGGTTCAAAATCCATTTTCACCACTTTCTCCTCTCCTTTTTATTTTACTTTCTTTTGAATTCAACTAGTTTGTACATAATAGCAAAGTGCTTCACTTTTTACTTCTATCATTTCAAATATAGTTTAGTTTTAATATATAATAGTCAACATAATTTTATTCTTTTTCAAATCCCTTTCTTAAACTTAAAAGTCTCAAATTGCAATTTACCGCGCTTCAAAAGTAAATACAAATACAAATCCTTCTTCCACAATTTTCTTCAATAATTACTTTGACAAAGTAGTGGATATCCGTCAACCCTGATTCGGCAATGACAACTAATTAAGTGTTGGATTTTTCTTCAGCTCGTTAACTATTAGCACACTCTTAATCTTGAATTGTTTAGTAAGTTTTTTCATAATTTTTGAAGTTTGAACATCTTCTTTATCACAGACCCCTTTTTTTATTAAAAAAAGCTCGAAATTTAAAATTTGAAAGTCTTAAATCAAATATCTTCCCTTTCCGTAGAACATATTTTGCAAAGAAATCTCTCTCTTTGTTCGATACTTTCTTTTTCTTTAGAACTTCTTTTTATTTTTACTTGGATGATAAGTCATCATAATAATTATTGAGTTTTCAAAGAGTTGCCCGCCAAATTTTATCGCTAATAATTGGCATATAATGGTGCACTCGTCATGCTCAAATCTTGGGTCCGCCTCTGTATACAGTCAAATCTCTTTATAACAGTCGCGTTTGTTCCGACTTTTCTTAGTTAGTATAGGAAAGTGTTGTTATAAATTGACATATATTATAACATAATATAAAAATTAATTCCGAGAAAACTTGACTTTTATAGTGAATGACTATTATATAAGGATGTTGTTATAGAGAGACCTCACTGTAATAGTATTAATTTGATGCATTAGTCTTGGCTTACTTATCGAACTAGCGTATGCCATTTTTCCTTTGATGACTCCCAATAGAGAAAAACAAATTTCGATGTGAATTAAAAGGAAGCTGAGGATGGACATAGATCCTTCCGCCCAAACAGAGTGTTGGAAATATAATACTATTTTTGTATTTTTGATTTCCCATGGAAGTTATCTTTACCGGCAAGAATCACCTTACAGAAATCTCCACTACGATAGCAATCTCCACTACGTTAGAAACTGACAGTGCGGTAATGAAGGCTTTGTCTTTTTATTTTTAATGACAAAGTAATAATTAAGTAAGTATTGTGCATGGTGTACAAAGTCCACAATAAGGAAATCTTTTAAAGAAACTATAGATCTTTCATTATATGTGTTCTTAGTAAGTAATAGTCAATAATATTAATCAGCAAATACAGGATAAGCAACCAAGTTTCTCAGAATTCCCAAGTATGCATTACTAATAAATTCACCTCAAATCATTTTCACCTTCTTTTTCAAACATAATTCGTAGTAACCTAGTCTGAAAACCTACCACTACTTAACGAACGAAATACCCTCCTATCATATGAAGCTCTCAAAATAGTTGCTCAAGGGTCAAACTTGAATGTGTTTGCTCGGGCAAAAAAGAGAGAGAGGATAGCAGGACTAGAATAAACAGCCAAGTTACCAAACTATTTTCGTATGGTTGGTGAATATCTCCGGTTGACCTAAGATGAATTTAAATGAAGTAACATAATCAGTGAGAATTCATATAGCCGATCTCAACTTATTTGGAACTGAAAGATTGTTGTTAAACGTCTCCGGCTTGTTTTACAATAGCAGGAGCAATCATACTTTTCAACAACAACAACCCAGTATAATCCCACTTAGTGGGGTCTGGGAAGGGTAGTATGTACGCAGACCTTACCTCTACCCTTGGGTAGAGAGGTTGTTTCCAAATAGACCCCCGGCATCCTTCCCTCCAAGAACTTCCCACCTTGCTCTTGGGGAAACTCGAACTCACAACCTATCGGTTGGAAGTGGGGGTTGCTTACCATCAGAGCCCTCTTGTCTTAGCAATCATACTTTTCAACTGAATTCAATATTGGGAGAGAACACAACACACACAGAGAGAGAGAGAGAGAGAGCGCGCCATATATATAATGCAAACAGATACATATTTTTGCAATGTAAAATGTTCATGAACTAACAAACAACCTGAGTTTCATTGAGCTTAGCTTGATAACTATTTCAAGCTGAAATCTGAGCACAAGCTCAGCTCAACTTATTCGATAAACAAGCTTGAGCACAACTTTTGTTCACAAACAGACCCGACTTATTTACACTCCTACACATAACCGCTATCATCCTTTCTCCTGTATCAAACTGCACACGAAAGTTCCCTGAATAAGAGGGTGAAAAGGTTAGTAAACCTTTTTGCTGGTGAATAATAGAGGCTGCGTTCACCAGATTTTGGTTTGTACTATACACATCAATCAGAATTGTCACAAATTTCCCGATTCCTATCATGCATAGGTATCTTCGTCTTCTGAGTCTTCTTTAATGCTTCCCACCCGAGTCTAACATCAGACGAGGCTGCATGCGACGAAGCTAACAAGAGGCTGCATGCGACGAGGAGATAATAATGAAGTGTTTGGTTCATGTCATCCTATTTTACCAAGAAATGACTGCAAGAAATTTAGATGTAATATTAGACTATAGCAGTAACAAGAGGGTATTGAGAAATAAAAATTTTATATGAACACAAAGAAGCAAAACTGCAGCCACAAAAATAAGTAGTCACAAGGATGCCTCTGAGAAAGAAAGGAAATAAAAATGAATAACAAAGAACCAACTGCTTTGACTGCACTAGGAGTCGAAGATCACAAGACATGCTATGTAGAAAAAAAGTGAAACTTTCATTCGATACTAAGACTACTGATGAGTTCCAGAGGTGGCCTGCATAGCGACAATTTACACAAAGTCATTGACCGAATGCCTCAAGGAATGCAAAGTATTTCCTACTGAAGAGGAGGAAGTTATTTTCGAGCTATGAACTTTTAAGGGATGATGGATCAGGAACATATATTAATGAATGAGCATACATCAAGGCTGATAAATGTGACTTTGTTAATAACAATAGAGTAACTTTCTGAACCTTGCATGATTTCGAGAGCTGAAAAAGTGGGTGCAAGCTACATATTCAACATTGAAATTTCAACGTTCAAGTGGCGCCACCTTTCTTTTTCTTCAAAAAAAGGGAGACCAAAGAACTTAAGGGGTTATGCAAAGAATGTTTAGTTCTCCAAATAGATCCAGTTAAAGACCAATGATTAACCAAACCCCGATCCAGCATCCCACATTTCACCGGTCCACAAACCAAGGATCAATAAACCAACGACGCCCTGCCTTTTTCAGTGTAACAAAAGGTATTCAGTGAAGAAAGATTTACCTTTTTTTTTGTTAGAGTTCCATTTTTATAAGTAGTGCTTCCAAATCCAAACTTAGGCTTCTTCTCTGCCGGATTTAATATCTGGAAAGAGCACATCAGCGTCTCATCCACACTCATCATGGCACCAGCATTGTCAAACTCTCCACAATAATTAGGGGCTGAGAAAATAGTCACTAGCTGTCTGTTAGCAAAAAACTCATATCCATCTTCCACAACCTACATTAAGTACAAATATACCGTAACATTAAGAAACAAAATCCTGAAAAGAAAAGGAAGGAAAAAGCAACAACTGGAAGCACTCAGTTTGTGAACCTGGTGGGCACGGCAAATGAGATCAAGATCTTGCTTCTGAAGAAATTCTGTCACCTTATCTGGGCCAAAGGTATAGGAAACGCCCCTATCGCTCCTTCCCCACACTTTAACATCTCTACTAGGATCTGACCATAAAAGATCACAAAGGAGTCCAGCTTCTGGAACATCAGTTGGTCGGCGGAGGTTCCTTATCTGATCCAGATGATAAAGCTCGGGGGAGAGCCCGCCATGCATGCACAATATCTTTTCATCAATCAGAGCTGCCACAGGCATACAGTTAAAACAATCTGTGAATATCTTCCACAGTCGAACATTGAACCTTCGTTTACACTCATCATAGAATCCATATATACGATTCACAGAAGCACATTCATGATTTCCCCTCAAAAGGAAAAAGTTCTCACGATACTTTATTTTATATGCAAGCATAAGGCATATTGTTTCCAGACTCTGCTTCCCACGATCCACATAATCGCCCAAGAATAGGTAATTGGATCTTGGAGGAAATCCACCATATTCGAATAGCCTCAGTAGATCAGAATACTGACCATGGATATCCCCTAGCCAAGCATGGCACCATGAAAAGAATTAGATAAGAAGTTATGTTTTCTTCCCAGAAAAAAAAAGAGAGAAATAGTAAGCAATGCTTTAACATATATTTTAATCTTTTATGGGGTTACAACCAAATATTGGTCCCCCAAAACTGATAATGAGAAGCAAAGACATGAGGGCAACTTGGAAAATAGAACTATACCAAAATTAACGACAAAATTGAATAAATGGGGAAAAAATGGCAATCAGGATACATGCGCAACTTGAAGCAAAGAATACACTAAGCATAGATCTTCTGAGAGAGCTTTCAGTCAGACGAAATGTACAAAAGTGCAGCTTTTACAACCAAATTTAATTGGATATGGGATGCAGATACGGATGGTGCAACTTTCGAGAAAATTCTTGATGTTACACTGCTAACCAACTTTTCTTGTTGAGGAAGGATTTACAAGGTTTTCCGCTAGGAGGAAGATAATGAGAAAAAGCAAAGCGGATAATTAAAACTCTAATAGTTTCTTTATGCCATGAAAACCTGCTTGGCCACCATTTGGAATGGTAAATTCACCAGTTTTTCAGTTTCAGCCAGTTTTGTCGTAGCTACCAAAAAGGTATGACCTAAACCAGCAAGGTGGCAGGTTCTTGTATCAACAGGTCCAAGTTTGACTGTACTTCCACAGAATAGATTATATTTGGTTGATCTTAAGAATTCCTGCTGAGTAGGTATTAGAAATACTTAGGTGTGGAAGCGGATGCAGTTAAACTCTCTTGTGGAAAGGGAGGACAACTCAATCATAAGATGCTAGTAATTTCAGATTTTCATGTCATTACCTACCCAAACAAGTTAAGAACCCCCCCCCCCCCCAACCCACAAAAAAAGGTACTCTTTAACAGTTAACTAAATATGCACATTGATAGTTGAATTTCAAATCATTATTAACAACCAGTTTGCCAAATTAACAAACACCATTGGTCCGTTGATCAGCTCATCTATGCACTTGTCTAACCAATCTCATATTATGAAAATTAAAATGCTCCAAAGAAATGTGTGCCACACTAAATCTCACCAAAGGTTAACGTAGGATTCAGTTTAATATTTTAAAACTAACCAAACACACCAAACCAAACGGAATCACATAAAACCTAAGCTTTTTAATATTACTTGATTTGGGTATTCAAAAGTGGAAAGTGACAAGTCAGTTTGATATTGGCTTTGTAAAACCGTAATTGGAAAATGTTAACATAGAAAAATGTTGTTAATGACGTGCCAATTGCTAAGTTTATTTCTTCCTTTTTTATTTTTTATTTTCCAAATTTTTTTGTTTACTGTTCAGTTTCGAACAAGTCAGGTAAAAATGCTAGGTCTTTTACTTCCATTTTCACCACACAAAAACGGCAAAATCTCAGTTGAATAAATGCACTTAGAATATAAGATTAACAAATAACTAAAGATTGACGTTGCATTTTCTTTGTTGAATTTAGTTGTTAATTTCTTGCACTTCTGTTACTTATTTTCAACAGGAATGAGGACGTATAAGCTAATAACGGTACACTTGTTTTCCAGAAAAAGTATAAGCAAACTTAGAAGATACTGCTGGTTCATTCTACAACTGTAAAATTGAAACATGCAATTTAGTTCCACAGAATAGACATACCTTAAATAGATAGTATGAAAATCATAAAACATATCAGTGTAATAGGTGAAATTTCATGTTGACTAATAGAGTTTCTCGGTTTGCATGTTGGAATTTATGAAAAACAAAAAAACACTTTTATTAATTTATGAACTGATGACAGGAAAATTGGTAGATCTCAAGATGACCGACAGCATTTACAACTCGATAAAAGCTTAACTAACAACGATTTAAGTTGGACTCCACATATTAATTGCATGCCCATATACAGAGACTGCACGCATTAAAAGGAAAGCTCGATTTAATTAGGAAAGACAATGAACCAATTAAGGACCCAAACAGTGGATCTTTAGTTTGAACAATGAGTCCCAGAATCGAGATTAAAGTCTAGGTTTGATCAGAGAAAAAAGGGGAGAGAGCTCAAGACTGTCTGGTGCAATATAGTTTATAAGTGCCTGCATCCTATGGGGTAATATGGAAGGAAAGGAAGTATCATAGTCTTGAAGGCTTTCACACACTCATTTCACAAATGTTTGAACTTCCTAGCTTTTTGGACTAACTTAATAGATGTATACAATCTAGATAGAGTTTTTGGAGTTCCTTCACACTCTACTAGGAGCTTCCTTCATTGTTTGTAATCCAAAAATATTGTACATATCAGCACTCACTTAGTGCTAATTCAAAATACTATCATAGAAAAACTGGAATGAGAACTGTGTAAAAGAGAAACGTGCCAAAGGCTAATTTCACAAAATTATAATGGTAGCCAGAGTAAAACTAGCCAATTCATGATATTATTCTGAAGGAAACTATTAACTAGGTACAATTTAACATGACTATCAAAAACTGTATCCAGAAACATATAGTGACACCCTTCAACCTAATCATGAATGAAAATAACATCAACTTCAAGCATCAAAACCTCATGCTTTCAGAATCCACTGTAATCACACAAGTGGGTCCGGGAAGGGTAAAATGTTAACCTTACCCAAAGAAGGTAGAGAGTGTCTCCAGAAGATCCACGGCTCCGTACGGAGAGAAAGGAAAGAGTAACAGCAAGCAACAACACCAGCAAACCAAACAGAAAACCAAAGCGAAAGAAACAGTAAGCAATAACAGAAAACTAATAATAAGAAATACAATACTAACAGAAATCAACAACCAACACTGCTTTTTAAAAAATAATCTAAAAGAAAATCAAAGACTAAATCTTTATATAAAATAAAAGACACCAACTTTAAGAATTGCAGAACAAACTCAAACCCACTTCAGAGAACTCAAATTCCATTAAAAATTAGAACAGAGATTACATGAAAATTTTAGAAGGAGTGCATGTACCGCAAATCTTGATAGGTGCATCAAGCTCAAGAAGATTAGGCTGTTGCAAGAAAATTTCTTTAGATTTGAGACAAAGGTGCCTGATTTCGTATTCGGATAGCTGAACTTGTTTCCCTGGTCTATGTCGAACTTCAATTAAACGGTTTATGATATCATCCAAATCTACTGAACCCATATCCCTCTTCCTCACTCTACTCTGTGTGTGTGTGTCAAGATTGATCAAGCAGAAGAAAGTTGACAGGTTTGAAACACCAATTTTGGTGAGCACATTTACACGACACGTGTACTTGTGACAGTTAAAAGAAAACTGGTAAAGTGTATAGAACTGATTCGAAGATTATGGCGATGAAAAAGGAAGAAGAAAGTTGAGGAGAAGAAGTAGAGAATAAAGTGGGGAGTGGAATAGTGGATTGGCATCTTATTATTAGAGAAAAGAAAAGAAAGAGGGAATTAAAGTCAAAGACATTAACTTTAGGGGGGAATGGGATTAGTGGTTATGGGTGGAGTTTGAAAATGGCTTTTTATGCGACAGAAGAAGTAGTGCATTATCTGTGTGGCAATGGCCAAAGAAGAGTGTATTTGATGCCTGAATTAAGATAGCGACCCGCGTATATAAATATTACTGAGTTGTGGATTACAGCTACTATTATTGGATAGGTTCCGTGTGAAGTATATGTCATGATGTGTTCGAGTTATGATATTAATTAATGATATATATCAAAATAAGCTATAATATATCTTAGAATGCGGTCCTTCCTCAACTCAGCGCAGATGCGGAAGCTTTGGAGACTATTAATTCCCATATAGTTATATAATAGTGTTAGCACCAACATTTACAGTCTAATAACATTAGTTGAAGTCTCTCGAAAAAAAAATGCGTGCTTTATTACTATCTGTTATGAAATAATATAAAAGACAAGAACAATAACTCAAGAACAAGAGCAAATAGAGAGAGAACAGGGAGAGAGAGAAGTATTCTTATTAATACTTGGGGTGATTTACAATGGTAGAGGACACCTCTATTTATAGGGAGAGGAATGACTTAGCTTCAAGCTAAAACTCTTAGACATTCACTCTAAATAGACTTCTATTTTATAACACTCCCCCTTGAATGTCTATTCAATAATGTGCCTCATAAAACCTTAAAACCAAAACCCATTGAGAAAAATTAAAGAAAGGAAAAAGAGTACACATGTTTGAATATGCGCCTATTGGTTGCCTCGTTAAAAACCTTGCAAGGAAAACCCGGTGGGACAAAACCTTGTAAGGGAAAAAGAGTGCAACGCGCATTAACTCCCCCTAATGAGTACATCAATTTATATCCTTGAGCATTTGCATTCCAATCTTGTGCATCATCTTCAAAACGATCTTTGGTAGAGATTTGATAAATAAATCAACCATATTGACTTGAATAAATATTCCGCACCTTGAAATCATCATTCTTGATAGATATGAACATCTTCATATAATGTCGTGAAATAACTCTTCAATATCTCCATAGATGTATTTCTCAATGCCATCATGCTTATAGTTATAGCAAGATACATATGTACACAAAATTGCACTTAGGATGTGGTACTTCAGGACCACGAATTGCATATGCTTCAAGCAACTTAAATCTTTCAAGTTAAGTCATATAAGCCATATAATAGACTTTAGATGCATATCAAGTTTTCCATGTCATGCTAGACAAATAAGATATCGAAAACTGATTATACATACCTTTGACTTTATACTTTCAAGCATTTGAACTATAGGTTCAAAACTACATGTCTTTCATATGGAATCAATTCTTCTTGAATTGTATCTCTTCCATTTAGTTACTTTCTTTGGGTCAGCAAATGCGTATAGCATGCTTTGCAATATGTTGCAATTGAATTATCCCTTTTATGAACTTCAGGTTCATATCATGATATTCGGGGATATACATATACAAATGATAATTCATCCCATGTAACCTTTTCTCAAGTGTTTATCATGTCTCCCCCTCATGTTAGAAAGCTAACTTGTTTCCTCAACTTTGGGAAATCATCTTTGTGCATTATCATGTCCCAACCTCGGAAAATGAGTACGAAAATTCTAGAAACCCCTATCCTACAACCCTGGTACTAGACCTCCAGACTTCCCTATCAAGGATCATGTCCTCGGAAATTCTCATACTAGCCATGTCCTTCCTAATCACCTCTATCCAATGCCTCTTAGGCCTCCCTCTGTCCCGTCTCACACCGGCCACCGCCAGCCGCTCACAACTCCTCATGGGGGCATCTGGGCTTCTCCTCCGCACATGCCCGAACCACCTGAGCCTCGATTCTCGCATCTTCTCGTCCACTGGGTCCACCCCCACCTTCTCCCGAATAACCTCATTCTTAATCCTATCTAACCTGGTGAGCCCTCACATCCACCTGAGCATCCTCATCTCTGCAACCTTCATCCTCTGAACATGGGAGTTCTTCACCGGCCAGCACTTCACCCCATACGGCATGGCAGGTCTATAAAACTTCCCCTTAAGTTTCTGTGGCACTTTCTTGTCACACATGACTCCTGATGGAAGCCTCCACTTCGACCCCCCTGCTCCTATGCGGTGAGTGACATCTCCGTATATCTCTCCATCCCCTTGAATCACCGACCCAAGATATCTGAAATTGTCCCTCTTGACGATAACCTGAGATCCAATCTTCACGTCCCTGCCTACTTCGCTCGGCTCGGCGCTAATCTTGCACTCCAGGTATTCTGTCTGAGACCTGCTTAGTTTGAAGCCCTTGGACTTGAGAGCCTATCTCCATACCTCTAGCCTCTCGTTAACACCGACCCTTGTCTCGTCTATCAAAACTATGTCATCAACAAATAGCATAACCAAGGCACATCCCCTTGGATATATCGGGTTAAAGCATCTATCACCAAGGAAAACAAGAGAGGGCTAAGCGCTGATCCTTGATGGAGCCCCATTACTACCGGAAAATGATCTGAGTCGCAACCTACCGTCCTAACCTTTATCTTAGATCCATCGTACATGTCCTTGATTACTCTGATGTAGGCTTCCGGCACGCTCTTCGCCTCCAGGACCTCCATAGAACCTCCCTAGGGGCCTTGTCGTACGCCTTCTCCAAGTCGATAAACACCATGTGCAGGTCCTTCTTCTTATCCCTTAAATGTTCCACCAATCTCCTTACAAAGTGGATAACTTCTGTAGTAGAGCGACCCGGCATGAAACCGAACTGGTTCACAGGTATAGATGTCATCTCCCTCACCCTCGCCTCAATCACACATTCCCAGACCTTCATTGTGTGACTTATTAATTTTATAACAATATAGTTATTACAACACTTGATATCCCCTTTGTTCTTGTACAAGGGCACCACTGTACTCCACGTCTACTCCTCCGACATCCTTTTGGTCCTGAAGATCGCATTGAACAACCTGGCTAGCCACTCCACTCCTGACCTACCCATGCATTTCCATAACTCCACTGGATATTCGTCTGGCCCGATCACTCGACCCCTACTCATCCTACGCAAAGCCACCACAACCTTCTCTACTCTAATGCGCCTGCAGTACCCAAGGTCTCTATGACGTTCTGAATGCCCCAGTTCCCCTAGCTCTATGTTTCGATCCCCCTCCTTGTTAAGTAGGTCCCCGAAATATGCCTGCCACCTCTGCTTGACTCGAGACTCCTCCATCAGAACTCTGCCATCCTCGTCCTTGATGCACCTAACTTGGTCGAAATCCCGCGCCTTCCTCTCCCTTACTTTAGCTAATCAGAATAACTTCTTGTCCCCACCTTTCTCCCCCAATTCCTCGTACATGCGACCAAACGCAATGTTTTTAGCTTCCATGACCACCAGCTTTGCTTGTTTCCTCGCTACCTTGTAGATCTCCCTGTTCACTCTCCTTTCTTCCTCGCTTAAGCTCCCTGCCAACTTAGCAAACGCCGCCTTCTTCACCTCCACTTTTCCTTGAACTACATCGTTCCACCACCAGTCGCTCTGATGTCTGCCTGAATAGCCCTTGGCTACCCCGAGCACATCCCGTGCTACCTCCCTAACCAAGTTCGCCGTCTTTGACCACATTGCATCTGCTTCCCCAGAACTTCTCCAAGCTCCGCTATCAACTAACCTCCTCTCCAACTCTTGGGATTTCTCCTTAGTCAAAGTACCCCATCTAATCTGTGGTCGTCCCCGAGCACCCCCTCCTCTTCCTCTTCACCCAGAGACCGACATCCATTACTAGGAGTCAATGAAGAGTCGAAAGGGACTCTCCTGTAATAACCTTGCAGTCCTTGCACAAACCTCTATCGCTCATTCTGAGAATGAGGTAATCAATCTGAGTCATCGCCGCCAAGCTTTTGAATGTGACCAAATGATATTCCTTCTTCTGAAATGTGGAGTTCGCGATTAGAATCTCGGAAGCCCTGGCGAAATCAAGTAGTGACGTGCCTCCTCCGTTCCTAACCCTAAGGCCAAAGCCACCGTGCACCTCATTATAACCACCCGCATCAGCCCCAATATGCCCATTAAAGTCCTCTCCAATAACTAACTTCTCAGATTGGGGAATACTACTCACCAACTCGTCAACCCCTCCCAAAAGTGCCTCTTAACCTCCTCATCTAAGCCTGCTTGCGGCGCGTAAGCGCTGATGACATTGAGGACGCAACTCCGAATAACCAACTTAGACATTAACCTATTATTCACTCGCCTTACCTCAACCACAGACTCCCTTAGATCTCTATCCACCAAGATGCCCACTCAATTCTTACCCCTCTTGTCCCCAAAATACCACAACTTAAACCCGTCTGCATTCCTCGCCTTCGATCCTTTCCACCTAGTCTCCTGAACACAGGCTATGTTGACCCTACTCTTCTGAAGAATCTTCGCCAACTCAATGTACTTACCCGTCAAAGTGTCTATGTTCCATGACCCGATCCTTAATCTATGAGCGTCTGCTACCCTCTTCCCACACTTTCCTCCAGCCTTACTTGTAGAACCACTCCCTGCCCCCTACTGGCCCCTGCCGCCGCCCCCCCCCCCCCGAGGAAATGGCCTCATACTACCATCTCCCGCCGCGACCACTATCCCTCCAACCTACTATAGAGAACAGTGACGCACACACGCAGAAATGCAAAAGGATGCAAGCTAGGAAGTGGCAGAGTAAACCACAAACAGGATGCTTAGCTAGAAAACATAAAAGGGTGTACAAAGTAAAGAAGAGGCGGGGAGGTACCAACTCTCGGTGAGGGAACCTGGAAGTATGCTTTGATTTGCCCGATATCAACTACCACCAGCTCTTGCCCGTATTGCTTTGCTCTTGACGTCCAAAATCTGCAATCTCGCTTCGTCCGCTGTGACTAGTACCTGAAAATCACACATACAACAAAACCCACAAAAATAAGAGGGCTGCCTGGCTCGGGAAGGAGGTGGGTGGTCTGAAAATCACAAAAAATATAGGGTGGGGTAGGGGTAGGGGCAGAGGGTTGGGTGTGAGAGAAGGGGAAGAGATAGGAGAGAGATAGGGAGGGGGGTCGCCGGAGTTAGGGTGGCAAGGGAGGAGGTGAACTGGGGGTTGGGGGCGAGTATGAGGGTGGGGGTTGTGTAGAGAGAGGAGAGAGAGAGAGAGAGAGAGAGAGAAGGAAAGAGAGAACTTACCTTGGGGGTTATTGGAGAAAGGGGGCCGCCGGTGGGGGAGGGGGTCACCGATGGGGGGATGGGGAGGGGAAGGGAGGGGGCAGTCGACGTGGGGGAGAGGGCTGGTGGGGAGGAGTGTAAAACTTTCGTTAAGCGTTCAATAGAGGAGAGAGAAATTGAGCGTTTTTAGGGCTTGCAAAATCTTATCTCACGTTTCTCCAATCATTACATCTACACTAAGCAGTTCGAAACCTAGCACTCATTAGCCCCTACCAAGCAAGCTTTATGAAAAATCGTAGGGCAAGTGATAATGCTGCTATTATTCAAGAATTTTTCACTCTATAAATAAAAAAAGGAGTAAGATTTGGTAACATGGTCATCAAGCTTGACCTTGAAAAATCTTTTGATAGAATTCAATGGTCTTTTGTTTATCAAACGCTCCACCACTTTAAATTTCCTTCTAATATAACCAAGCTCATTATGTCCCGCATCACCACGAGCCAAATATATATTCTAGTCAATGGTCAAAAAACAAATTATTTTACCCAAGTAGGGGAATTTGTTGAGGAGATTCCATGTTTCTCAATATCTTCATTCTCTGCATTGAAATACTCTCACGATATCTTAATCACCTAGTTGATACCCATCTTTGGGATCCCATTAAGCTAACACCCAAAGGTCCTTCTCTCTCCCATCTCTTTTTTGCCGGTGACTTAATCCTAATGGGTAAAGTTACCACTCCTAACCTTCCATCAAGGATTGAGCTATGCAACAACATATAATCTAACACTTTTTGGAAGTGAAAACTGATTCCACTGATGTTATACACTGCCTTGGCAAAGGATCTATAACTTACAATAATATTATTTTTGACTGCAGATGGTTAATGAACAAGCTGGGACAAGTAATCCTCAGGCATAGTTGCAAAGAATGCAATACAACAGCTCACCTTTTGGCAAAAGAAGGATCAAGGCAGCTTCTCATGAACAATCTAGTGTGTTATCATAAACCTCCCAACTTTGTCGAGTCCAGGATGCTCGGGAACAAAAAATGGTGATTTAATAGTTCGTAATATGTCTCTTGTTATTTGTAACTTGCTAGCAGCCCTAGGCAATATCGATGCTATGATACGCATCTCTTAAAATGTCACTATGGCTTGTAATGACTTTACCAGTACTTATTATTAAATAAATTCTCCCCTCTTTCAAAAAAAAGAATTGCATAACTTAGTTTAATAAAGAATTTCTAGGTTGAAAGAATTCATACAAAAATATAAATGACATTAACTAGTAAATAAATCTTTTTTCATATATATTCATCATATACCTTCTATATTGTAATTATTGTACAATGAATTAAAATAATTTCTGTTTGTCATATACTACAAAATTGTGAATATTTTTCTTTATAGTGAATTTAGCTAAAGCTATTTTTTTTAGGGTAATTGGGTAAATACCCTCTTCCATATTATTACTAGATTTTTTTTCCCTAGAAAACAAAAGTTTCCAAGTCCTAGTTAACTAATTCATAGTACTGTACAACCTCACTTTTAAGTCAGTGATTCACGTGCCCTGTGCACATAGGACCGAAGGCAAGAACACACATAAGATACCCTTTTGTTCTTTCTCAAAAACTGATAATCAAATTTTGTTTTGTCGTTTTTGGGATCAGAAGCAAAAGATCCAGAATGGGAAGCAGGAATAGAGGTGATGTAAATTACAGAAATCCATGTTTGACAATGCATCAACCATGGGCTTCTTTGCTTGTTTATGGTATTAAACGCATTGAAGGAAGATCTTGGCCTGCCCCTATCAGAGGTAAAACTTCCCTCTTCTTATTTTTTAATTTTTGAGTTCAAGTTTGTGGTTATTTTCTAATTGAATTAGACACCCTTTTGTTAATTCTTGGTTTCCTTCTCTTTTCCCCTTTTGTAAAGTTGTAAACTTTAGCCCTTTTATAGCTGAGTTCAG
Organism: Nicotiana benthamiana; assembly: GCA_034376525.1. Classification (NCBI taxonomy): domain Eukaryota; kingdom Viridiplantae; phylum Streptophyta; class Magnoliopsida; order Solanales; family Solanaceae; genus Nicotiana; species Nicotiana benthamiana. Next base: position 101,726,383 of record CM067323.1, on the reverse strand, counting down.
TTATGATGGTGTATATGAACAGTTTTACTGTTGCTTGTTTGTTAGCATAAACAGGGAAAAGCTACCCTTTTTATTTGGTTCATCACTTATTTCAGTAAAAGCTACAGTAGTTTTTTTTCTTTCTGAATTTGGTAAAATATTTTATTGTGAGGATGTAGTGTGTAGGTAGGGGGAGTTTGAAGAAAGGGAGGCGGAGTGTCTAATTTACAATAAAGAATGTATATCATGTGTAAAAATCCTTGCTTTGTTTGGCCAGAAATCTAATATATCAGTGTACAGAGGGTAACAGATCTTCCTTTTTGTGCCATAACTACCCATGTGCTAATAGATGGGCTGTTTAGGGTAGCCCGGAGGGTCCAGGGAAGGGCCATACCCATAGGGGTGAGATGTAGACAGCCTAATCTAGTGCAAGCATTAGTGGCTGCTTCACCGACTCGAACCCCTGACCTATAGGTTGCGTAAAAAGACGGGCTGTTTGATAAACCCAAGAAAGAAAAACAGAAAGTAGAATAGGATGGCCATGAGTCAACCTAGAGGTTGTGGCCAGTCAGTTTTTAGCTTCATTGTTCTCTTATATGGATCATGCTTAGGACTTAGAAGTACTTTTATATAGGATATCAATGTTGGTTTCTGTGGCTACATTACCCTGAAAGTCGAGTTTACCAGAGGGGCGAGATATTTATTTATTTAGGATGTCTTCAGCTTATAGATTTTAAAATGGACTAATCGTTTAGAAGACCGGTAGGTCATCGACAACAACAACAATAATAAACCTAGTATAATCACACAAGTGGGGTCTGGCCGTCAGGGAAGGGTAGTGTATTCGCAGACCTTATCCGTACCTAGAGGATAGAAATGTTGTTTTCGATAGATCCCGACTCAATGAAAGATGAAAAAAAAGCAGTAGCAACAACAAGTTAATATGAAGACTAAGTGAAAGGAACAACATGTAGTAATAGAGACTTAACAATAACAGTAGGTCTTCCCTTTGTATAATTTGGGTGTTTTGGAATGGGATAAACAATAGGTGGTTTAAGGATAGAAGAAAGACAGTTCACCGACAAAAAGTGTGATGTCTTCATCTTCCATATTGTTGAGTAAACTAATGTTTTATGCAAAATATATCCGTGTAATGTGCACTGTCATGGTGATTTAATTGTCAAATAGCTCACAAACAAATAATTTGATCAATAACAGTTCTAGAAGCTAGTGATGGTGTGGTGCATAGGTTGCAAAGCCATATCTGACTCCATTTGCTTCACATTGTCATATTCAAATGGATGTATTGCTCATGATGGCATATTCTTCGGAAACACGACTTCTTAATGATTGGAAATATGGATTAAGTTTTCACTAAGGCATCATATTAAACATAAAGCCTAGACTCTTTATGAGTTTTTCGCACTAAAATATGTCCTCTAGATACTTAGTTCTTCGAAAAGCCACCCATGATATTATCTCGTTTTCATCTTTGCCAAAGAAAAGGGAAGAAACGTCTAAAGAAAATCAAAAAGGTTTTGAATGATTTTAGGTTGTAAGAATGCTAGATTGCGATCCAAGTACAATGTTTATAAAAAATATTTGACAAGGTTTTATGATATTGAAAATAGTAGGTAATTGAGCCAAAATTATACTATTAAGAAGTGTGCAACAATTGTTCAGATTGAACAAAGGAACCTTACTTCGTGAGCTACATTTAACTAAGTGTTCACCCGCAATTTTGGTCTCTGATTTGAGAATGTCTTAAAATTAGCCTTGTTCTTTTAGGTACCTATTCCATGACCTACATCCAAGTAATTCTTCACCAGCGATATGGTCTATTTGACTCGAGAATGTGTGAAAAATAACCTCGTTCATTCAATTCCTTATGATCTAATTATAATGTTTGTTTTTTCCTTTCATGAAGGTAGACTTTGGATTCATGCTGCTAGTAAGATCCCAGAACCAGAGACTATAAAAGCAATGGAGGACTTCTACAGGGAAATCTATGCAGTGAATGGCGTAACAGATCTCAAGTTTCCCGAACATTATCCAGTCTCAAGACTTCTAGGTGACAAGTTCTTTTCCACATAATTTGCTAGCTAATTTTTTTTTAATTCTGGTTTTCAACTAAAATTTCGTTGAGTCGGATAAAGAGTTGGACCGGATTTCCTATATTTATGATACCATATTTGCTTGAATAGATTAACGATTTGCAGGATCAATGTCCGATTTAGAATTCATGTTTTGAGGGGTACAAACTTATTGACAACATATTATGGCCTTAGCTTGATTTGTGTCAATTAGTTCCAGTTTTTCTACATGCTCATCTTTGCAGTGTCGTTATTTACTCCTGCCTAAGAAGCTGCTCTTTGATATGTGCTGCTAATTTCTGTAGGAGATTCGAGTGACGTATGTCAATTTTCTTCCTCTTTACCTCAATTGATATTTATTAATCTATATGGTATCTAGTCTCCATCATGAATTGCATGTGCGTGGTTCTTTCTTGGATATGTCGTACTAAGTTCACCAATGATAACTGGATAAATCACATGAATTGCATGTGCGTGGTTCTTTCTTGGATATATTCAGTTTTTGGTTTCTCCTAAAAGATTTGTATCTCACTTTCTGAATCTTCATTTTGGCATAAACTATGATCTCTTGTGTCTTCAATTTGTTATCATCTGAGATTAACATTGTAAAAACTTTTCGAAACTTTTGCTTTGCATAGGTTGCGTTGAAGTAGTTGGGTGTGTCACATGTGAAGAGCTAGTCGGCTGGGATCAAATTCCAGAAGGGGTAAGCTTTAAAAATTTCCTAGTTCATATTTACTGATAAAGATCATTTCTCAAATATTTTGGTCTTGCTTTTGTTATCTGTTTTTTTTTTTTTTAAATTTGATACGTTTTGCTTACAGGTGAGGCTAGAGGGGCAAACAAAGTTTTGCTGGCTTTGTGAGCAACCACAGGTACTTTGGTTTATTTTGGGATGCTTTATTTGTTTCGTTCCACATAAACTCAAGGGGAAATTCTATAAAGCCGTGGTTAGACCTGCGATGTTGTATGGGGCGGAGTGCTGGCCCGTGAAGAACTCTCATGTTCAGAGAATGAAGGTTGCGGAGATGAGGATGCTCAGGTGGATGTGCGGGCACACCTGGTTAGATAAGATTAAGAATGAAGTTATTTGAGAGAAGGTGGGGGTGGCCCCGGTGGATGAGAAGATGCGAGAAGCGAGGCTGAGGTGGTTCGGGCATGTGCGGAGGAGAAGTCCCGATGCCCCGGTGAGGAGTTGTGAGCGGCTGGAGATTGTTGGCGTTCGGCGAGGCAGAGGGAGGCCTAAGAAGTATTGGGGAGAGGTGATTAGGCATGACATGGCTAGTATGCGGGTTTCCGAGAACATGACCCTTGATAGGAAAGTCTGGAGGTCTAATATCAGGTTGTAGGATAGGGGCTCCTAGAATTTTTCGTACTCCTCACCCGGGGTTGGGTGAGGCTTGATAGGGCTATCCATAGATGATTTGTGTTTTGGCTTATGTCTCCCTTATGGCTGTTAGTTATGGTAGTTACTGTATGATATTATTGCATGCTATATTTATTTATGTTTCTTATGTTTAGATAATTATTTACGCTATTTCTGCTGGAGTTACTAATGCTCTATTATTTTTGTTTTTGTTTTTATTTTTGTTTTTCCTTTTCTCAACTGAGCCGAGGGTCGATTGGAAACAACCTCTCCGCCCTCCGGGTAGGGGTAAGGCTCGTCTACATATTACCCTCCCCAGACCCCACCTGGTGGGACTATACTGGGTAGTTGTTGTTGTTGTTGTTGTTGCTTTATTTGTTTCGTTCGTATTATCTCCAGCAAAAGAATCATTTTTTTCCCTTTTAATTCGTGCAGAAACTTATCGTACCGTTTGAAATGCGAGGGTTCCAAGGCGTTTATAACTTGGAAAGAAAGGTATTAAGAAATTGAGAAAGTTGATTGTCTCATTTAAACTCATTTTGATGTTGCCTCTTTAATCTGTTCTTTTTTCTTTTCGAATTTTTTTCTTCAAGATATATGAAGCTGCAATCCGAGGTATTTCTCCCGTTGCGCCCCCACTCCCAGTGAAATTTCCCCTTCCAAGTCCACGGGATCCTTTCTCTTTGAAACCAGGATCACTTGCTTCTTTCCTTAATAGTTCCAGTACATCCGAGGTAAATCGATCTGAAAATCTTGCTGCTGCAATAGCTGGTGCCCGAGCGGCTGCCACACAGTTTTCTAAAAACAGTAGTTCGCAGTCCAGTACAGTCGAGGTAGGAGATGAACATGTTTCCGCAAATACAAGGAACAAATCTAGGAGGATTCAATGATAATCGAGTTGCTGGCTTTGTTACAGAAGCTTGGTTATCTAATTTCATCGTAAGGTAGCGGCTAAGGTATCTGCTGGATATTTGATGATTTATTACACTCTTTTTGGAAGTCTAGTTATTTAGTCAGGGTATGTTTGTTGCGATTTTCACTTCTTTTTGAATTTATGATGTGTACACTGCTAGTCCAAATGGTCGTTTGTATCATATTCTTTTCGCGTAAAGTGCTAGCCAAATGCTCATGTGTACCATATGCGTTTCTGTTTCTGATCTCTTGTAAAGTCCAAAATTAGGAGTGCCATCCACAATTATGAGATTGCGTAAATGTAACTTAGAGAGGTCCAACTTTTTTAAATGGCATGCAATTTCTCCTATGCACTCATTTTAAAGTTTTCAATCGTATGCTTCCTTAGCTTGTGATTTCTGCTCCATATTTCCTTGACTTTGTGCATGATATTTTGGCAATAGAGGTTAGTTTCTAACTTTGAGCTTTCTGTAGCTTTCGTTCAATTCTCTCATTTGGCCACTATATATGGTCTTGATATTGACTTTCCTGCATGACGCTAACAATCTAGTCTAGCGTAAGGAGGTTATCTTCGGTTGACAGAAAGTAATCGCACTAAAGTTGTCTCGTCTTACGTTGCCCTTCCAAGACATCTCATAAGAAGTGCCATGTAAGAAGTTGGGTGCATTGATTTTCAAATTTTAAGTGTCTTCGGCCTTTCCCTGGACCCTGCATGAATGTAGGATGCCTTGTGCATTGGACCCTTTTCTTTTTTCTGAAAATAAATAAACTTCTTCATCCTTTAGCACAACAACAACAACAACAACTACCCAGGTAGTCCCACCAGGTGGGGTCTGGGGAGGGTAATAGGTAGACGAGCCTTACCCCTGCCCGAAAGGGCAGAGAGGCTGCTTCCAAACGACCCCCGGCGTATAGGATGTGGGAGGAAAAGCTGCATTACGAAAACAAAGGGGAAATTAGAAACACAAGCAAACCAAAACAAAATAATAAAACATAGGTACTCCCGCAGAAATAAAGTAAATACGTATGAAGGCATAAGCAACATAAATACAGTCACATGCATTAATGCAATAATAACAAGCCGTAACTACCATACTAACACTCATAAGGAGACATAAGCTAAAACACTAATCCCCTATGGGAAACCCTAGATATCCCACACCCAACCCCGAGAGATGCGAACGACGGACTCTAGAAGTTCCTAGCCTACAATCCTGATTCTAGACCTCCAGACTCCCCTATCAAGTGTCATGTTCTCGGTAACCTGCATACTGGTCATGTCCTGTCTAATCACCTCACCCCAATGCTTCTTAGGCCTCCCTCTCCCTCGCCGACCACCCACAATCTCCAGCCGCTCGCAGATTCTTTAGTACATAAAGTGATAATGGCCTAACCATTTTCTTAAGCTCGTCATTTTATCAATAATTGCCACTATTATATATGAACTTGGATTTTCTTCCGTGGCCCCGAATTGTGATGGTATCACATGTCATGATTGCTAAAAACAAATAATATTTGAATGAAGCTATGAGCCAATCTTAGTCGTAAGTTTTTGTTGGTGCAATGTCATTATCATTTAGAGTCATTGTAATTATGATAATTCCAAAATGGTGATATTGATTTTTAATAATTAATAATGTCCATAATACAATAGCATGCTAGCTCTTGTATGTGCATTCCTCTTGAAGCCAGAACTTCTGTTTCTTCCTTTTTCTAAAAATATCAGAATATATCAGATTTTGTTTTTAAAGGAGTAGAAGAAAATTAAACAATAAAGCTTAGATAGTCTTAAAATTACAGTTTTATCTTAATCTCTTTGAAAAGTTCAAGCAGTTTTATGCAGTCCCCTCCCCCCTTCCCACTCCCCCTCCCCCGGGCCCGGCCCGCCTTCTGGATTAAGAGCTATTGAGACGGGGATACAACACAATATAATTTTTATATAAAGTTTCATGAAGGATGTTCTGTATAAAAGATGATCTCTATATATATAAATTTTATACGATTGGACACCCTTCATTCTATGTGGCTACGCATGCAGGATATTCACATCAATATGATGCTCCCTAATATGAGGAAACAAAAAAATCACACAAACTTAATGTTTCTATCAAGGCAAAGAACTATATATAAAGAAGAGACTGAACTAGTTTTATTAGTACAATAATATAACACTACAAAGATGTCAATAACTTCCAAATTCTTGCTAGTTATGTCCTTTGGACTAATTGTTCTTACCACCTTTTCACTTGCTGACCAACACTACCAACCTACCAAACACGAGCTTGGACGTTCTGATACTAATCAGATAAACATGAATGGTTACTTAGCCAAGGAACCAGCACCACCAGACTTCGAGCAAGAAGGGCATATGTGGCGCTTGAACGACGACTCGATCGCCATGGAACCAGCACCACCAGACCTTGAGCAAGAAGTGCATATATGGCGCTTGAACGATGACTCGATCGCCATGGAACCAGCACCAAGGTTTGAGACAGAAGGGCAGAAGCAACATGAGCATGAGTCACACTTGAGGCTAGTAACTTAGAAAACGTTAATTAGCACCAGAATTAACTTAGAAGATGGTGGATTATTGTATTCTAAGTTGTGGATCAATAATAAAGCTCCATTGTCCTAAATTTCCATCTGAGTTAAATTAACCTTATAAGTCACGTAACAGACTAAAATAGTTTCTGATCCTATTAAACCATATTTCTGCTATTGAAATAAAAGAAAATTTAGTCAGAATTAGTCTGATGGAAACCTGCCTTAAAACATTGCCTTAATGCATACATTAGTATGGTTAAAGATAAAATTACCCTTAAAGTCCCTTCAAGCTAGAGAATATGGAGGGCATTTTTGTAAACAATTATTTTTCTTAAAAATTATACAACGCATTATAATTTTAATACACCACACCAAACAGTAGATAAGAAATAATATATGCATAACTAATACTTGCATTACTAATCCACCTTATTCCACACTGTTCTTATACACCCCACTAAACGACCCCTAATAGTCTTGATTTTGCCCATACCATGATTTGCTATGTATTAGTTGCACATATGATACTATCAAATAGGTTGTATAACCAATACTTACATTAGAAATACTTATGTTGAAAAAGTGTATCAAACAAGGAATTAGTAATACCACAAGCTAATTTATGCATTATTTTCTCTAATGCATCCTATCATAGAGGCATATCTGGGTGGGGTTCCATGGGGTACGTGAACACATGCTCCCATCCCTAAATCATGCATAGTAATATTATATTTTCTAATATATATATATATATATATATATATATATATATATATATATATATATATATATATATATGCACCCATGCTCAAAATATTATATGATGTGATGGTTATTGAGTGTATCTCTCTAAGTGAGGTTGTGAGTTCATATATTATGTCAATCTTTTTTTTTCTTTGTTCTGTTAGAACTAGATGCCCACGGGAGATGGGCGCGTGCGGTGTCACTTTTGCGCTAAAATTAAGTACTTTTTCTTTTTATTTATTTTTTTCATTTGATTTATTCTTTCACAATTTTCACCTATTCTTCTTTTGTCACTGTAGAATCTTATATGATTAATCAAAATGTGTATGTTCAAACTAGTAGCGGTGTATAATGTAGTATATAGTCAATGGGTTCAAATGATTTCAATAATTTGAACATGAAAAATAAATATAGATGTAAGAAAATTACTATTTTAAAAAATAATAATTTTGACTAATAATTCCAAAAGTTATGGATGGGTAATAATAAGATCGTAAAAGTTGAACCCCTAAAATTTATATCCCTCTTCTTAATAGTGCACTCATCCTGCCATAATCCTGGATCCACCTCTGTCCTACCAAACAACCCCTAATTCAAAACAGCTCCGTCTGTTACTTACTTATGGAGGACAAGCAACTGAAAATCCAATTAGAAAATTATACCTCATATAGGCCACAGATTATGTGTTTAATTACTTTATTATACATACTGATTATGGCAATTAAGGCATATTGTTATCTTTGTTGTGGATATTATTGAAAAAATAACACTGTATACCCGCTGTAAAAATATATTTGTATATATTATATACAAATTATACACTTTTTCTATTACTACATATCAATAATTTTTAGCACGGACTAAAAATGATGATACCTCCAACAAACTGCAGCTGGTATTGAAGGAAACTATGTACTATAAGAAATAAGTTTGCTAATGGATACACAGAATCACTAGCTAACTACTAGTGAAGTTTATACAATAAGAAGTAGTTATAACCGAAAAAAGGGGCTAAGGAGGACTAGCCTTGGCTAGGGTGGGTATGAAACAAGATGAACATGCCAAAATACAGCCTAATATGTTGGCTAGTAGCACATAACAGACACTTGACAAAAGCAAGGCTAGAACAAATGGGAATTAGTAAAGACATACTTTGTGAGATATGTGGAGATGCAGAAGAAATTTCTCGATCACTTGTTCTTTGAATATCCACTTTCGAGGAGGTGCATAGAAGACACGCTGAGTTGGTTAAACATAGACATCGGGAGTATGGAGCTGCGAGGTCTAGGCAGAAGAATGACCAGACAAGTAAAAAAAAAACATGCAGGGCAATTGTGTTAGCCATACTATTAGTTGTAGTTGTTGACGATTGAATTTTATTTGAGCTTGAGTCCATCAAATTATTTGTACCACATGATAAATTTAAAGATGTGTCAGCCCAAACAGTGATTACGGGCTAGATTAATTGAATTTATTATTTAAATCCAATATGCGTATATGGATTTAATTAGGAGCCTGAGTTAATTGGGCTAGTTCATCTTCTTGGACTTCAAATGATAAGCCCAAAATCCATGCCACGTGTCAAATGACATGGCACACTAAGTCAAATCAAGGGCCACTAAAATCATGCACATGCATAAGTGATGTAGCATGCCAAGTCAAATGTAAGGACCAATAAAATGTTGCCAAATATTCAAATGACATGGTTCAACCAATTATATGCAAGCTTATCACATAGCTTTAGTGATAGGTTTGATGACTCAAGTTGGACAATCAAATTGGAGGAAAAAGATATATCTTTATCACATGTTCCCTTCCCTACAACTATAAATAGGGGGTCTTCATAAGGCCAAAGGGACAAAAAAAAAAGATACATATTGAAGCTCTCCTCCACAGTGGTGATTCAAAAGTCTTCCTCATAGCAAGAAGTCATCGTCTCCAAGGGGCGAGCTGCAAGTTTTCCATCCTCCACATTTGTGATCAAAGCCTAGCTCCGCATTCGTGGTCAAATCTCAAACAGCAAGTGGTCCATCAATTCAAGAACAAGCGAAGCTCTCGAATTGGCGATCGTGAGGAGAAGAATCAGAGGATTACATCTTTAAAATTAAGATTGCTCAAAGATTGTAGCCCGCGTAAAGTTATTGAAATACAAATACTTTGATTTGTCGCTATATGTCTTGTCTTGATTATTATTTTCAGGAACAAAATTTTAGTTGTTATAAATTTTGGCATGCCCAGTGGGACAGTCTCTACCTCTCATCTCAAATTTTCATTCACCAAATACCAAGAACATTGAAATGTATTCAAAGAAAATCAACTCCGGTTCAACTTCTACTAAGGCTGTAACTCCAGGATCCATGCTGATTCGGAAAGCATCCTCGATGTTACCTTTGGAAGCTTCGGACCAGTTACGAGGAGCAAAGCAAGATATTTAGGAAAACAAGAACCCCAAGTGCCATCTGTGTCAACCCCTCTTTTCGGATCTTCATCCTCAAAAGGAGCAAGACATTTCACAAATGCATCTGAAGGAGGAAGCGATGTTGATGAAATATCAAGAAAACCCTTGCTCTGCTTGATCTCTCCAGATCCAAGCACTCTGCTATGAAGGAAGATGATGATACTTCAACTTATGGATCCTCCCCACTTACACCACATAGAGTGAGAGCCGATCAAAGATCAATCTGTGTGAAAATCCATGCTACTCTCCATCGTCCACGATAATAATGCAAGTTATGGTGACAAATACTTCATCCGTAGAGGAGCAGTTGGAAAACTTGACGGAAGCAATCGTTTGCTTGACCAAATGCATGAAAAATCAAGAGGCTAGAATTGATAAGCTAACAGACAGGGTGGGAATCTTGATGGAAGAAGAATCTACCCATGCACCCGACAAGCTCCCAGAAGTTCTAGAGAGTGACCCTCCTCAAAGACAAGCAGCATCCACTAAGGCTATCCCTGTCTCATCTGAAGGGATGATTCGAATCGATCAGCTGAAGAAGTTCATAGAAGGAACCATTAATAACAAATATGAAGTTACTTCCAAATCTTCCCTTACATATGCAAAGCCGTACACTGCAAATGTCGATATATTGAAGATGCCTGCAAGTTATCAACCTCCGAATTTTTAATAATTTGATGGTAAAGGTAACCCAAAGCTACATGTTGTGCACTTTGTGAAGACGTGCAACAATGCTGGGATTTATGGAGATTACCTCATCAAGCAGTTTGTCCGCTCGCTAAAAGGAAATGCTTTTGATTGGTACACGGACCTCAAGGCTGGATCTGTTGACAACTAGGATCAACTAGAGAAAGAGTTCCTCAATCGCTCCTCGACGTACGAGCCTAAAGTACAAGTCATGATGCTCATGCACGAGCCTAAATTGCAAATCATGATGCTCCTTGACGTACGAGCCTAAACTGCAAGCCATGACGCTCCTTGATGAATGAGCCAAAACTGCACGTTGCTACACTCCTGGCCCACATGAGTCTAAACTGTGTACGGCCAAAATAAAAAGTCTGCTCGGTTGAAAACCTCATGAGAGGTGGCTTAGGCAAATATTAGGACATATATTTTTTTTTAATAAAACAAAAACAAATAAAAAACTCATCCCTATGAACTACGTTATGACTTGATCCTCTTCACCGAGGTACGTAGGCAGCTTAGATTTTCATTCTAAGTTCAGTCGCATGAGTTTTAAAATAAAATAAAAGTTTGGTATCATCGGATCATTACATTAATTCTTCCAAGTATAGAGGCACATATCTATGAGGAAAAAGAGTCGATTTGCGTTAAAGTATAAAAGATGTTTTATTGCTTCAATAGTACAAAAGTTGATACATCCAAATATTAGAGACAACAAAAACTACACATCTTTCTATACAAAAGCCTAAATCTTGAAGATTATCGTAAACTAGGCTTTGTTGCTAACGCGTCTAATTACTTTTCCAAGTCTATACGGCGTCTCCACATTTGATGTCATCCTCGATTATTGGTTGAAGGTCCTAATCACCATGGGAGCCATCATTGATGAGCTTCAAGACTATAACAAATCAAGTGCAATAGATGGCGAAGGGGTGGCCCCACATCTTGTATGACCCCTTGGTCTGATATCCGGACTCTTTGAGCTTCTTTGTGAATATGTGTGAGCACGCGATTTTTGCTTCACGAAAATTACTTCAAAAGAAATAAAAAAAATAAAATAAATTTCTTCGGATTACAATTTTTAGAATTTGTGTAGAATTTTAGATAATTATTCTGAGAACGTTTATCTTGTTTAATTAATAAAAGTACAAAAAATAAGTGTTTGCGTGCATATTAAAATTTAATTGTGTTTCTAGGAGTTAATTAGACCATAATTTGGGTTTAAAAGAAGAAAAGCACAGAAATATGTATTTAGTCTATTTTTATCATTTAATGTGTGGCATTGTATGACTTTATTTGATTAAATATTTTAACCTGTGTGTAAATTATTGTTAGGAGTTTAGTATAAGATTCTTGGATTTTTACATTTTTTTTAGAATTTTGATTGTTAATTAAAAGAAGAAAAACGAAAACAGTTGAAAAATAAAAAAGCAAAAAACGGATTTGGGCAAAATTTTAGACCAAATAATCAGGCCCAAACGTTTAGATTAACCCGGTCCGTTCCAATTGGACTCCTCAGACGCCTCTCCAAACAACGCCGTATCTGTCACTCCCATGAGAGCCGTTGATCAAACCAATTGAATGGCCCAGATCAAGCCATTCATTAACCCAAACAGCGTCGTATAGGTGCAATCAATCTAAGCCGTTCATCCAATCTCATCCAACGGCTCCAAACCTTTCCCAGCGCCCGACCCGTTTGACTCTGAGACCAACCCACTCCCATTTAACTTAAACGGTGTCGTTTCTCCCGTGGCAAAAGATCATGGCCTTCGATTCCATCTGATCCAACGGCCAGGATCTAATCTCCTAATCCGTATAAAGCCCTTGTCTCACACCCCATGCCCCTATGGCTAACCCTGCCCCTCTCCTCACTCGTCTCTCTCAAGTTCAGAGACCAAATACCCTCTAATCAAACCCTAGCCACCCCCTTTCCCCTCACATGAAAACCCGGCGGCCTGAGGTTCGGTGACTATGAAATCAATGCCCCAGAACCATCATGATCTATTTTCTCCAAATCTACACTCCGTTGCCTTCGAATCAGCCTAGGACTCTTCGAATCTTCGATCAAAAGATTCGTCCAAAACCCTAGGTCGGTCTATTTGACCCCAAAGTCACACCAATGAGCCCACAGACCTCCCTCGTTCCTAAACCATCATTGGTTTCTCTCGAATCATACTGGAATGGTTCAAATCTCAAATCAAACAAGAAATCCCTAACGAGACCAAACATGGGCTTTGTCCGAGTTTGAGGTAAATTTGGGGTTCCTAATCGACTTTAGTCGAGTGTACTCAGTCGAGAATACTCGATTAAGGTCCATTTGACCCCAAAAGTTCGAATTAGAGTTCAAGTCAAGTTCGTCTATTTCTGATTTTTTGAAGTATTTTCTCCTTCCTTATGTTCTATTTTTTTATTATTAATACCTGTTTATATGTTTAGTTTTGTTATTTTTTATTTTTGTTTTGATTTTTAACTGTTCTTCTTCTTCTTCTCCAAATGACCTTTTATTTGGTCTAAATTTGTTCTGTTTGTTGATTATATGTTATGTATTATATAATCAATTGAATAAGTTTCGTCGATTAGTCCGTGGTTTGGCTGTTAGTTCTGTATTATAGTAGTTTAATTTTTGGTTTTAATTTCATAAGTCCATTCCAGTGTTCTCCTCCTATTGCCTTGTGTATATTTCTGTCTGTGTATTGAACTGAACTTTTCATATAGGACTAATTCTTCACGATGTTTGAATTGTTTAGTCGTTCGTCATTTAATCGAATGGCTTGGTCACTCAAATGTCGTGAATTGGCTGTTTGTTATTCTGTATCTTAATTTAAGCTTTTCTGATTTTTTCTACTTTTTGATTTCTAAAAAATATTAGTATGAATGTGATTTTTAGTTCATTTCCACTGTTATGTTGAATTTTGAATTGGTTATAGCTGGTGTTTTGGTTGAATTCTTTTTTTATGTGCTTGTGTTGACTAGGAGTCAATAATGAATTTAATTAGTTAAATTGATTAGGTTGGGATTGGCCTTAGCTGTAGTTAGAGGATAATTTTAGAAATTCAAAGTTTGGCTTTCGTTTACTAGTGATCTGAATTAGAACAGTAATTGCAATAGCAATTTAGGGATAATTTGGGATGCAAAAAGCTTGAAGAAAATGGTAAGTTTGAATGGCCTGCCAGTTGAATGTCCAGTGGGCCACTGAACCTTTAAATTTTTGATTAAAAAAGGGCATTGTAGGGTCTTGTTTGACTGTTTTTGGTTGATTGAGAATCAGGAATAGTATAAGTGATGATAAAAGTATAAAAAGTGACATAGAAGAGCATATTTTAGGGGATGGATATTAAATTAAGGGGTGTTGGGAAGGATAATAATAAAGGTTAGTAATAATAATTAAGGAGGGGAAAAAGAGGGTCTGGTTTGGAGATAAATAAGAGTCATTTGGCTAATTTTAGGGATCAGATTTTGGGGAGAACAAAAACTTGAAAAAAGGGAGTTGAATTAAAACTATTAGCTTTCTAATCCAAAGAATTAAGAGCTAAAAAACCAGAAAAAAGACTGGTTTTTTGGAATCCTAAGAAAATTAGTTAAAAGAGAGTACTTGGAGAGCATAATCGGGGGAACTGGTTTATTTTAACAGATAGCTGACTTCCACATTGAGCTAGAGATCAGAAATAGTTCAAACCTCTCTGTTTCTATTCTATACTAAGGTGCTCAGGGCATTTGAAGGTTTGGCGATTCAATTGAGTATGGTCTATTGCTGTGTGGGCTTTTCTATTAGGTTTCAAGCTGTTTTTAGATTGATCTAAGGCTATTCTGTCGGTTTCATTTTGATTCTTCTTTTCAAACCGTTCTGGTTGTTTGAACTCGACTGTGGGTTGCTGTTGGGATTTGTTGTCGCATTTGCTGTGTTACTGCTGTTGGGTACTGCTGCTGATCCTCTTCTTCTTCTTGTATTTTATTATCTAGGTACATGTTCTAAAAGCCCTCAAGTCTATGGAGAATAAACTGAAAATGTTTCCTGCACTATACCCTGAACTCTTTTTTAGTTTATCTAATTTCAATGTATAAAACAATAATTTATTTGACATAATATATTGTATATCAGACTTGTTATGAATTGTATTAACTAGACTGGACTGTTGTTTTAGATAATGGCTTTTGGTTTATTGGTATAAGAACGAAGGTGAAAGCATATTAGGATCATTAAGTCATGTAAAAGATTGAGACATTCGTTTAGTTTTGTTTATCCTATAATTCATGTGTTAGTTAATTTAGACATTGGGCCTATGTTGGTTTATCCTTAGAAATCAATGACAGTTAGTAGCCAAGACTTTACTTTGAATTTGTTAATGGTTTATATATTGACTTTAAAAATAACAACAGATACAGTGAGAGTATACTAATATTGAATTAATGGAAGCAGCGATCTAATTAGCCAACCCGTATAAATTTCCGTCACCTTCTTGTTTAACTTCGCCTTTCACTTTCAGTAAGGTTTAAAATAGACAACATAAGCTAAGCCACTATTGAAAAGCAAACAATTGCGGTCTTGATTGGAATGAAATGGATTGGGACAATTTCGGTTGGTATTAGACTTGATCCTTCTCAATATAGTTGGTCTAAATACTTTCAGGCTATTTAGGGCCTCGGTGATTTGGCCATTGGCCCAGGTCTTAATTTGATTGCTCGCTTTGACCTGGGCTCAGATCTCCAATCGATTTGCCTTTGTGCACATTTATATAATATCATAGTTACATAGGTTGCGGGCTGCATTCAAATCCAAAAGTGATTAAGGATCTAACTTCATACGGGTTTAATGGACCCCTATATAATAATTCTTAAACAATAAATAATAAATAGTTAGGATTTTTTCTTTATTTTAGAGACAAACTTAATAAAAAAAATGTAGTCACTTTAAGAAGGT
This sequence comes from Nicotiana benthamiana, assembly GCA_034376525.1. Classification (NCBI taxonomy): domain Eukaryota; kingdom Viridiplantae; phylum Streptophyta; class Magnoliopsida; order Solanales; family Solanaceae; genus Nicotiana; species Nicotiana benthamiana. The sequence continues at coordinate 101,710,685 of CM067323.1, read as the reverse complement.
CCTTTTAAAAATAAATGAGGCGTGCCTCGCCAAATAAAACGCGTAAAATGCGGGGCCCTAAATAAAGGTTTAAAAATACTTAGAAAATTGGGAAGGTCCATTTAGTTAATTTCACGGCCCTCCCAAAATATAATAACGCGCTAGGCTCTCTTTAGGACGCGCCTTAATTAATCTTACCTGCCTAAACTCGGGTGTGCATTTATACGACCAAAATACAAATCTCGACAGAGTCGAAATGTGTCGACGACCATGGGTACACTGGCTCTGACGTGGTCCGAGATATGTTTACACAATGTTGCAATTCTTTGTAAATAATAACAATAACAATTTGAATAAAAGCAATAAAAGTAAAATTGGCACATAGGTTCTTCATGTAATAAAATTATATAATTAAGCCGAATGTGACAGTTGAGCGACCGTGATAGAACCACAAAACTCGGGAATGCCTAACACCTTCTCCCGGGTTAACAGAATTCCTTATCCAGATTTCTGGTGCGCGGACTGTTAAACAGAGTCATCTTTTCCTCGATTCGGGATTAAACCGGTGACTTGGGACACCATAAATCTTTCAAGTGGCGACTCTGATTCTTTAAAAAATAATCCGGTTTTGATTGTCCTTTAATTAGAAAAACTCCCTTACGCCCCTGCGGGTGCCGGAAAAAGGAGGTGTGACAGCTCTGGCGACCCTGCTGAGGAAAATACCAGATCCACTAGTTCAAGGTTAGAAATTCGAGCTTAGATAAATTGTTATGTTTGGCTTTATATGATTTTGTTATATAATTTGTTCTTATTGTGCTAGTTGAACGTTTTTACCGCTTTGATATTGTTTAACTGTATTATAAATTGTCTTCTTGCGCACCCCCTCTAAGTCTTCTGAATACAACCTCGGGAATCGCGGATACGTGACCCATTCTTTGTTGAGATAAAGCCGGTGGGCCTGGGCTCCCGGTGAAGGATTATCAATCACCCATATTTAAGAACAGGAGGGTCCAGTAGCTAAAGTCGGAAAAGTATTGCTCCCGGTACGCTACCCCTTCCCAACTCGAGTTGTCCGCTCATTTTATGGCCAATCTAGATACTCTTCACACCTAGGGTAGTAAAACCTAGTATGACAAGACTTCATGCCGTATCCCTAGTAGGAACGTTTATTTGCATCATGTGCATTTGACTAAGGGGACTCAACACAGGGGTTGGGTCCGTTTAGGATAAGCAACCTGAAGTAAAAAGACCATCCTGCTGCATCCTGTTTGTTTTATGCATTTATTTGCTTCAGACTGGCATGCTGACCGGCTTTGAATACTGGCAAATTGTGAAAAGAAGGAAAAGAAAAAAATTAGCAGTGTAGAGTGTTAATTACATGTTTTCAGAATATCAGTTTTCAAATAGTGCCGGAACTCTACCAAAATTTTGAACAAAAATGAAAAAAGGGAGTCGTTTTAGCTTGATTTATTTGACAAAAAGAAAACAAAAAAAACATATGAAAAGAGTCTTATTTTCAAATTTATTTTGTTCTCCTTGGCGAACTACGCCGGTTTGATGCTCACGGGGTGTGTGATACGTAGACAACCCTCATCGGGTCCAACCTCTCCTTTCACAAAAAACAGCCCGAAGTGCCAAAAATTTTAATTTTTAGTTATAAATAAATTGAGTGATGCCGTTTTTCCAAAAATAGTCGAATGTTCCGAAAGAGAGACGCCGGAATGCTGACTTTGCATAAACGCCCACCTTCGGTCATTTTTAGATTTTGGACGGTTGACTTGCACAACCTTAATATTTTCTTCCCCGAGGCGCTGAAAGCCCGCTTTTACGATACCGGTTTAATTTTTTTTAATGAAAAGTGTCTGTGAAATAATCTTCCTGGCCTCAAAATTCTTGTGAATTGGGAAGGGGCCACATTTGCAAAAATAGTCATTTGTTTAATATTAACGTATAAGGGGAGGAATTTGTTCGTTTGTTTTTAAGTTTTGTAATTCTTTTGTGGGTTGTTTTATGTTTGGTTTCATTTCCTTGAAGTTAAGATTTGGAACTGACCTCATGACTTTATTCATATAGGCGCAATATGGATTCAGTTAGTGGGAGACCTGAAAAGAGGCTGAGAGATGAAGAACACTCGCTATTTAAAATTATCGATAAGGTGCCGAGGTTATTGGAGCGGTGGTGGAATAACATGGATAGGTTTGAGCAAGGAAAGATCAAAGATCATTTGAAAGACTTGGTTAATATCATGGAGATTGAGCCCAAACGGGAACTCCTAGAAGCTTTGGTTTATTTCTGGGACCCAAAGAATAATGTGTTTTGTCTCAATGGGTTTGAAATGACTCCTACCTTGGAGGTGAATATACGGATCTGGGAGGTAAAAGTCGAAAAAGAGACTTTTGGCTCCCAGGGACGTTACTGCTACTAAGTTCCTCGAGAAAATGTCGATCAGCCACACTGTGATAACACATGTGGCGCAAGGTCAGGTCCTCCTAGATTTCTTGTATGACAGATATGGGCATAAAAGAGGATTCACGAAATACGGCAAGAAGCTAGTTAACAAACAAGACCTACACACATGGAGAGGTCATGGACGGAAAGCATTCATTGTAGCTTTTCTGCGATGTATGGTCTTCCTGAGAGAAGATCAGAAGATCAACATTCGATTGTCTTGAGTAGTCGCGACCATGATGCAAAGAAAGGATTCCTCCATTCTTCCAATGGTGTTAGCCGATATTTTTCGCACTTTGACCAAATGCTGGGAAGGAAAAGGTTTCTTGGAGGGTTGCAATCTCCTACTCCAAATATGGTTCATGGATCATCTTTCCCGTCCTCCTTATCGAGTGGACCACCGCACTTGTTGGGGCAATCACGTTCGCCAGTATATACCAGATTGAAAAACGAGTTGGAGATCCGCACTTTTTTAGAAAATGTGAATGATTGGAAGGAGTACCTTCACTCCTTAACAGATGATCAGATCACATGGAATTATCCTTGGTTCACCGCAGAGTATGTCATTTACATGTCGTCTAGCCATCCGTTTTTTATCTTGATGGGGCTTCGAGGTTATCAACCATACCTTCCCATGCGAGTTCTACGTCAATTGGGTCACAAAAAAATAGTGGCCCAGGTAAAAATTATGGAGAATTTTATCTGGGAAGAAACCTTAGAGGATTCCATTAGCGAAAATTATGCTCAACGTGTTTGGAATGGCACTAAAATACTCAAGCGTGGCACCATGGTGGAAGATCGAGAAAGGGGTGAAGTGAATCCTTCTTACCTTGAGTGGTTCTACAATCAGGATGCTCTCATAGATAGACCAAGGACAATCGTAAGGAGCGCCGCAGAATGGGAGGCCGAAATTCACAATAGAGTTAGGTTAGCTGAGGAAGAAATAAAACAGGGTTATGAAGCTAATCTTGGAGCACTGCAAGAAGAGCTCGGCATTGTTAAAATAGACAAGGATCTGCTATATGATGCTTTTGAAAAAGAGAAAGCTCAACGGGCACGGGAGAGGCTAGCACTCGAATCTTAGATTCAAGAGGAGAACTTAGTCGGATCTGCTCGACAACAAGAAGAAAGAGAAGCTCAACTCATCAAGAGTGTGAAGGACAAATTAGAGGAAGGTGAATCAAGGAAGAAGAACCTGATCGCAGAATTTGAAGAGGAGAGAAACCACTGCATGAATGTGATCAATCAATTGAAGGAGGAATCGCTAGAAGTTCGGCGCAAGAGGGACATGGCCTTGGACCGCGAGCGTGATGCCCTGGATCTAGCAGAAACCCGTGGTCGGCAAAATCAAGAATTGCACGTGGCTCAGGAATACGTCAAATGAAAAATCCTCGAAGTGGCCACCTACACCTCAAGAGCATGTAAGAATGGTCAGGGAATGACACCCAAAAAATTTTCAGAAGTATCATTGAGCGTTGCTCGTCATATAACTGCAGATTTGGAGAGAATATACCGCAATGTTGGGGGACAACCACGAGAACAAGAGCTTTGATTATGATAACACTGATGTATATTACGGCATAGATCAAAGTCATTCCCCAGTTTACAGTCCTTTTTTCTTTTGTTATCTGTAAGAGTCGATTTGGTGTCCTGACTCTTGTGGGATTTTTTTATCCTAAAAAGTTTGTTTAATTAATGTTCGATTTACCTTTATGCAATCCCGCTTTTGAATCATGTACCAAAAGAAATTTGAAAATCAATGAAAAATATTTTAGAACCAGAAGGTGAAAATTTCATATGCACAAACTACGCTGGGTCTGATTCATGCAGGGACATGATACGTAGGCAATATATATAAGATTCGACCACTACTTTCAAATAAAAAGAGAGTGTGACTAAGAAAAGAAGTGAGAGAAAAATAAAATGGAGGTATTTCGAAACATTTGAAAATGGTACCAAATAAAATAAGTCGGGATGATGCATGCGGTCTGAGTAAATGCATATTAGAGATAGTTTATTGCCTAAGGACATTGCATCCCCAACGTGCGATTGTGATATTTGTTGAGACCCTAACGCTAACAAGTTTGTTGTTTTTTTACTCCATTCCAGTTAGTTTGTTAGAGCGTACTGGCATCGCACTATTATCAGACAAGATCAAAGGGGCGCATACCAGAAAGCATGACTGGATTAGACAACAGTGTTGAGTGAGAAAAGACAATGAGTCAAATGCTGAAAGAGGCCATGGAAAAAATGGAAAAGATGAGGCTGGAAATGATTGAAATGTAGTTGGCCTTAGCTAAAGAACAAAAAGGGCCTGAAATACCCGTTACTCTTACTCTCCAACCAGGACATACACCAGAATACCCTTCTCCTAGTCCCTCAACAAGCTTCCCAAGTCATCACTACTATCAGGGAAGAGATGCCTATGACCCCCAAGCTCCACCACCTAATCAAAACCCTCATCCACCAAATGTCCCTATCTTTGTCGCACCTCCCCCATCCCCATTGCACAGATCATCTAGTGAGCCGTTGTTTCAAGCTCACGATGCACAATATTACCCCCTGAACTCACGTTCAAAGCACCGGAGCCACCTACCTATAATCCACACTTTGAGGTCTCGGCGGAAACTGAAAAGCCGGCTAAGAGCCCGGAGTAGGATGAGGTAATGCGGAAGTTCAAAAGCCTGGAGCAGTCTTTCAGGAACATGCATGTGTTGGGTAACCAGTTCAGCGTGGCCTACAAGGATCTATGTCCTTTTCCTGATATCCAATTACCGGTGGGGTTCAAAATGCCGAAGTTTGATTTATACTAAGGGCATGGCAATCCTATGGCTCATTTGCGGGGTTTTCGTAGCAAAATGAGAGGAGCAGGAGGCAAAGATGAGCTACTGATAGCTTACTTTGGCCAGAGTTTGGGTGGGTCTGCTTTAGAGTGGTATACAAGGCAAGATCCAAGCAGATGGTACACCTGCGATGATCTGGCACAGGCTTTTGCCGGACACTTCCAATAAAACCTCGAGATAATCCCAGACCATCTCACTTTGCTAAAACTTGAGAAGAAACCCGGGGAGAGCTTCCGAGAATTTGGATTCTGGTGGAGAGAACAGGCATCTAGAGTTGATCCTCCAATGAGAGAAGGGGAGATGGTAAATTACTTTCTAAAAACTCTAGAGCCAATTACTTCGGTCACTTGGTGACATCAGTTGGCAAAATCCTTTAATGAAGTGGTAAAAATGGGAAGCATGATAGAAGAGGGACTCAAGTCCAATAAAATCCTAAGTTATTCGGCAATCAAGGCAACAACTCAGGCCATTCAGAGGGCACATGAGGTGCGCTCAGAAAGAAAAAGAGAGAAGAGGTTGCGGCAATAGAGGCAGGCAACTGGTCCAGATCTAGAGGTCCTTTCCCTTGTTACCAATCCAGACCCTCTCACCCAAATTACCCACACATTCTAAATTACCCTCCACAGCCGTACTACCCACCACAAGAACAACATTTCTCCGTCCATCAAGCCCAGATATATACCCAACCTCCGGCTCGCCCGCAATGGAGCACGCCAGCTCCACATAATACCTACCTACCTCCACATAATACCTACCCACCTCAACAAAACACCTACCAACTACCAAGGGCCTACAGGAATCCCGTAGGACTATGTTTTTGAGAAAATCAAGCTTTCAGAAATGAAAGGGTTCAGAAATAAAGAACATTCACTGAATTAGGAGAAACCTATACTGCTTTATTCCATAAATTAAAACAGTTAGGTTTGTTGAGTCCTATTGAGCCCAGATTGCCAAATCCTCTACCCTAAAATTTGGACCACTCGGTAAGTTATGAATACTGTTCGGGAGCTCCCGAACATGATACCGAGAAGTGTTGGAAGCTAAAGCGTCTGATACAATATCTTATTGACACCAACAAGATCAAGGTTCAGGCACTAGAAGAACCCAACATTAATCAAAACCCATTGCCAATACACCATGAAGCCCACATGATTGAACTTGTGCACGAAGAGGGAGAGCCCAAGAAGCCATCACAGACAGTGATGATGATCCGTGCCACTCCAAAAGAAAAATCAACCAGTGAGGAAGCAGGGGTACAAGTTAAGAAGGAAGATGTCAAGCTGGTGGTGATATTAGGGAAGAGCCCATCCGCCACTACAAATAAATCAAAACCAGCAAGATTGGTAGTGTCAGGAGCGTCATCTGCCCCTGTGGTTGTTGTGAAAGGGGTCTGTAGGGAACCAGTCATCATAAAGCCGATAGTCCAATTTCCAATAACTGATAACAGGACCGTGCCTTGGAAGTATGAAAAGGCATTGGTGATGTACAAGAGAAAAACAAATGGAGGAGGATAGTTGCGAGGCGCAGGGATTGACTCGATCGGGACGGTGTTTTGCTACAGTAGAGTTGAGGAGGTCCAACCCAACAGTGGTGAAAAAGCCAGTAACGGAGGAAGAGGCTGACGAACTTTTGAAGAAAATGAAGGCCCAAGACTACTCCATTGTGGAGCAGTTAAGAAAAACCCCAGCACAGATTTCGTTGCTATCATTGTTGATTCATTCCAGTAATCATTGCCAGGCCCTAATGAAGATCCTGAACGAGGCTCATCTTCCAGATAAACTCTCTGTAAATCACTTGGAGAAGATAGTGCACAAAATCTTTAAGGTAAACCGAGTGAAATTTTCCGATGATGAACTGCCAAAAGAAGGTACAGAACATAATAAAGCCTTATACTTGACTGTGAAATGTGAAGACTCGTCAAGCGCCAACATATGTACTTTAAATACTGTGAAAAAGCTTAAAGTTTATCATAAGTGGATTCACAGGACAACGTTTGCATTCGAGGTTTTTATGGAGGTAGTACTAACACAGTGGGTAATATCATACTAGAATTAACCATCGGCCAGGTGGAATTTACCATGGAATTCCAAGTGGTAGACGTGGCAATATCCTACAATCTTCTATTGGGGCGACCCTGGATCCATGCCGCCAAAGCAGTACCTTCTACATTGCACCAGATGGTGAAGTTTGAGTGGGACAGGTAGGAGATAGTAATGCACGGGGATGATGGTACAAGCATTGTGGGTGGTGAAGTTTTACCCTTCATAGAAACCGATGATGATAAAGGGCCATGGGTGTATCAAATTTTCAACGGGGTGTCAGTGGACAAGATTTCTGAAGGCGAGAACCTTACATTTCCCAGGATCACAGCTGCGGCCTTCATGATATCCTCGGAAATGATAAACAACGGGGTTGTACTAGGAAAAGTTCTGGGGGCTAAGCTTCAGGGTATTGTTCAACCCTTCTCTTTGCCCAAGAATTTGGAGACCTTCGGGTTGGGTTTCAAGCCGACGATAGCGGATGTGAAGCGAGCTCGAAAAATGAATAAGAAAGTTTGGGTTCTTTCCAAACCAATTCCGCGTCGCTCCCAAATATTTTGTTAAAAAAGGTATCGAAAGGATGTCAGCCCCAAAGATTCTAGGACCTTTGATTGGATCAGATAAAGATCTGGATCAGGATTTTGAAAGGATGTTTGCTGATGTCAACATAATCGAAGCTGGAGAGGGTTCCAGTAGAGAACACATACAATATGTGGGGCCTAGGGCCAATATCAACAATTGGACAGCTACTCCTCTTCCCACTCGGAGGGAGTCGTGGTAGTAGGCTCTAGATTTTCTTTCTGGTTTCCTGGATTATTCCAGAGTTGTAATCCTGTTTTGGTTTTATTTGTATTCAGTAAAAGTGTGAAACTCTGTTATCCTGCATTTTTAATAAAAAGTGAAAGTTTCCTTTTCTTATCTTGTTTAATTTTGTTTCTTATTTTTTCTGAACAGTTCTCTTTTTACTGGTTCCAATGACATGGCATGCACAACGGATATTCGACCTAGTCTAAATAATTAATATGATTGTGAATTAATTGCACAAGAGGTCGATTATGATGACGAATTAGAATACGAGGAAGATGAGGATTTTGAAGAGATAAACAGAGAATTAAGTCATTTTGAAGAAAAACCTAAGCCTAATTTGAATGACACTGAAGCCGTCAATTTAGGAGATGCAGACGATGTTAGGGAAATAAAATCATCATCCACATTGATCCGAACATTAAGGAGGAACTAATCAAAGCACTCATCGAATTCAGAGATGTTTTTGCATGGTCATATGATGACATGCCGGGTTTAAGCACAAATTTAATGGTTCACAAATTAACCGCTGACCCGGCATGCCCTCCCGTCAAGCAGAAATTGAGAAAGTTCAAGACAGACATGAGTGTGAAGATTAAAGAATAATTGACCAAGCAGTTGTAGGCAAAGGTTATGCGGGTCACTCGATATTTCGATTGGTTGGCCAATGTAGTGCTAGTACCGAAGAAAGATGGGAAAATCAGGGTATGTGTCGATTACCACAATCTGAATAGGGCAAGCTCAAAAGATAACTTTCCACTACCCGATATCCATATATTGATTGACAATTGTGCTGGGCGTGAGATTAGATCCTTTGTAGATTGCTATGCCGGGCATCATCAGATCCTGATGGATGAAGAAGACGCAAAAAATACGGCCTTCATTACGCCGTGGGGAACTTATTCTTACCAGGTAATGCCGTTTGTCTTGAAGAACGCTGGAGGAACTTACATCAGAGCAATGACTACTGTGTTTCATGACATGATGCACAAGGATATTGAGGTGTATGTAGATGATGTGATCATCAAATCCAAGCGTCAGGAAGACCACGTAGTTGACCTTAGGAAGTTTTTACAAAGACTTCAGAGGTATGATATTAAGCTCAACCCGGCCAAATGCGCATTTGGTGTTCCATCTGGAAAGATGTTGGATTCATCGTCAGTCGGCGAGGCATTGAGTTGGACCCGCAAAATATCAAATCCATTCAGGAATTGCCGCCACCGAAAAACAAAACAGAGGTAATGAGTCTATTGGGAAGGTTGACAACATCAGCAGGTTCATAGCTCACAACGACTTATGAACCCATTTTTCACCTATTGAAGAAAGATGTTGCGATATAATGGACAATATAATGTCAAGAATCCTTCGACCAAATCAAGGGGTATCTATCAAATCCACCTGTATTGGTCCCACCTGAACCAGGAAAACCGTTGATTCTCTATCTAACAGTACTAGAGAATTCATTTGGCTGCGTACTGGGGCAACATGATGTCACATGAAGAAAAGAACAGGCCATCTACTATCTTAGAAAGAAGTTTACAATCTATGAGGTTAAGTATACTCAACTTGAGAAGACATGTTGCGCCTTAGCCTGGGTGGCACAAAAGTTTAAACATTATCTGTCGTCATATATTACTTACCTCTTTTCACGTCTAGATCCACTAAAGTATAATTTTCAGAAGCCTATGCCAACAGTGATATTGGCAAAATGGCAGATATTGCTCACAGAGTTCGACATCATCTATGTGACGAGGACGACCATGAAAGCCCAAGCACTGGCTGATCACTTGGCTGAGAATCCTGTTGATGAAGAATATGAACCACTGAGGACGTATTTTCTAGACGAGGAAGTGATTCATATAGAAGAGTTAGTACCTACTGAGGAGCCAAGGTAGCAGCTTTTCTTCGATGGGGCTGCGAATGCGTAGGAGTTGGAATAGGAGCAGTACTTATTTCTGAAACTGGACATCACTATCATGTTACAGCTCAGCTAAGTTTCTACTGTACCAACAACATGGCTGAGTATGAGGCGTGCATTCTGGGTTTACGATTAGCTGCAGACATGGATATTCAGGACGTCTTGGTCTTGGGATACTAGGACCTTCTGGTACATCAAATTCAGGGTGAATGGGAAACAAGGGATTTAAAACTTATACCATATAGGTAATGCTTGCACGACCTTAGCAAGCAATTTCAATCGGTGGATTTCAGACACATCCCGAGAATCCATAATGAGGTTGTTGATGCTTTGGCCACCTTAGCATGAATGTTGCACCACCCAGACAAGATTCATTTTGACCCGTTCCATATTCAAGTTCGTGATCAGCATGCCCATTGCAACATGATAGAGGAAGAAATAGATATTGAGCCATTGTTTTGTGATGTCAAGGAATACCTCAGGATGGGGACATACCGAGATCAGGCCATCAGAGATCAAAAGAGATCCATTCGGCGCCTGGCAAATGGATTTTTCCTTAGTGGAGGAATTCTGTACAAAAGAACCCCAGATTTGGGATTGCTGAGATGTATATATGCTGGTCAGGCCACGACAGTAATGACATAGGTACATGCTGGAGTTTGTGGCCCCCATATGAGCGGATATGTATTGACAAAGAAGATTCTGCGAGCAGGATATTATTGGCTCACTATGGAGCGTGATTGTATCAGTTTCGTATCGAAATGCCATCAGTGTAAGGTACACGAATATCTGATTCATTCTCCGCCAACAAAATTGCATACAATGTCAGTGCCATGGTCGTTTGTTGCATGGGGCATGGATGTCATTGGACCTATTGAACCAGCAGCTTCAAACGGTCACAAGTTCACTTTGGTAACCATCGACTATTTCACTAAATGGGTAGAGGCCAAAACTTCCAAGTCAGTAACCAAGAAAGCAGTGGTGGATTTTGTCAATTCCCATATCATCTGTAGATTTGGGATACCGAAAATGATCATCACGGATAATGGTGCTAATCTTAGTAGTGGTTTGATGAAAGAAGTATGTCAACAATTCAAGATTACACACCGTAATTCCACCCGTATCATCCCAAGGCAAATGATGCAGTTGAGGTAGCTAACAAGAACATAAAGAAGATACTAGAAAGATGGTAGAAGGATCCAGGCAATGGCATGAGAAGTTGTCATTTGCATTGTTGGGTTATCGCACTACTGTCCGCACTTCAGTAGGTGCAACTCCTTACTTGTAGGTATATGGAACTGAAGCAGTGATACCTGCAGAAGTTGAAATCCCATCCCTTCGGATTGTCGCTGAGGCCGGGATCGATAATGATGAATGGGTCAAAGCCCGATTGGAACACCTGAGCTTAACCGATGAAAGGAAATTGGCTGCAGTATGCCATGGCCAGTTATATCAGAAGAGAATGGCAAGAGCATACAATAAGATGGTGCGCCCCAGGAAATTTGAAGTAGGGCAACAAGTATTGAAACGGATCCTACCACATCAGATCGAGGCAAAAGGCAAGTTCGCTCCAAATTGGCAGGGGCCGTATATTGTGACCCGAGTGTTATCCAATGGCGATTTGTGTCTGGAAGATGTCGAAGGAAGATGCATCGACATGACTATCAATTCTGATGCAGCTAAGAGATATTATGTCTTATATCTTGATTATAATTTTGTTTGCTTGTTTGTACTTGGTGTTTATCGGATAATAAATGATGGAGGCAATCCTATCTTCTATCCAAACACTTTTTACCTTTGCTTTACCCATTTGAGCCTTACTTATTTGGTCATACCTCTCTCTTGGAATCGTTAATAAAAACGAAAAATGAAAAAGAGAAAGTCACAGGAAAAAAAATGAATGTTTTGAAATACGTTCCACCTGATTCCTCAAAGAGGATACATAGGCACCTCACGGCTCGGTCATGATGTAATAAAAGTCAAAAATTCCCCAAGCAGGAAAACTGGGGCAGAAGTTTTGTTTTTTATTTTTGAAAAAGAGTTTGAATTCCAAAAGTTGTAATGTTTCACCCGTCAAGTTTTGTATTTATCTCCTTTCTTTTAAACCCCATATAAAAACCCATGTTGGTGTCCAAAAAAGACCTCCCGATCAGCATCCGATAGGTGCCAAGGCAGGCAAATGAAAGCTGAGAATAACACATTAGTTCCTGACTGAACGGGAAATAGGAGTTGAAAGAATTGATGGCCATAAGAATTCCCGACAAAAGGATTCTTACCGGCGACATCCCAATCCCAGCTGAAAGAGAAAAATGAGAGAGTCTTATCGGTGAAAACCTTCACAGGTACCATAAGGCGACGAAAGCTGAGAAAAACAAAATGAGAGAGTCTTATCGGTGAAAACCTTCATAGGCACCATAAGGCGGCGGGAGTTGAGAGAAATGAGAGAATCTTATTAGTGAAAACCCCTCGAAGGGCACTACGAGGCGACGAAATGAGATTGACGGAAATGATTCACACTTTGCGAATAATTGGGCACCTCTTTATCCCCAGCAAGTAAAGACATCAGAAATATTTATTGATACAAATAGACTGGTTGATTAATCCGGAATGCACGACATGATCGTTGGGATAGGTTATACCACCCAGATAAGTTCCTTTTTTCTTTTCCCAGCATTTGTTCAGAAATTTTTCTCTTTTTCTATATTTGCTTTCCTGTGTTTAAGAGTCTTTTTCTAGAAATTTGTTTTGAGAAAGATTTTTCAAAGCTTACTACCGATTTCCAAAGGCGTACAATGCAAAACAAAAAGTGAAGAGGACAGGCCAAAGACAAGGCAATAAGGCAAAAAAGACGTATGTTGCAAGGCTGAATAATATATTGGGTTAAAAGGTCAAGGAGAGTGTGGAGAAAAGCCGAAAAATGGCAAGTTAAGGAAATTATGTTCCAAGAGTATCCCCAGCAGAACTCAGATCTCTTATCGACCAAGTTCGAGGTGGTCGGGCCACACAGAATGGGGAAGGAAGAAAGGAAAAGTCATCTTTAGCAAAATAACCCCAGCAAGTTTTGAAAATAGAACGGGGAAGGGATAAATGGACAAACCATCCCCAAAAGAAATGTCATCCCCAGTAAATGACATCATCCCCAGCAAGTTGTGGGAACGCAAAACAGGACAAGGGAAAGGAACAATCATTCACAACAGGACCGACATAACCGCTCGCCACATTTTTAAAACTAATAAATTTTTCTTTGATTTGAAACAGAAAAATAAAATGATGATATTGGTAGAAAGATAGAGCGCCAGAACTGGGGCAGAAAATTTCTCCCACAGTCAAAAATTTTCTCGGAGAAACAAAGAAAACAATGCAAGTTATAAAGGGAAACAATTTTGAAGGAAGTGGAACTCCCAGCAGTTTACGGGAGAACACAATACAAGAAAATCAATCTTGAAATAAGCAAGATACCCAAGTTTTAATGGTGTTTGTCGTTAGAATCGGTATCATGCCCACCATTGTTGAAAAAAAGGAAAATAACCAGTTTTAAAGAAGAAGGATAATTACCCAGCGAGTGTTATCCCTGGCAGATTTCAGAGGAAGGAAGAACCCATTTCAAATCGAAGTTGAAGTCAGGAGCCCGCCTGTAGAATGGAGGTATTTGTTTTAAGTTGGAGAAGTCAGGATCCCGCGTGTAGAATGGAGGTTGTGAGATTTTAATGTTATTGATGAAGTCAGGAGCCCGCCTGTAAAATGGAGGTTGTTATATTTTAAGCTGGTGAAGTCAGGAACCCGCCTGTAGAAGGGAGGTTTTTATATTTTTGAATTATTGTTGTAGTCAGGAGTCCGTCTGTAGAATGGAGGTTTTTATATTCAATTTGAAGGAAGTCAGGAGCCCGCCTATATAATGGAGGCTGTTATTATTTTAAGTTGTTGAAGTCAGGAGCTCGCCTGTAGAATGAAGGTTGTTATTATTTTAAGTTGTTGCAGTCAGGAGCCCGCTTGTAGAATGGAGGTTGTTATATTCAATTTGATGGAAGTCAGGAGCCCGCCTGTATAATGGAGGTTGTTATTAGTTTAAGTTGTTGCAGAAATGAGCCCGCCTGTAGAATGGAGGTTGTTATCATTTTAAGTTGTTGCAGTCAGGAGCCCGCCTGTAGAATGGAGGTTGTTATATTTAATTTGATGGAAGCCAGAACCCGCCTGTAGAATGGAGGTTATGAGATTTTAAAGCTATTGGTGAAGTCAGGAGCCCGCCTATAGAATGGAGGTTGTTATTATTTTAAGTTGGAAAAGTCAGGAGCCCGCCTTGAGAATAGAGGTTGTGAAATTTTAAAGATGTTGATGAAGTCAGGAGCCCGCCTGTAGAACAGAGGTCGTTATATTTCAAGATTAAGACGTCAGGAGCCCGCCTGGAAAACGGAGGATTGCTACATTATATTGCTGAAGAAATCACGAGCCCGCCTGTTAGAACAGAGGTTGTTATTTTTAGGCTGAAGAAGTCAGGATCCCACCTGTAGAATGGAGGTTGTTATATTTTTAAGTTATGACGGAAGTCAGAAGTCCGCCTGTAAAATGGAGGTTGTTGATTTTTAAGTAAAAAAAAAAAGCATTCGGGAGCCCGCTCGAAGAATGGAGGTGTTAATTTCAAGTTATTGCAATCGGGAGCCCGCTCGTAGAACGGAGGTGTTAATTTCAAGTTATTGCAATCGGGAGCCCACCCATAGAACGGAGGCGTTAATTTCATGTTATTGCAATCGGGAGCCTGCCCGTAAAATGGAGGTGTTAATTTCAAGTTATTACAGTTGGGAGCCCGACCGTAGACAACGGAGGTGTTAATTTCAAGTTATTGCATTCGGGAGTCCGCCCGTAGAACGAATATGTTAATATTCAAGTTATTGCAGTCAGGAGCCCGCCTGTAAAACAAAGGTAGTTATATTTCGAGATTGAAGATGTCAGGAGCCGGCCTGTAGAACGAAGGTTGTTACTATTTTTAAGATGATGAAATCAGGAGCCCGCCTGCAAAACAGAGGAATACATTTCAAGATCAAATAAGAAGTCAATGATATCGAGGGTTACAACAAGAACCCCCATCATAACAAGCTTTAATAAAGGAAGCAGCATTCCCAGCAGACAAAACGAAATGACTAAACTCGTCTTTGGGAAAGCAAAAGGGCCAGTATCATCCCAGCAGTTTGCGGAGCGCAAGAAACACAAGCCGATGAGAAAGCAAGGCAGCAATGACAAGTGAAAGATAGATAAGATCTTATGATCCATAGTCTAGCCTAACTTCTTATTTTTCTTTTACACGGTGTAATAAGGAGATCAGTAAGCAGTAGCAACAACATGCAACAACAGTAACAACAAAAATGCAATCACGTGGTAGTCCCATCTACCAAAACTTCCCGAACTACATTAACCTGATTCCCTTTTAGCCAGGGATATGTAGGAAACCTTCGAAGCAAAGGTTCGGTCAAATCTTTTCAAAAATGCTTCACACGGAGTATTCTAATAGGCAAAAATCGCTCGCATCCGCACACTTTATCTTTGTACGAAAACTCTTTGTGTTTTCGAACAAAGTACGTTAGCTGTGAGCACACGATTTTTTCTTTACGAAAATTACTCCAAAAGAAATAAAAAAGTACTATCTTGGGCTTAAAATTTTTAGAATTTGTGTGGAATTTTAGATAATTATACTGAG
Organism: Nicotiana benthamiana; assembly: GCA_034376525.1. Lineage (NCBI taxonomy): Eukaryota > Viridiplantae > Streptophyta > Magnoliopsida > Solanales > Solanaceae > Nicotiana > Nicotiana benthamiana. The sequence continues at coordinate 101,694,965 of CM067323.1, read as the reverse complement.
AATGTTTACCTTGTTTGATTAATAAAAATACAAAAAATAAGTGTTTGCGTGCATATTAAACTTTAATTGTGTTTCTAGGAGTTAATGAGACAATAATTTAGTTTTAAAAGAAGAAAAGCACATAAATATGTATTTAGTCTATTATTATCATTTAAAGTGTGTCATTGTATGACTTTATTTGATTAAATATTTTAACTTATGTGTAAATTATTGTTAGGAGTTTAGTATAAGAGTCTTGGATTTTCACAATTTATTTTTAGAATTTTGATTGTTAATTAAAAGAAGAAAAATGAAAAGAGTTGAAAAATAAAAAGGCAAAATGGATTTGGGCCAAATTTTAGACCAATAAATCAGGCCCAAACGTTCAGATTAACCCGGTCCATTCCAGTTGGACACCTCTCCAAACGATGCCGTATCTGTCACTCCCATGAGAGCCGTTTATCAAACCAATTGAATGGCCCAGATCAAGCCATTCACTAACCCAAACGACGTTGTATAGGGCAATCAATCTAAGCCATTCATCCAATCTCATCCAACGGCCCCAAACCTTTCCCAACGCCCGACCCGTTTGACTCTGAGACCAACCCACTCCCATTTAACTTAAACGGTGTCGTTTCCCCCGTGGCAAAAGATCCTGGCTATCGATTCCATCTGATCCAACGGCCAGGATCTAATCTCCTAATTCATATAAAACCCCCGTCACACCCCTACGCCCCCATAGCCAACCCTGTCCCTCTCCTCACTCGTCTCTCTCAAGTTTAGAGACCAAATACCCTTTAACCAAATCCTAGCCACCCCCTTTCCCCTCACATGAAAACCCGGCAGCCTGAGGTTCGGTGACCATGAAATCAACACCCCTGAACCACCCTGATCTCTTTTCTCCAAATCTACACTCTGTTGCCTTCGAATCAGCCTGGGACTCTTCGAATCTTCGATCAAAAGATTCGTCTAAAACCCTAGGTCAGTCTGTTTGACCTTAAAGTCACACCTCCCTCGTTCCTAAACCATCATTGGTTTCCCTCAAATCATGCTAGAATGGTTCAAATCTGAAAGCAAACAAGAAATCCTAACGAGAAAAAACCTGGGTTTTGTCCGAGATTGAGGAAAATTTGGGGTTCCTAATCGACCTTAGTCGAGTGTTCTCAGTCGAGAACACTCGATTAAGATCCATTTAACCCCAAAAGTTCGAATTAGAGTTCAAGTCAAGTTCGTCTATTTCTGATTTTTTTGAGGTATTTTCTCCTTCCTTCTGTTATTTTTTTATTATTAATACCTGTTTGTATGCTTGGTTTTGTTATTTTTGATTTTTGTTTTGAATTTTAATTGTTCTGCTTCTTCTCCAAATGACCGTTTATTTGGTCTAAATTTGTTTTGATTGTTGATTATATGTAATGTATTATATAATCGATTGAATAAGTTTCGTCGATTAGTCCGTGGTTTGACTGTTAGTTCTGGATTATAGTAGTTTAATTTTTGGTTTTAATTTCATAAGTCCATTCCAGTCTTCTTCTCCTCTTGCCTCGTGTATGTTTCTGTCTGTGTAATGAATGGAATCTTTTCATATAAGATTAATTATTCATGATGTTTGAACTGCTTAGTCATTCGTCATTTAATCGAATGGCTTGGTCACTCAAATATCGTGAATTGGTTGTTTGTTATTTTGTATCTTGATTTATGCTATTCTGATCGTTTCTTCTTTTTGATTTCTAAAAGAAATTAGTATGAATGTTATTTTTAATTCATTTCCACTGATATGTTGAATTTTGAATTAGTTATAGCTGTTGTGTTTGTTTGAATTCTTCTTTTATGTGCTTGTGTTGATTAGGAGTTAATAATGAGTTTAATTAGTTAAATTGATTATGTTGGGATTGGCCTTAGCTGTAGTTAGAGGATAATTTTAGAGTGTTTGGCTTTCGTTTACTAGAGATATGAATTAGAACAGTAAATGCAGTAGGACTTCAGGGGTAATTTGGGATGCAAAAAGCTTGAAGAAAATGGTGAGTTTGAATGGCCTGCTAGTTGAATGTTTAGTGGGCCACTGAACCTTTAAATTTTTTTATTAAAAAGGGGTGTTGTACGGTTTTGTTTGACTGCTTTTGGTTGATTGCGAACTAATAATAGTATAAGTGATGATAAAAGTATAAAAAGTGACATAAAAGAGCATATTTTGGGGGGTGGATATTAAAGTAAGGGGTAATAGGAAGGGTAATGATAAAAAGTTTGTAATAATAATTAAAGGATGGGAAAAAAGGGTCTGGTTTAGAGATAAATAAGAGCCATTAGGCTAATTTTATGGATAAGATTTTGGGGAGAACAAAACTTGAAAAAAGAGAGTTGAATTAAAACTATTAGCTTTCTAATCCAAAGAATTGAGAGCTAAAAACAAGAAAAAAGACTGGTTTTTTGGAATCCTAAGAAAATCAGTTAAAAGAGAGTACTTGGAGAGCATAGTAAGGGGAACTAGTTTCTTTTAACAGAGAGTTGACTTCTACATTGTGCTAGAGATCAGAAATAGTTCAGACCACTATGTTTCTATTCTATACTAGGGTGTTCAGGGCATTTGAAGGTGTGGCGATTCAATTGAGTCTGGTCTATTGCTGTGTGGGATTTTCAGTTGGATTTCAAGCTGTTTTTAGATTGATTTAAGGCTATTCTGTCGGTTTCGTTTTAATTCTTGTTTTCAAACTATTCTGGTTGTTTGAACTCGACTGTTGGTTGTTGTTGGGATTTGTTGTCGCATTTGTTGTGTTACTGCTGTAGGGTACTATTGCCGATCCTCTTCTTCTTCTTCTTGTATTCCATTATCCAGGTATATGTTCTAAAAGCCTTCAAGTCTATGGAGAATAAACTGAAAATGTTTCCTGCACTAGTACCCTGAACTCTTTTTTTAGTTTATTTAATTTCAATATATAAAACAGTAATTTATTTGACATAATATATTGTATATTAGGATTGTTATGAAATTAATTAACTGGACTGGACTGTTGTTTTAGATAACGGCTTTTGGTTTATTGGAATAAGAAGAAAAGTGAAAACATAGTAGGATCATTAATTCATGTAAAAGGTTGAGACATTCGTTTAGTTTTGTTTATCCTACAATTCAGGTGTTAGTTAATTTAGACATTGGGCCTATGTTGGTTTATCCTTAGAAATCAGTGATAGTTAGTAGCCAAGGCTTTACATTAAATTTGTTAATGGTTTATAGGTTGACTTTAAAAATAACAACAGATATGGTGAGACTATACTAATGTTGAATTAATGGAAGCAACGATCTAATTAGCCAGCCCGTATAAATTTCCGTGACCTTCTTGTTTAACTTTGCCTTTCACTTTCAGTAAGGTTTAAAATAGACAACATAAGCTAAGCCATTATTGGAAAGCAAATAATTGCGGTCTTGATTGGAATGAAATGGATTGGGACAATTTCGATGGGTATTTGACTTGATCCTACTCAATACAGTTGGTCTAAATACTTTCAGGCTATTTGGGGCCTCGGTGATTTGGAAAATGGCCCAGGTCTCAATTTGATTACTCGCTTTGACCTGGGCTCAGATCTCCAATCGATTTGCCTTTGTGCACATTTATACAATATCATAGTCACATGGGTCGCGGGTTGCATTCAAATCCCAAAGTGATTAAGGGTCTAACTTCATACGGGTTCAATGGACCCCGGTATAATAATTCTTAAACAATAAATAATAAATAGCTAGGATCTTTTCTTTATTTTAGAGACAAACTTAACAGAAAAAATGTAGTCACTTTATGAAGGTCTTTTTAAAAATAAATGGAGCGTGCCTCACCAAATAAAGCACGTAAAATGCGGGGCCCTCAATAAAGGTTTAAAAATACTTAAAAATTTGGGAAGGGCCGTTTAGCGAATTTTACGGCCTTCCCAAAAGATAATAACGCGCTAGACTCTCTTTAGGATGCGCCTTAATTAATCTTACCTGCCTAAAATAGGATGTGCATTTATGCGACTCAAATTCAAATCTCGACAGTATCGAAATGTGTCGACGACCACGGGTACACTGGCTGTGACGTGGTCCGAGATATGTTTTCACAATGTTGCAATTCTCTGTAAATAATAACAATAATAATTTGAATAGAAGCGGTAAAAATAAAATTGGCACATAGGTTCTTCATGTACTAAAATCATATAATTAAGCTGAATATGACAGTTGAGCGACCGTGCTAGAACCACGGAACTCGGGAATGCCTAACACCTTCTCCCGGGTAAATAAAATTTCTTATCCAGATTTCTGGTGCGTGGACTGTTAAACAGAGTTATTCTTTTCCTCGATTCGGGATTAAACCAGTGACTTGGGACACCATAAATCTCCCAAGTGGCTACTCTGATTCTTTAATAAATAATCCTGTTTCAATTGCCCTTTAAATGGAAAAACTCCCTCGCGCACCTGCGGGTGCCAGAAAAAGGAGGTGCGACAGTATACAAATGAAATAAATGAAGAGATAATATTTGTGATGCATATAGACAAAGATACTACACACAAGTGTGTAGATTCAATTTAAAGAAGAAAACAAAAAACATTTGTAGGACAACTTAGAGAGCATAGAGCTGGAAAGAAAGCTCGACAGACAACAAGATCAAATTTGGAAAACTACTGCAGTTCATCTTGAAGACATTCTGCTCCAAACATTTTATATGTTGTAGATTTGGATGTCTAGTTTGTAATAACGCAACCCGCGTGCAATTTAGAGGCCCCTAGCTCAAGATATGATTTTTTTCCCGCCAGAACTACACGAATCTGAAAGTTACTGCAGCTAGGTGGACTTTGAGAATTTTCTATTTCTAGACCGGAAGGAGTTCTTCCTTGAACGTAATATGTATTGCCGATCTCTGATTTTTCTTTCTAACGGCACAAACAAATTGCAATTTGGAGTTTCTAACTCGAGATATGAATCTTTCGCCAGGAGTTCACAAAGCATAAACAAATGCATGACAGACACCTAGACGAATTCGAGAAATTATTGCGGCTAGTCCAAAAGGAATTGTACAATGATATTTTCAATTTTTTTATCTATGTGTTCTCTTTCTAATGACGCAAACAGCTCACGATTCTGACACCCGAAGCTCGAGATATGAAGTTTTCTACAAAAGTGCATAAAGCTGGATCGCAAGTGCGGCAGACGTTAAGAGCAATTTCAAACTACTGTTGCAGGCAATACAAAAGGAGTTCGTCCATGATATCTTCAAGTATTGCAGAAATTTTAGTGTTCTATCCAGAGACACAAATGTATCATGTTTTCGAGTTTGGAAGACAGATGAGTCAGCTTCAAAATATTGATGCGGAGGAATCCTTCCATGATATTTTGTGGATTTCCTTGTCTTTGAGTATTCTTTCCAGTGGCGCAGACGGCTAGCGATTTGGACATTTCTAGCTTGAGATATGTGCGTTCCAATGATAGCATGCAGTGCTGTGAAGCCGAAATGACAGACTTGTGCATCGCCTTCAAAAATTCTTTCTGACTTGTCCTGATGGAATTTTGCCCTAGATTTTGGATATGTCGTTGTGGTGCGAGTTCTGATTCTGCAAAACTAGGAGGATTGCATTTTGGACACTCCTAGGTCGAGATAGGATTTTTTTATGAGAGCATGAAATGCTATGAAGTCAAAGCAGCAAAGACCGCCAAGTGCCTGCTCGCCGAAGTTAGAACGGTCTACTCCAATTGTCTTCCTCATCAACCTGCAAAGATGAGATGTGGTGAATGTTGCGCTTGCCAATGATGAAATATGGTTTCTCCAAGCCTCCAAGAGTACGGATTTCATCACCGAGGATGAAAGGACGCTTCATATGTCTCTCTCGCCAAGCTGCAACAAAGAGGCAGGTGTTTCGCTACAAATCATATAGGCGTCTCGTGCATCTCCTTAGGGATATCAAAGAATGCTAGTACTCTGGCAAAAGCCTGCAAAAGAAGAATATTTTGGAAATCCTCGATGCCGACAACACAAAGTTTCTGCGGATACGTGCTACTGGCATGGCGATTCAGCAGCATGATGCTTCAGTTTGACATAAAAGACATCAGAAGCAACACATCAGTCTAGATTAGCATGGCAGGTATCGGTGCCAATAGCACGAAGCATTAACTTGCGGAAAATTTTGGTCTTGACCTGTGATATCCATTGATCAAAGTTTACCTATTTGGCTTTCCATGCTGGTAGGGTCCTTCAATATGGATTACTTCTGAATAAAAAAGCAATGTAAGAACACGTAGATGCAAGCTAAAATATGTAGCCAAAGATTGTTAGATTTTGTTTACAAAAAGTGAGTAATCTAAATAGATGTTTATTTGCCGAATCTGTCAAGCTTGGTGGCTCTCGGTTCTTTGTGGCAAAAGCTTGTAGAAGTGCTACTGGATGGTTACTCTCGACCCAAGGTTGAATGTTGATTGCATGCTTTGGCGAGCTATTGCCATACGTTGTAAAGCCGCTATGCTCCTACCTCTTTTCGCATGAGACATGGATATCTGTCCTTATATAGGAGTCGCCGATAAGGAATTTGTCTTCCAATATGAGAAGAATTGTCATCAAGGAAGAGTTTACATTTGAAGAGGAGTATGCTATTGGAATAAAGCAAGAAAACGAAAAATTGTCGGTGTCCCAAAACGCATGACATCGGCCTTAATTTGGATTTGGCAAGCAATCCTACTGATGAGGGCACGGCTTTCCATTTTTCAATTTCAAGCAGAGAACGATATCCTATAGTATTGATGGACTCAAGTCTGAAGTTATTGAGCTGGAATAGCAAGGCAAATTCGAAATTGGGCTATTAATTTGGTCCAAATACTATATGTTATAAATTCACAAGGTTGTATTTCCGAAATAGGAAAGAGCTTATAAAGAGTTAAGTTTGACGTCCAGACAAAATAAACTTTGTCAATATTAATATTTCAAACTTCGCCGTTAAAGTTTGACAAGTCTACAAACCGACGCAACTTGAAGTAGGGGGCATTTGTAGACGATTGATTTTATTTGAGTTTGAGTCCATTAAATTATTTGGACCATATGATAAATTCAAAGACGTGTCAGCCCAACCAATGATTACGGACTAGAATAATTGAATTTATTATTTAAATCCTATATGCGTATATGGATTTAATTAGGAGCCTGAGTTAATTGGGCTAGTTCATCTTCTTGGACTTCAAATGATAAGCCCAAAATCCATGCCACGTGTCAAATGACATGGCATGTCAAGTCAAATAAAGAGACAGTAAAATTATGCCACGCGCATAAGTGATGTAGCATGCCAAGTCAAATGTTAGGACCAATCAAATATCGCCAAATATTCAAATGACATGGTTCAAGCAATTGTATACAAGATTATCAAATAGCTTTAGCGATAGGTTTGATGACTCAAGTTGGCCAATCAAATTGGAGGAAAAAGATAAGTGTTTATTACAAGTTTCCTCCCCTACAACTATAAATAGGGGGTCTCCATAAGGTCAATGGAACAAAAAAGATACATATTGAAGCTTTCCTCCATAGTGGTGATTCGCAAGTCTTTCTCATAGCAAGAAGTCGTCTTCAAGGGGTGAGCCGCAAGTTTTCCACCCTCCACGTTTGTGATCAAAGCCTAGCTCCGTATTCGTGGTCAAATCCCATACAACAAGTGGTCCATCAATTTAAGAACAAGCAAAGCTCTCGAATTGGCGGTCGTGAGGAGAAGAATCAAAGGATTACATCTTTTAAACTTAAGATTGTTCAAAGATTGTAACCGGCGTATATTATTGAAATACAAATACTTTTGTTTGTCGTTATATTTCTCGTCTTGATTATTATTTTCAGGAACAAAATTTTAATTGTTACAGTAGTTTATAACATACGGAGAGCAAGAAACTTAGCTTTATGGGAACATAAGGTGATATGACCTGGGCATCTAATTTAATCAGATAAAGCAAGACTGTAAGCAAAGCACTTGAAACATTAAGGAGAAGACATACAAGTAGAAGAAAGATTGGATAGAAAAACTTTATAGAGAAAATGTATAGCTTAGATTGTATATAAGTGATAGTAAAAACAGTTGGAGAATTGTATTTGAGATGTAATTTTGACAAGTGATAAATAAAATCTTTTCGTTCGACCAATAAAAGTGATGATACCACGACACTATTCCGTAACATGGTTGGATTTACGCTAGATGTTTAAATAGGAGATGAAATATATTTGACAATTTTATAATCCTTATCATGTTGGACCCAATACTACAAAACAAACTTTTGTGGAAGTAATAACGTGTATTGATTCCAGACAAAGAGACAATCTGATAGGGACATCGAGCTAATTCCTTCCTTTCAACAAAAGATTTTTATGCTTTTTAAAGTCATTATTCCTTCATTCTTTCCAAGCAACTATTTGATTCTGAACAAGCCACGTAAAGTATAAAAGAAAAAGTTTTTATTTATAAGGCGTTGAAAACTATCAATAAATAATACTATAAGACCTTTTAAGAGAAATCGTGTGTATCTTATTTAAAGTAAGGTCCAATTATAATTTGATTTGATTTGGTTTGGTGTTGGAAAAAAAACCCGAGCATAATTGATTTGGTTTGGTTTGGTTTGGTTTTAACTAAAGAAAGTTAAAACGAAAATCAAACCAACCCGATATTATATATAGAAATTTTAGATACATTTAATATATAAATATACTTATCGTGATGTAATTTATAAAAATTTCTTAAAAAATTAAATAATTTTATCTTTTAAGGTATTATTTCAAGATTGCACTTAGAACTTTTGAATGATTAGCCATTAATATTAGTAAAAATAAATAATGCTAACAAAAGCCCAAACCAAAATTAAATAATGCGAATGCTAACAAAAGACATTCAATTTAATATACGAACGGGAATGTATTGAATGTCTACTTTTTGTTTTGCAATAATTTAGATAAAAATACATAACATATTTTTATTTTTCTTTCGCGATTAGTCATGTAATTAATACTCTCTTATTAGTCTATATATTTAACATGAATTAGCATCTCTAAATTATATTTATTTTTATTATGGATTTTTAATTAGCAATATTTATATTACATAATTTTATTGTCTTTATTGTTGAATATTTTAGAATAATACCATGACACATCTCATATTTTGTATTATTTTCTTGGAAAATACTTTATATAGTTGCATCTTATTAGGATTAAAGAAATATTTTGAGCGGACGTATGCTTTATTCTATGAAAATTTTACCGAAAAAAGAAATCAGAAAAATCCGAATAACTCGAAAACCCAAGAAAAATCAAAATTGAAAAACCCGAGTTTTATTGGTTTGATTTGGTCTTTAGATTTAATAACCCAACTCAATTGGTTTGGTTTGATAATTGTAAAATCCGAACCAATCCGGCCTATGTACACCCTAATTTAAAGTGGATAAAATTACGCTATTTTAAGATTATTTTTGGATCATTTTAATTCAAAATCTTCAGCATGAGATGTTAAAGTTTTTTAGTTCATTTGTAAAAATTTCAGCACTAAATAAGTTTGACATTTTTGAAAAAACTTATATAGTTTTTTGACCCATAAAATCACTATATTGGATATTCATTTTTTTCCTTCTTTCTAAACGTGTCTATGGAGCATGTAACGACTCGACTGGTCATTAAGTGTTTTAGAACCCCGTTCCCTTAAATAAAACATTCCGCACTTGCATTAACTAATTTATGACTTGCGGGGATGGGTGGTTCGGAAGTTAGAAGAGTTTTGAGCAAGAATATGTTCATTTATTCCTTTATGTTTCTCTAAAAAGGCCATGTTTGACTTCAGTCAACTTTCTTGGGAAACGGACCCATATTTGTGATTTGAAGACCCCATAGGGTATGTGGGAAAATATGTGACCTAGATGTATGCTCGGAATCGAATTCTGAGGTCCCTAGCCTGAGTAATGAATTTGTATGTGAAATTATTATCTAAAAATTTTAAAGAATTAAATAAACTAAGTAATCACTGGTTTCCTAGGTATCGGGCTCGAATTCTAGTTCCGAAACCTGGAATAGGTCCAAAATATCAGTTAAGACTTACCCTTGAAATTTGGTATCAATCTGAGTAGTTTAAGGGCGTTTTGACCCGTTAGAAGGAAATTTAGAACTTGAAGTATCAATGAGTTAATTCAATTGGTTTTGGGGTTGCTTCCTCGATTTAGCATTGTTTTGAGTGTTTCGAGGGTTCGAGTAGGTCTGCCTCGTGATTTCAGACTTGTCGGCATGTTCGGGCGGGGCACGGGAGCTTCGAGTGTCAACTTAGCAAGACTCGAGTGAAGTTAAAACTTGAAAAAGGACTGAAGTGTGCTGCTTCTGCCATAACCGCATCTGCGGTTCTTGGACCGCAGAAGCGGGACAATAGATGCGGTCGACTGATCGAAGAAGCGCAAGGGCTACGCCTTGGGGAAATCTCAAAAGCAGCTCAGGGACCGCAGAAGCGGTCCAGGCCTTCTTGCCCAAAGCCGTAGAAGCGGACTCTGCGGAAGCGGAAATAGATGGGGGCAGAAGGGTTCATTTAATACGAACTCAATCTCATTTATCTCATTTTTCACTCCCCACTTAGGCTACTTGGATTCTTCCAAGAGAGGGTTTCTACATAGTTTGGTAAGGTATGTAATTTCCTTTCATCCTTAGCATAAATACACGTATATTAGGTAGATTAAACACTAAAAATTTAGTAAATATCAAGGGTTAGAGCTAGACCTAGGGTTTTAATAAAACTAAGATTTAATCATGTAATTTGCCATGTAATGTGATCCTTAGGTGATATAGAACAACTCTCTTAAAAAAATCACGGAATCCAGGCACGTGGGTCCAGGGTTGAAATTTAGAAAACTTAGGTTAATGGTTAAGAAATTGCTTAAATAACGAGAATTCGATCTTGTGAGTCTGTATTGACTAGTTCTTACTTTATTTAACTAGTTTGTGATCGATTGGCTCCGAATTGAGGGTTGGGCTTGTTCTTGACATTGACAGTATGCTTCGGAGCGAGGTTAGTCTCCTTTCTAACCTTGTAAGAGGGAATTGTCCCCATAGGATTAATGAACAAATAATTATTGCTAAATGCAGAGGCTACGTACGCACCAAATGACGAGAGTCCATGCGTAGTCACTAAAATGTTGATTGTTCGGGTAGTTTAGGACCCACATCAGGCTTATTTATGAAAAATCTCCATAATAATTGTCTAACGAAATCACTTAGGATGTGTTAGATACTTGAAATAAAATAAAAGCAACTTGCACAACTTGTTGAATATTATATGTTATACTTGACTGTAAATATGTCTTTTGTGCATACTCTTGATATTGCCTGATATTGGTGGATCGGGCAGATCGCCTCACTTTGAATTGATGCATTTATAGGCTCGCCGTCGACCCTCGGTAGGTGCACATTTTCTTTCTATTGGTTCGGACCGTCGCCTCGGTACTATGTGTGCATGTTTAATTGTGGGAAAGCTTATACTTGCTTTATTTTACTAATATCTCAAATTATAAATTATAAACTCAATGTAGTGAAGAACTTGACTTATGTCACTTGCTATAAATTGTTGATACTTATAATTTCCATGATTTGAACACATTATACTTATATATATTAATTGAACTTAGTAAGTATCAAGTCGACTTCTCGTCTCTACTTCTTCGAGATTAGGCGGGATACCTACGCAGTACATGTTATTTATGTACTCATGCTACACTTCTGTACTTAAATGTATAGGACTTTAGGAAGGTGGATCTGGACATTATTTTGTTGCATTTCAGTGAGAACATCCGAGGCTTCTACGGTGAGCTGCTTCTCTTTCATGTCGATCCGCAGGCGAAGAATTCTTTCTCTGTATTTTTGTTTCTGTTTATCCTGATTCAGACAGTAAGATAGTACATTATTCTTTTATGTATATTCTACTAGTTTTCCGTAGCTTGTGACACCAGGTTCTGACACACGATAGTAGACATTCATTTTTGGGTTGTATATCTATATTATTATAGTGTTATAACTCTTGGCATTAGCCTTAACTTTGAAAAAATATGTTCATACTTAATTTTTGGTAACGGTAAAAATGATAACTTAATTATACTTCCGCGTTGGTTGGCCTGACAATGGTGTCGGGCGCCATCATCACATATTATGGAAAATAGGTTGTGACAACATGGTATCAGAGCACTAGGTTCACGTAGGTCTCACAAAGCTATGGGAAAACCTGATTGAGTCTTGTAGATCGGTACGGAGACGTCTGTATTTATCTTCGGGAGGCAATAGGATATTAGGAAAAAACTACTCTTTATTCATTTCTATCATGTAGTGGTCAGTGTAGAAACTTTCCCTCTTCTATTCTCTCACAGATGGTGAGGACTCGTGCCACCGACGTTGCGGACCCGAGAGGAGCTGCTCCCCTTATTGCTAAATGACGAGGTAGAGGCTGGGGGAGGGAACCGGCCCATGGTAGGGGACACGGGCATCCTACAGCTATTCCAGATGCACCACTAGCAGCTCCTATGAGGGACCCGATCATTGAGGAGCAGGGCGAGGTGCCGCAGCTGAGCCGACCCCGATTTATTTCATAACACATTGAGATTTCAAGAGGTCATGGGCTCCATGCTTCGGTTCATGGACATTATGACTCAGGTTGGTTTATTTCCATCAGACCCAGCTATTCACAGGTAGGAGAGGGAGACCAGACCCCTCCTGATCAGGCTCCAGGTCATGCAGCTCCGGTATATCAAACTCAGGGTGCATTACCCGCACATGGGGTTCCAGTTGCTGTGGTGGCGACCCAGCCCAGGCCAGTTGTGGATTGCGATCCGCTGAAGTTACTAGACAGATGGACTAGACTTCACCCTATAGTTTTTGGGGGTGAGCGTCATAAGGATTCTCAGGACTTCATCTACAAATGCAGGGATAGACAACACGCTATGAGGATATTGGAGTCGCATGGAGTCGACTTTACTACTTTTCATCTTGAGGGAAGAGCCAAAAATGGTGGCAGTCCTATGTTATTGGCAGGCTTGCTGGTTCTCCTCCCATCACATGGGATCAGTTTGTGCAGTTATTCTTGGACAGGTATATTCCAGCCTCTCAGAAGGAAGAGTTGCGGTATCAGTTTGAATACCTTGAGCAGGGCCAGATGTCTGTGACCAACTATGAGGCGAGATTTTCTGAGTTATCCCGCCATGCACTTATGATACTCCCGATAGATGCAGAAAGAGTGCGGAGGTTTGTATCCAGGTTGCATCCCAGTAGTCGATCGGTATGGCCCGAGAGGTGGAGATAGGTACAGAGTATCAGATGGTTGTCGAGATTGCTCGCCCGGTTGAGGGGTATCGCAGAGGGGTAGAGAGCAAATACAACAGGACAAAAGAGCCAAATTATTTGGAGAGTTTAGAGGTGCCCCAGCTAGGGGCAGAGGCCAGTATGGGAGGGGTCAGCCCAGTAGGCCCCCATCTTCAGCACCGCCACCTCCCACCTAGGGTGCTCCAGCACGCCCCTAATTTAGTGCCGTACTAGAGAGTTCCTACCACCTGCCAGCTATTCACTGTTCCTCCAGTGGGTATTCAAGTCCTCAGGGTTCTTCTGGTTCCTACTTCAATGCTATGCCGGAGAGTTTATATCGTCCATCGGCTATCCAGGCTCCTCCCACGGGATCTACGAGTCATCAGGGACAGTCATCAGAGCAGCAGGTCGCTGCACCATGTTGTTTTAAGTGCAAAGAACCCGATCTCATGAGAATATCTTGCCCCAGGCTTCGGTGCAAGACAGTGCAGCAGAGGCAGCAACCCATTACTCCAGCACCAGCAGCCTAGCCATCTAGGGGTGGAGGATAGACTGGTAGAAGCCGTCCGAGAGGTGGAGGTCAGACGGGTAGAGGTCAGCCCTCTATTGCTCAGACAGGTGGAGGCCAGCCAGCTGGTGTTCCAGCTATATTTTATGCGCTTCCAGCCGGGACATATGCATTGGCCTTAGATTTCGTCATCAGAGGTATTATTACCATCAATGGTAGGGGTGCTTTAGTATTGTTTGATCCATGGTGTACTTATTCATATGTGTCATCTCTATTTGCTCGATTCCTAGTCACTTCTCTTAAGCCTTTGGATGTTTCTGTTCGCGTGTCCACTGTTGTAGGTGATTCTGTGGTTGTGGATCGGATCTACCGATCATGTGTGGTTACTTTCTATGGTTTTGAGACTAGAGCAGATATTTCGTTGCTCGATATGATCTATTTTAAGGTTATCATGGGCATGGATTGGTTATCTCCATATCACGTCGTTCTAGATTGCCATGCCAAGACTGTTTTACTAGTGATGCCAGGGTTACCAAGATTGGAGTGGAAGGGTTCCACAATTGATGCGCCTAGCAAGGTTATTTCCTTCCTGAAGATTCATCGCATGGTTGAGAAAGGGTGTTTTTCTTATTTAGCTTATGAGCGAGACACCATCACAGAGTCTCTGATGATTGATTCAGTGCCAGTAGTCCGAGAGTTCGTCGATGTTTTTCCTTCTGATCTTCCTAGCATGCCCCTGAATCGTGATATTGATTTTTGTATTGATTTGGCTCCAGGCGCTCAGCCTATGTCTATCCTACCGGACCGTATGGATCATAAAGAGCTAAAGGAGCAGTTGGAGGAGTTGTTAGCAAAGGGGTTTCGTGAAGAAGAAGGATGGGACTATACGAATGTGCATTGATTATCGCCAGTTGAACAAAGTCACCATCAAGAACAAGTATCCATTGACCCGTATTGATGATTTGTTTGACCAGCTGCAGGGTGCTAGGGTGTTCTCTAAGATTGACTTAAGGTCAGGGTATCATCAGCTGAAGATTTGGGATTCAAATATTCTGAAGACTGCATTCAGGACTTCATATGGCCACTATGAGTTTCTGGTGATGTCCTTTTGCTTGACTAGTGCTTCGGTGGAATTTATGGACTTGATGAACAGGGTGTTCATGACTTATATCGATTCTTTTGTCATCGTCTTTATTGACGACATGTTGATATACTCACGTAGTCTGGGGGACCACGAGCAGCTTTTGAGAGTAGTGCTTCAGACCTTGCGAGAGCAACAAAGTTATGATAAGTTCTCCAAGTGTGAGTTTTGTCTAGAGTCAGTGGAATTCTTGGGGTATGTAGTGTTAGGAGAGGGTATTAAAGTGGATCCCAAGAAGATTGAGGCAGTTTAGAGTTGGCTACGTCCTCGGTGACCGATATCAGGAGTTTCTTGGGGTTAGAAGGTTACTACTGGTGATTTGTGTAGTTCTTCCCATCTATTTCATCACCTCTAACCAGATTGACCCAAAAGGGAGCTCCATTATGTTGGTTCGATGATTGTAAGGAGAGCTTCCAGAAGCTCAAGACGGCTTTGACTATAGCACTGGTTTTTGTGTTGCCTTCTGGTGCAGGGATGTGTATTGCAAAGCTTCTCGCGTTAGCTTGGTATGTGTATTGATGTAGGAGGGGTGAGTTATTGCACATATGTCATGTCAGCTGAAGGGTCATAAGAAGAATTACCCTGTGCATGATCTAGAGTTTGTGGCGATTGTTCATGCTCTTAAGATATAGATGTATTTTTTTATATAGAGTGTCATGTGAGGTTTATACAGACCATCGCAACTTGCAACGTTTGTTCAAGAAGAGGGATCTTAATTAGAGGCAGCGCGGGTGGCTGGAGTTACTAAAGAATTGTGACATTACCATTCTTTATCATCCAGGTAAGGCGAATCTGGTCGCAGATGCCTTGAGCAGAATGGCGGAGAGTGTGGGCAGCTTGGCATTCATTTCTGCTGAGATGAGACCATTAGCTTTGGACATCCAGTCTTTAGGTAACAAACTTGTGAGGTTGGACATTTTGGAGCCCAGCCGAGTTCTAGCATGTGTGGTTGCTTAGCCTTTACTATTGGGGAAGATTAAGGTCCGATAGTTCGACGATCCACATTTGGCGGTTCTCAGATAGACCGTACTTAAGGGAGGTGCCAAAGAGATTTCTATTGGAGAGGATGGTATGTTACGGCTTTATGGTCGTGTATGTGTTCCCAATGTTGATGGCTTGAGGGAGATGATCCAAGAGGAGGCCCAAAGTTTGAGGTACTTCATTCATCCGGGTGCTACGAAGATGCATCATGACTTGAGGCAGCATTACTAGTGGTGAAGGATGAAGAAGGACATCGTGGAGTATGTATCTAGATGTTTGAATTGCCAGCAGGTCATGTATGAGCACCAGAGGCCAGGTGTCCTACTTCAACAGATGCCCATTCCGGAATGGAAGTGGGAGCGCATCACCATGGATTTTGTGGCTGGGTTACCGCGGACTTTACGGAAGGTTGATTCAGTGTGGGTTATTGTGGATAGGTTGACCACGTCTACCCACTTCATTCTAGTGGCGACTAATTATACAGCAGAGAGATATGCCAAGATTTACATTTGGGAGATAGTTAGGTTGAACGGTGTGCCGATTTCCATCATATCAGACATAGGCCCTCAGTTCACTTCCCATTTTTGGAGATCTATTCAGAGTGAGTTGGGGACCCGTGTAGAGCTTAGCACGACATTCCATCCTCAAACCGACGGGTAGTCGGAGCGGATAGTCCAGATTTTAAAGGATATGCTTAGAGCATGTGTGATTGACTTTGAAGGGCAGTGGGATCAATTCTTGCCCTTGGCGGAGTTTTCATACAATAATAGCTATCAGTCTAGCATAGATATGGCCCTGTATGAGGCATTGTATGGTCGGTGTTGTTGTTCTCCTATAGAATGGTTTGAGCCTGGTGAGGCTAAGTTACTTGGTACAGATTTGGTACAGGATGCCTTGGATAAGGAAAAGTTGATTCAGGAGAGGCTCCGCATAGCTCAGCCCAGGCACAAGAGTTATGCGGATCAGAAGGCACGTGATGTATTATTCACGATTGGTGAGAAGGTTCTCTTGATAGTCTCTTCAGTGAAGGGCATTATGAGGTTTCGAAAAAAGGGCAAGCTAAGCCCAAGGTTTATTGGCCCCTTTGAGGTGTTGAGATGAGTTGGAGAGGTTGCCTATGAGCTTGCTTTACCTCCCAGTTTATCAGGAGTTCATTCAGTTTTCCATGTATCGTTGCTTCGGAAGTATCATGCCAGCTATTCACATGTGTTAGATTTTAGTACCATTCAGCTAGATGAAAGCTTGGGCTACGAGGATGAGCCAGTTGCCTTTGTTGATAGACAGGATCGCTAGTTGAGATACAAGAGGATTTCTACGGTAAAGGTCCAGTGGAGGGGCCAACTAGTTGAGGAGGCGACCTTGGAGTCTGAGGAGGACATGCGGAGCTGACATCCCCATTTATTCAGCAGTCCAGGTACATTGCTATGTACGTTCGAGGACGAACGTCCGTTTAAGAGGTGGAGAATGTAACGACCCGACTGGTCATTTTGCGTTTTAGAACTCCGTTCCCTTAAATAAAACTTATCGCACTTGCTTTAACTAATTTATGACTTGCGGGGACAGGTGGTTCGGAAGTTAGAAGAGTTTTGAGCAAGAATATGTCCATTTGCTTCTTTAAGTTTTTCTAAAAGGCCAAGTTTGACTTCGGTCAACTTTCTTGAAAAACGGACCTAGATTCTTTATTTGAAAATCTCGGAGGGTCCATGGGAAATTAGGGACCTGATCTTATGCCCGGAATTGAATTCCGAGGTCCCTATCCCGAGTAATGAATTTTTCAATGAAAATGTTAACTCGAAGTTTTAAGAAATTAAATAAACTAAGTAATCATTGATTTCCTAGGTATCAGGCTCGGATTCTAGTTCTGAAACTTGTACAGGTCTGAAATATCAGTTAAAACTTACCCGTGAAATTAGGTGTCAATCCGAGTAGTTTAAGGGCGTTTTGACCCGTTAAAAGGAAATTTAGAACTTGAAGATTCAATGAGTTGATTCATTTGGTTTTGGGTTTCTTCCTCGATTTAGCATTGTTTTGAGTGTTTCAAGGGTTCAAGTAGGTCTACCTTGTGATTTTAAACTTGCTGGTATGTTCGGGCGGGGCATAGAAGCCCCGAGCGTCAAACGAGCGAGGCTCGAGTGAAGTTAAAACTTCAAAAAGGACTGAAGTGTGTTGCTTCTGTCATAACCGAATCTGCGGTTCTTGGACCGCAGAGGCGGTCGAATGATCGCAGAAGAAAAAGGGCTAGGCCTTGGGGAAACCGTAGAAGCGGCCCAGGCACCACAGAAGTGGTTCCGCTCAAGCGACCCCCAAACCGCAGAAGCGGTCCATCCCTCCTTGCCCAAAGCCGCAGAAGCGGACTCCGCATAAGCAGAAATACTTTCGCAGATGCGACGCAGATGCAAAAATAGCTGGGGGCAAAAGGGTTAATTTAATACGAACTCAAACTCATTTCTCTCATTTTTCACTCTCCACTTAGACGATTTGGGTTCTTCCAAGAGAGGGTTTCAAAATAGTTTGGTAAGGTAAGTAATTTCCCTCCATCCTTGGTTTAAATACATGTATTTTAGGTAGATTAAACACTAATAATTTAGTAAAAATCAATGGTTAGAGCTAGACCTAGAATTTTAATAAAACTAATTTTTAATTATGTAATTTTCCATGTAATGAGCTAGAAATAATATATTTGTGATCCTTAGGTGATAGAGAACAACTTTCTTCAAAAAATCTCGGAATCCCACGTGTGTCCGAGGCCGGAATTTAGTAAACTTACTTTAATGGTTAGGAAATTGCTTAAATAACTAGAGTTCGATCTTGTGAGTCTATATTGACTAGTCCTTACTTCATTTAACTAGTTTGTGATCGATTGGCTCCGAATTGAGGGTTGGGATTGTTCTTGACGTTGGTAGTGCGCTTCAGAGCGAGGTGAGCCTCCTTTCTAACTTTGTAAGAGGAAATTGTCCCCATAGGATTGATGAACAAAAAGTTATTGCTAAATGCGGGGGCTACATACACACCAAGTGACGAGAGTCCGTGCATAACTACTACAATATTGATTGTCCGGATAGTTTAGGACCCATATCATGATTATTTATGAAAAATCTTCATACTAATTGGCTAACGAGATCACTTAGGATGTGTTAGAGATTTGAAAGAAAATAAAAGCAACTTGCACAACTTGTTGAATATTGTATGGTATACTTGACTGTAAATGTGCCTTTTGTGTGTATTCTTGATAGTGCCTGATATTTGTGGATCGGGAAGATCGCGTTAGTATGAATATATGCATCTATAGGCGCGTCATCGATCCTCGGCTAGTGCACAGTTTCTTTCTGTTGGTTCGGGCCGTCGCCTCGGTACTATGTGTGCATGTTTAATTGTGGGAAACCTTATACTTGCTTTATTTTGCTATTATCTCAAAATGACAAAATTATAAACTCAATGTAGTGAAGAACTTGACTTATGTCACTTGCCATAAACTGTTGATACTTGTAATTTCCATGATTTGAACATATTATACTTATATATATTAATTGACCTTAGTAAGTATCGATTCGACTTCTCGTCTCTACTTCTTCGAGATTAGACGGGATACTTACGGCGTACATGTTATTTATGTACTCATGCTACACTTCTGTACTTAAATGTACAGGATTTGAGGCATGTGGATCTGGACAACATTTTGGTGCATATCAGTGAGCACATTCGGGGCTTCTAAGGTGAGATGCTTCTCTTTCATGCCGACCGCAACCGAAGAAGTCATTCTCTGTGTTTTTATTTCTATCTATCCTGATTCAGACAACATGATAGTATATTATTTTTTTGTGTATATTCTACTAGTTTCCCGTAGCTTGTGACGCCAGGTTCTGGCACACACGATAGTAGACGTTCATTTTTGGGAATATTATTACAGTGTTATCACTCTTGGCTTTAGCCTTAACTTTGAAAAAAATCTCTTATACTTAGTTTTGGGTAAAGGTAAAAATAAGAACTTAATTATACTTTCGCGTTGACTGGACCGACAATGGTGTTGAGCCATCATGACCTATTATGAAAAATGGGTCGTGACAGAGCATATAAGTAATTACATTAGAAAAAGGTACCTTCGGTGAAAATAAATAAAATAATCATAAGGTTTAAGTGATATAAAGTGAAACTATTACTTTAACCCCACAGATCAATTCATTTGATTCAAAGAAAAAAAAGATTACATCAAAAATACAAAAAAAAAAAAAGAAAAAAAAGAAATCGTGCATCTTATGTTAGTTGATATATCGTACTCAATTTATTGAGACTCAAATTTAGTTGTCCCGACTCCCAATGAAGACCAGATACTAACTTGTGTTATCGTACTGAAAATATCTTAAAGAAGCGAATAAGGAGAAAGAAGGCTAAAGTTATTTAAAAACTGAATACAAGTTAAAAATTTTATTGAATATACGTGCAATTTTTACTTCAAAAGAAGTCAATGGGCTTAGGCGGCCATAAATACTCTCTAAATTAACCAATGAATATGATCATATAAAATTCAATTTAAATGAGAAATTATAGGGCGTGTGTAAATAAAATCGTATATAAAAAAAAAAAGAAAAATCTACCTATAATATGTTGAATATTCAAGTGAGTCGGCTTGACTCAAAACGGATGGTATTAACACCCCAACAACCACAAGGTACATGATGAAAAAATATTTATCGTGCGACAAAGACATGTTGATGTTGACCACTTTCTAGGGAAACTCTATAGGAAAGGAAAAGCATAGGATTCTTCTTGAAATTAATATTGATTGGTTTTTGCTGTTCCACAATAAATTTATGAAACATACAACTACATAAGATAGTTTCTTGGGCAACTGCAAAAAATCCAAGAACTCGAGTGGTTATGATTAACAGCCAAATTATCATAACAATGACAACGGCCTCCTTCATAATTACTATAGTCATTACTTCTTACTTTTCTTCCTTAGTTTCAGCCTATGATCTTGACCCTCCCCAGGATCTATGTGTTGCTGCTGAAGATTCCAACACTTCTGGTAACTCATTAATCTATCTTTATTTTCTTTTCCTATGAGGTGGAATTAGAATTTAAAACTTATAATTTCGGATTCTAGTTCTAATTTATATTATTGGATTCCAAAACGAACAATTTATATATATTCAAATAAATTTTTTAAGAAAAATACAAAATTTAGACTAAAGTTACTAGATTCGGCCAAATCCGCAAATCCTATACTAGCTTCGCCCATGCCGATAATGATTATAGAGAGCGATGGTGTAATTTTTTTAATTTATTGTGTTTTTACTAAAAATGTAGTTCAGTACATGATGGTGGAGCCAATGTATAAGTTACGAGTTCAGCTGAAATCAGTAGCTGGGTCAATCCTATTAATTGGAATGTATAAATTATTAGTTTAGAACTCAATAACTTAAAATGACTAAAATTCAGAATTAATAAATTTTAAACCCTGGCTCCGCCTCTGTTATTAAGAATTTGTTGTGTTAAATGTTAGAGGATAGAGCTTAAGACTCCTTTAAATTGTTTGCTTAAAAGCTAAATCTATGTCTAAATTATGTTCCTAATATTGTTCTATTCATTTTAAGTGCAGTTTTAATGAATGGAAAAGCTTGCAAAGATCCAAAGCTAGCAACTGCAGATGATTTCTTTGCTTCAGGTTTTAATGAAAGTGGACCACCAATACCAAATTATCTTGGTTTTGCAGTAAATATATTGAATGTAAATCGAATGCCAGGACTCAACACTCTTGGTATTTCAATAGTTCGTGCTGATGTTGAACCATTTGGATTAATCTCACCTCATATTCATCCTAGAGGAAATGAGTTAATACTTGTATTAGAGGGTATTTTATATGTTGCATTTACTATTCCTGATCCAGGAAATCCTTTCAAATCAAGATTATTTGAGAAAATCTTGAATCCAGGAGATGTTTTTGTGATACCACAAAGTCTTGTTCATGTCCAATATAATTTGGGAACTACTAATACGACAGCGCTAAGTTGTTTCAACAGCCAGAATCCTGGAGTTCATATGATTCCTTTTCAACTATTTGGATCAAATCCACCAATTCTTGATGATGTTCTTGTCAAAGGTTTTCGACTGGATAAGAAAGTGGTTGAACATCTTCGAGCTCAGTTCTCGAGCAAATCGTGAACATGTTTCTGCTGTTACAATCTATGAATTTTAAGTCATTTATACAATTGCTGAGCAACTCTGTTGAAATGTAAGGATACAAGTTCTGGTTAGTTGTGATTTTATTTTTTCTTGTAATTTGGCAGTGTTGGTCACTATGTTGCATGGGTTCTTTAAAATGAGGTCGTACTTGTGTCGGATCCTCCAAAAATACATTACTTTTGGAGGATTCGACATGCAACCGGTGGTATTTTCAGAGTGTCCGAACAAAATAGGTCAGTGATGTTATTTTAAAAGTTCTTTTTTGTAATGAAATCTTATCGTACACCAAAAAAAAGGTGGATTATATGTGCAACCCAAAAAGGAAGTAGGATTTTAAGGTATCAAGCCGAAATTTACTGGGTGCAAATAATTTCTGAAGACCATTGGATTGGGTAAAACCTGAATTAACTGTGGTGCACTTGCGGAAAACTCCTTGTCGAGGGCTTGTGCATCCCCGAAATTAGTCGGGGCTCAAAGAAACCCAAACACCGATACAAATCAAAAAAGAAGGAAAAAAAGAAGAAGTGGGAGGTTAACACACTTCCAACCAAGTAAAATGAATATTATATCGCCAAAACAAGTGGCTGGATACTATTGTCTAGAGTCAGTAAGAAAACCTATTTGATGAGCACTTGCAAAACACATTCTTCGTGCAATTAAAATAGTAAGACTTATGACCATTGACCAACAACACAGATATATAGAGCATAATTGAAAAGAATTGGGCACAAATTAATGTGACATACATTTCTTTTCCCTTTTAATCTTTGAATTATCTATATATTGACCACTATTATATATTTAGGTAAGCTTAAGGTTAATTATAACGATAAGGCAGGTAGATCATGCCACCAACAAACTTTTAATTTTCTTGATCGTAAAAAGCTCTAAATAAGCATAGAGTAGCTTAGAGTTAAAGGAGCTCTAGGTTGAAACTCGATAGTCTAAAAAGTTCTACGTTCCACAATTACTATTCTTATCAAAATCGAAAACTATCAAACCAAAATGTTTCAGAATCATAGCAAACCAAAAGGTGGACACCCCTAAATAGTACGAGCCTATTTTAGTAATCTAATTAAAAGAGAGAAAATTTAAAAAGCGACCTCATGCATTGCATCTATATTCGTATTTAGTGTCGCGTTTTAATTTCTGTCCGCTTAAAAAAAAATACAAGCGCACCCATTTTTTCGCAACACTTCCGCATACGGGCTGAAGTAGCAAAGACAATCACGAAAAACTTCAGCATTCTAATAGCCGGGCCTGAAGTAGACCAAGTGTACTTATATTTTTGTTTGTACTTGTTGAATTTAAGCATTCTAGTGCTGAAGTTTTGTTTTCTATTTGGTGAACTTAAGCATTTTAGTGTTGAAGTATAGTTCTCTATTTGATAAACTTTTTTTCGTTTGTAATTGCTGAACTTAAGCATTCTAGTGCTGAAGTTTTGTTCTCTATTTGCTGAACTTAAGCATTCTAGTAGCTGAGTTTTGTGATGATGAAATTATTTAGTTCATTTGAAAAAAAAATTAAGCAATAAATACGCTGAAGATTTTTTTTTTCTTGGATAAGCTTTTTAAAAAACTTCAGCAGAAGATACTAAAGTTATTTAGTTCATTTATAAAAACTTCAACACTATAAAAGCTGAAGTTTTTGAAATAAAAGTTGACTTGAGACTAAATGGCAGTAGAAGGGGAACATCAACTTCGGATTAACGGACATGCAAAGCAAGCTGGAAAATCAGCCAACTCCATACAATCCAAAGAGCTGAGCAAAAAGGAACGCAAGAAATTCTTAATTTTTGTTGCATTCTAGGGGCTTCTAGAATTTTTCATACTCCTTTTCCGGAGTTGTGTGAGGCTTAACATGACTATCCATAGATAATTTGTGCATTGGATTGTGTCCCCCTTATGGTAGTTATTGTTTGATATTATTGCATGCCACTTTATTTATGGTTATTATGTTTAGACAACTATTTACGCGATTTCTGCTGGAGTTACTAATGCTCTTTTGTTTTTGTTTTTGTTTTCCCTTTTCCTGAGCCGAGTGCCGATTAGAAACAACCTCTCTGTCATTTCGGGTAGGGGTAAGACCTGTCTACATATTACCCTCCTCAGACCCCACCTTATGGAACTATTGGATAATTGTTGTTGTTCTCTACTCTGTTTCAAATTGCAATCACTCTCTTCTTTTCATTGTACATAACGAAAGTCTCCCAAGTTTCACGTCCGGTCCGCTACCTTTGATGTGTTGTCCAAATATGCATAAAACTCTTCATTCAACATTACAATGAATGCTGAATTTAGTATGAAGAACACCAATTTTGGACCTTATAAGTACAGAAACATCACTGTTTATTTTTTCTATAATGGTGCGAGTATTGGAGAAGCCTTTGTTTCCCATGACAAAGCTGGTTTTCTATAACGGTACGAGTATTGGAGAAGGAGAGGAGAAAATGATTGAAGTTGTTTAAAAAGTAGAGACAAGTTAAACTTTTAAGAAAAATAAATATAATGGGAACGATCAAATAGGACGGCTTGTGCAATTTTTACCCAAAAAGGTCATTTATGCAAATTTAGCCAATACAAAAGAAACATAGTCTATGGGCTTCAAATATCAAATCTGCCATCTTCTTTAACTCGTTCTTGTGTGAGGAAACGCTAAAACCCAACAATTTCCCCTGCTAAAACCCTAGCAACAAGTTCCAAACTTTCAGTAGCAGCACACAACAATGGAGAAAACCTCCCAATCTCCACACCCATTATTAAAAATAGCAGAAATACAAGGAAGAGGAAGAGGACTTATTTCAACTCAACCCTTAAAACCCGGCCAAATAGTCCTCAAAGATTCCCCTCTCCTTCTTTACGTTGCATCTCCTTTGATCCCCTCAAACAATAATTTTTGCTCAAATTGCTTCAAAATAATGCTCCAATCTCCAATGCCATGCCCAATGTGCACATTTTCAGCTTTTTGTAACTCTAATTGTCAATCCATAGCTTTATCCTCTTCTCACACTCCTTGGGTTTGCCAATCTTTAACCCAACTCCGTAATATCTTATCTTCTCATAACCTACTAATAGACCAACAAATTCA
This sequence comes from Nicotiana benthamiana, assembly GCA_034376525.1. Lineage (NCBI taxonomy): Eukaryota > Viridiplantae > Streptophyta > Magnoliopsida > Solanales > Solanaceae > Nicotiana > Nicotiana benthamiana. Next base: position 101,669,799 of record CM067323.1, on the reverse strand, counting down.
AGTTCGGTTTTTAATCTCTGCTTATAACTTAGCACTCATTTCTCCTTCCTCTTTTCGTGTTTTATTATCCCTTCAAGGCGATCCGTCTTTTATTTCAGAAAATGATGCTGTATTGCTTCATTCCCTCGTTTCTACGCTCAACCCGCCTACAAGCGAACTTGGGTTTTCAAAAGAGCTTACTGCTGCTCTTTTGGCTAAGGATAAGGTAAATGCATTTGGGTTGATGGAACCTTTTGATTCTAATAAAGAAAGAGGTGTTAGAGCTTATGGTATTTATCCTATGGCTTCGTTTTTTAATCACGATTGTCTTCCGAACGCGTGTAGGTTCGAGTATGTTGATAGTGATGTTAGTGGTAGGAGTAATGTTGATATGATTGTAAGGGTTATTCATGATGTACCCGAGGGAAGAGAGATTTGTTTGAGTTATTTCCCTGTGAATTTTAAGTATTCCGATAGGCAGAAAAGGTTGAAGGAGGATTATGGGTTTATATGTAATTGTGATCGGTGTGTGGTCGAGGCTAATTGGTCTGATCATGAGGATGATGATGCCATGGATAACGAGGACGAGGAAAATGAGGAGGAAGAGGATGAAGCAATGGAGGAGGATGTGGATGATGAAGTAAATGGAAATGATGAGGTGGAGGAGGGTGATCAAGATTTTCCTCACGCTTATTTCTTCATGCAGTACATGTGTAATCGAGAGAATTGTGGGGGTACATTGGCTCCATTGCCTCCTTCTGATGCATCTCTGTCAACAGTTATGGAGTGCAATGTTTGTGGTAATTTGAGTAAATGTGATGAGCTTATGGTTTAGTGCCGGGGGACCATCGATTCCTATCAAGTGTGTCACATTTTCCGTATTAGTTAGGTTTGTTTTTCTTAGAAATTTGAGTCTCTAAATTTGATGAGCTTTAGTTATAGCTAAAACTTCTTGACCCTTTGTCTTTGTTAGCTCGTCTTGGTTTTCCTTTTGTTAGTCTTAAGCAAATGCCAAAATGTTGGCTTGTGATCTCCATAATTTTCATATATATATATATATGTTTCCATAATTTTCTATGTAGACCGTGTACCTTAGTTTGAGTAACATGTACTTCTCTTCTGAGCATTTTAACAATCAGTTTATCAACCAGTCACCTTAGAATTAGGTACGTCTATATGAGTCATCTATACCATTTCTCTCTATTCTTCTAAGTATTTTACATGGATAATAAGCTGCCAGGGAATTTCAACATACCCAAGGCCTCAAGTTTTGAATATCAAGCACTGGAGTGTTGTGACAGAGTTCGTGATACTAATTGTCTTGTGGTGTATGAGGCTTGAATGAAAAGTTTAATGATCATTGAACCATCCCCAATAAACATGAATTCACTCATATATTTCATGGCTCTATAGACAATTGAAGCAGTTCGGGTCATGATGCGATTTTGCCTGAAATAAAAGCTTCTGATCTTCAGCAATAAAAGGTAACATCAGTGTTTCATCTGAGTATTGAGCTAAGTAATGTTAGTTGGATATGAAATGAACCTTGTTTCTTTTTTGATACTTCGTGAAAGATTTGGAGATTTGCTATTTATTGATGTACGACATTGAGCAACTGCCATTTTGTTTTTCTGATTTTTCCATTCATTGCTCTCCACCACTTTGTATACTAGACGCCATTTGTGGGATTATACTGGGTTTGTTGTTGTTGTTGTTGCTCTCCATCGCTTGAGTTTTTCTTTATCCTTTTTAATCTGCCATAAGCCAAGATAGGGCAATGCTGAAGCACCTTACTAGAAAGTAGAAACCATGATTAACTAACGTAGGCGCATATAGTACCAAAATGTATTAAGAATATGCAATGCAAAATGATAAGAAGACAATAAGGAGGTTAAAAATGCAATTCCTTGCGCGGGTTGTGATTTTCCAAGTTAGGGCAAAACTTTTTCTGTCTCTAAAGGGGTGGACTTTTGTGTGTATCCTTTTATTACCAATATAGTTTTGAATTTGCCCGGAAAAAAGTGAATGATCTTCAGCAATGAAACGTAATACCAGTGTTTATCTGATTTGGAAATGTAAATGTGCCTTAATTCTTTTTGGATAATTGATGAAATACTTAGACATGCTACGCAAGAAAAAGCGTAGATTAATGGTCGTCATATATCGAGGGTGTTTGGATTGGCTTAACTTAAAAGCACTTTAGACGATTATGAAGTCAAACCCCCTTAACAAATAGGGAAAATGAACTGTTCAAGAAAAGAAAAGAAGTAAAATGTATCGATCATCACTTTTAAAGTTATCCAAAATTCCTCAGTATAAGTAGCAGCTTCTCCTTCTAAAATTAGGCATGCTTATCTACTCTTTCAGTTCTATTATTTATGAGTAGGTAAATGGGTGCCCAAAAGTCTATCTCTAACAACTTATTAGAATATTTTTGGACGAAGAGTCTGATTTAAAGCTAACACTCAAGATAGGTTGACATCTTATTTACCACTAATTATGTATTATTGGTTTGTTGAGGCATTTCTGTCACAGTACCTTTACCCCATTTTCTTGATTATTTTTGACTTGAGCTGATAGAGTTGGAAAGTTGAGTACTGATTATATTAATGGTTACTTCTTGTCTTGAACGTGCATTTAATAATGAGAAATTATCAGGACTAATCATTTGGACAGACAGAAACTAGGTTATTAAAATGATTAGATTAGACTATAAGTAGTCACACCTCTCTGGTTGTTTTGGAAAACATTGTAACGACACCAAAACAAACAAACTTGTTTCCACAAAAAGCTTGGGTTTTTGCTAAGAAACCTGACTTTGCTATAACGATGAGCATGTCCTGGTTAATAACAACTTTAGCCATTGCTGCTTTCTTTTCTTCCCAATTAGCTTATGCCTATGATCTCAATCCTTTACAAGATATATGTGTTGCAGTTAAAGACACTAACGCTTCTGGTAAATCATCCTTTTATAGTCACGAAAGTTTTTTGACTGATTCATTTTTCTTTGAAAAAAAAAGCCAAGGAAAAGGGTCAAGTTTGCTTCTATATTATCCGTAATCAGCAGATTTTGCCCTCCATTAGATTTTTGGCCTAATATTAACTCGTTTTAAGGAAAAGGTCTTGTTTTTACCCTTGATCCCTGACGGATCGCTCCAACGGGACGGTAATTTTAAACCATATTCAAAAGCTGGAGGGTAAATTTGGACATTTTTTCTTGATTGAAAATTCAGATTCATGGAGTTCACCCATTTTAGGTTGGAGCTCCGCTAATGACAAAGGAAAATATGAGACTGTTGCAAGATTATGAATGAACCAAAAGTGAAACTGAGGGTAAAATTGAGCAAGTTCATATAATATATAGGGTTAAATTGTTTATCTTTTCCCTGTAAACATTATGTTATATAATTTGTGTTTGGGAATGAGGCCTGTTTATATTGTGACTTGCGTATGTAGTTTCTATCATCTGTTAGCTCTTAATATCTGAACAATATGTTTAGCTTATTTTATTTCATTTATGCAGTTTTCCTGAATGGAAAGGTTTGCAAAGACCCAAAGCTTGCAAAAGCAGAAGATTTCTTCTTTTCAGGTCTTAATGTAAGTGGAAATCCAATGCCCAATTCTGGTTTTGCTGCAAATGTTGTGGACGTAAACACAATGCCCGGACTCAACACTCTTGGTATTTCTATAGTTCGTGGTGATTTCGAGCCAGGGGCCCTTGTTCCGCTTCACACACACCCTCGAGCTACTGAGCTCATAACGATATTGGAGGGTACTATCTATGCTGGGTTTCTTGCTCCTGATGCAAATGTCTTTAAGAGTCGTCTCTTCTCTAAGATTTTGAATCCTGGCGATGTGTTTGTGATCCCACAGGGGCTTATACACTTCCAGTATAATGTGGGACATAAAAATGCTACTTTGCTAGCTTCTTTCAACAGTCAAAACCCTGGAGTCGTCACAATTCCTAATTCAATTTTTGCTTCAGATCCTCCTATTCTTGATGATGTTCTTGTCAAAGGTTTCCAGCTCGATAAGAAAGTGATTAAACAACTTCGAAAGAAATTCTCCTAGAATATGTCATTATAAATGTTATTGTGTGCTGAAGTTGTGTGAATGTATTCTTGTGCTTTTCTCTAATTTGAACATTGTTGTATTTTCTTTTAGTCGTTTTTCGTCCATTATGTACTACTATCAACATACCCAGTGTATTCTCACAAGTAGGGTCTGGAGAGGGTGGAGCGTACACAAGCCTTACCCCTACCTTGTGCACATAGGGAGGCTGTTTCCGGTAGACCCTCGGCTAAAGTCAAGCAATAACACAGTAGTAAGGAAAAGAAATACAGCAGTGAAGTCATGGAAAAGTAGTAGTAACAACAGCTAAATAGTAACAACAACAGAAGCAGAAGCAACAACGTAGTACCAATAAGAATAGTCTAAGAACAAAACAAATTAGACATGCCGATGCCATAGCACCCTACTGTAAACCATGATTAACTAACATCAGGTAATTACGAAATGTATTGATAATATGAAATGCAAAATGATAAGAAGAAAATAAGGAGGTTAAAAATGCAATTCCTTGCCCGGAAATGTGATTTGCATTGCTAAATAGAATGGGGATGTTACAACTTAACAGCCTAGTGCAGGTGTATGTATTGCTAAATAAAATAATTGGTTTCTTTTAATTCTGTACAAGCAAAAAGAAATAAACTGTAAATCATTACATATTTAGTTATCAAAATTCCTCAGCATATACATAACATGACACCTTTTCATTTTAAAATCAGGCATGTTTCTCATTGCTTTATTATTTATGGAGCAGGTCAATGGGTGCCCAGAAGAAACTCTCTAGAGCCTTATTAAAAATTTCTTAGGTAAGGAAAGTGATGTAAAGTTAAGACTAAGACAGGCTGAAATAATGTTTTCAACTAGCTATTTAATAGTTTTTTTAAGGCATTTAATCGTTAACCCATTTTCTTGAATATTTAAAATATTAAGCCTTGTGCTGAGAGTTGTGAAGTGTTGACCCCTGATATAAGGAACACAACCACGAGATTCTTGATATTAATGGTTCCTTTTTGAACTTGAACATGCATTTAAAAAAGAGAAATTAATTACCTGGATTATTCTTTTGAACAAATGGAAACAAGGATATTAAAAATGTTTAGATCTATATAAAAATCATATAGATCTACAAGGAGATCTACAGGGAGATCTACAAGGCGGCAAGGAAAGAAGCAAAGATGGTGGTTATGGAAGCCAAAAATGCGGCGTTTGGTCGCATGTACGAGGAATTAGGGGAGAAAGGTGGGGACATGAAGTTATTTCGGTTAGCTAAAGAAAGGGAAAGGAAGGCGCGTGATCTTGACCAAATTAGGTGCATCAAGGGCGAGGATGGTAGAGTTCTGATGGGGGAGTCTCAAGTCAAGCAGAGGTGGCAGGCATACTTTCGAGACTTACTTAACGATGAGGGGGATCGTAACATAGAGCTAGGGGAGTTGGGGCACTCAGAGCAACATAGAGACCTTGGGTACTGCAGGCGTATTAGGGCGGAGGAGGTCATGGGGGCTTTGCGTAGGATGAGTAGGGGTCGAGCGACCGGGCCTGACGAGATCTCGGTAGAGTTCTGGAAATACATGGGTAGGTCAGGAGTGGAGTGGCTCTCCAGGTTGTTCAATGCGATCTTCAGGACCAAAAAGATGCCGGAGGAGTGGAGGTGGAATACAGTGGTGCCCTTGTATAAGAACAAAGGTGACATCCAGTGCTGCAACAACTATAGGGGTATCAAATTAATAAGTCACACCATGAAGGTCTGGGAGCGGGTGATCGAGGTGTGGTTGAGGGAGATGACATCTATATCTGTGAATCGGTTCGGTTTCATGCCGGGTCGCTCCACTACAGAAGCTATCCACCTTGTTAGGAGGCTGGTGGAGCAGTTCAGGGATAAGAAGAAGGACATGCACATGGTGCTTATCGACTTGGAGAAGGCGTATGACAAGATCCCAATGGAGGTGCTATGGAGGTGCGTGGAGGCGAAGAGCATACCAGAAGCCTACATCAGAGTAATTAAGGACATGTACGATGGAGCTAAGACTAGGGTTAGGACGGTGGGTGGCGACTCAGACCATTTTCCAGTGGTTATGAGGCTCCATCAAGGATCGGCGCTTAGACCTCTCTTGTTTGCCTTGGTGATGGATGCTCTTACCCGACATATTCAAGGGAATGTGCCTTGGTGTATGCTATTTGCTTATGACATAGTCTTGATAGACGAGACGAGGGTCGGTGTTAATGAGAGGTTAGAGGTATGGAGACAAGCTCTCGAGTCTAAGGGTTTCAGAATAAGAAGATCTAAGACAGAATACCTGGAGTGCAAGTTTAGCGCCGAGCCGAGCGAAGTAGGCAGGGACGTGATGATTGGATCTCAGGTCATCGCCAAGAGGGACAGTGTCAGATATCTTGGGTCGGTGATTCAGGGGGATGGAGAGATTGACGGGGACGTCACTCATCATATTGGAGCGGGGTGGTCAAAGTGGAGGCTGGCATCAGGAGTCCTTTGTGACAAGAAAGTTCCACAGAAACTCAAGGGGAAATTTTATAGAGCTGTGGTTAGACCGGCCATGTTGTATGAGGCGGAGTGCTGGCCAGAACTCTCATGTTCAGAGGATGAAGGTTGCGGAGATGAGGATGCTCAGGTGGATGTGCGGGCTCACCAGGTTAGATAGGATTAAGAATGAAGTTATTCGAGAGAAGGTGGGGGTGGCCCCGGTGGATGAGAAGATGCGAGAAGCGAGGCTGAGGTGGTTCGGGCATGTACGAAGGAGAAGTCCTGATGCCCCAGTGAGGAGTTGTGAGCGGCTGGCGATGGTCGGCGCACGGCGAGGCAGAGGGAGTCCTAAGAGGTATTGGGGAGAGGTGATTAGGCATGACATGGCTAGAATGCGGGTTTCTGAGGACATGACCCTTGATAGGAAAGTCTGGAGGTCTAGTATCAGTGTTGTAGGATAGGGGCCCCTAGAGATTTTCGTACTCCTCACCCGGGGTTGGGTGAGGCTTGGCAGGGCTATCCATAGATGATTTGTGTATTGGATTGTGTCTCCCTTATGGTAGTTATTTAGGGTAGTTACTGTCTGATATTATTGCATGCTACTTTATTTATGGTTCTTATGTTTAGATAATTATTTACGCTATTTCTATTGAAGCTACTAATGCTCTTTTGTTGTTGTTTTGTTTTTGTTGTTCCTTTCCTTCACTGAGCCGAGGGTCGATTGGAAACAGCCTCTCTGCCCTTTCGGATAGGGGTAAGGCTCGTCTACATATTACCCTCCCTAGACCCTACTTTATGGGACTATACTGGGTTGTTGTTGTTGTTGTTGTTGTTAGATCTATATAAAAATCACACCTAAACTTGTTTCCAGGGCAAAGCTTGATTTTTTACTAAGAAACCAGACTTTGCTATAGCAATGAGCATGAGCTGGTTAATAACAACTTTAGCCATTGTTGCTTTCTTTTCGTCCCAATCAGCTTATGCCTATGATCTTAACCCACTACAAGACATGTGTTGCAGTTAACGACTTGAATGCTTCTGGTAAATCATCCTAGTATAATCGCAAAAGCTTCCTGTTTTGAACAATATGCTTTTCTGGCTTGTCTTAGCTCTTAATATATATAATATCTGAAAGATACTCTAGCTTTATTTCATTTCATTTCATTTATGCAGTATTCGTGAATGGAAAGATTTGCAAAGACCCAAAGCTAGCCACAGCAAATGATTTCTTTACTTCAGGTCTTAATGTAAGTGGAAATGTTGGCGCCTAAGTTTGGCTTTGCTGAAACCATTGTGGATGTAAACACAATGCCTGGACTAAACACTCCTGGTATTTCTATTGTTCGTGTTGACATGGAACCACAGGGTCTAGTGATCAAACAACTGCGAAAGAAATTTTCCTAAATATGTCATTGAATAATTCTCCACTTTTAACATTGTTTGTTCTATTTTGTTTCTCATTAATTTCCATTAGCTAATAAACGATTGAGGGTCTGATTTGTCCTTCTACAATCATAAATAGGCTTTATTTATCTCCCGTTTGAGTTTTTTTTATTAAAAATAACCCCACCGTTATACATTAGTTGCACATTTATCCCTCACCCGTTAAAAACACCCTCCTAGATTTTTAAGGAGCACGTAGCATCTTTTGATTAGACCAGACGAACCTGCCCCATTCTTTTAATTAAAACCCGCCCGACCCATCTTTCTTCAAGTAAATGTTTGTTTAAACCGTTATATATATTTTCTTGCTTAAATTTTCCGCGAATTAGTCACATGTAGAGATTTCTTTCTTTAATCGTGTTATGGTTTTGAATGTGAGCTTAAATCTTTATAGTTGACCGTTGGCTATGTTTTTTATGAGTAGATTTTGTTTGCATGGATTGTCTAGGTGAGTTATCCGTTAGTGTTTATACGAGATAGAATTTTTTTTAAAAATTTTCTGTAGTTTGTGGTCCATGTGATTTTGGTATTTTTGGTTGTTTAATTATAAAAATGGTGGCAAAACTAAGATTGTGGGGGTTTTAAGTTTGGGATTTAAGGTATATTTTGTCGGTCAATGGTTGTTGACCCCAACTGAATATTTTAAAGCTAGTGGGTCTTTACTTTTTTATTATATGTCGTTCTCTTGTTGCATATTTTTTATTTTTATTTTTATGGTTCCCCATGTTTTTCTTTCCTTTTGTGGTCCATTAATTTATTGTTTAATAACATTTTCTATATTGTTTAACAGTCATTTTTTAGAGCTTTCAGCTTATAGATTTTCTTTGTTGTTTAATAGTATAATAGTCTTCATTTGTTAACAGTTTAATAGACTTTCAGTTTCAGTTTAACCTTTGGTTTAACAATCTTCTTTTGTTTGAGATTTTATTTATTGTTTATTTGTTCAGTTTTGTTGTCACATCCATTGTACATTATTCTTCAATCACAATCATTTGTTTTCTTAACTTTCAAGAATACTAAATATGACTTTGGTTGATATAATATTCCATCATGATGGGGATTGGATCAGAAAATGTCATGTGTTATATTCAAAGAAGCTTGTTCACTCTTCGGAAGGTTATGACTGACCTTATTTCCTTTATTGATCTAGTAAATGAGTACACTGAGGAATTGATGTATTTAGCTGTTCAAAAACTAATTATAAATGGACCTTCTGGTAATTATTATGAAGTAGTTTATGATTTTGAAATAAGACAGTAATTGTCTTTAATATCTGATGAGTTTAAGTGCCTTAACTTCTATGGTGTAGATGAATGTGAATTATCTGTGAATGTTCCTAATATTGCCCATTATTCCAATTCACATCCATCACTAACTGAAGTTGGGACAAATTGTAGTGAGGTTGAGTGTGAGAGTGACAATGACAGTGAGAGAGATGAGGTAGGGTATGATTACGAGGAATTACAAACAATAGCATGTCAAAAAAATAGAGAAATTGATGTTGGACTGCAAAATTACAAGAAATTGTATAAGGGTATGAGCTTTAAGGAAATACCTGAAGCAAGGTAATGTATTAACTTATATTCCCCGTCTAACAAAAAGGATTTAAAATTAAAAAAAGTGATAAAGAAAGATTAAGGTACAAATGTGTTCCTTGTTCCCTTCTGTTGTTCTCATTTCTGGGGATGGAATTCCAAGTGTTAGGATAAAGACACTAAACCCAGAGCATGCTTGTGATGAAGCATTTGATAATAGTAGGGTTGATTATTATATAATTACACTTTATTATAAGAAAAAGCTGCAAGATAATCCTATGTATAAGATTAAAGAGATGAGTGCAGATATAAAAAATGTGTTTAGTACAAATATCAGTTATGAAAAGTGTAAGAGGGCTAAAAGAGAGATTTTAGATAAACTAGAAGTCAATTTTACAGATGGTTACAATAAACTTGAGGCACATGCCAATAAATATAGAGAAAGTAATCTAGGGAGTGATGTGATCATTAACTTGTCAAAGGGTGCACTTGCTCAAGGTGTTAGAAGATTCTTAAGAATGTATATTTGATTCCATGATATTAAGATGAGTTTTAAGGAAGATTTGAGACCTTTCATTGACTTGGATGAGACCTTTTTAAAGGGAAAGTCAAATGTCAATTATTCATTGTTGTTGGTTTGGACTGTAATAACCAAACATGTCCTCTAGCTTGGGCAATTGTAGACAAGGAAACTAAGAGAGCATGGAATTGATTCTTGAAATTGCTTCAAAGGTCATTGGAACTCAAAAAGGGTGAAGGAATTACCTTCATGTCAGATATGCAGAAGGTAGTCTTTCCATTCTAGTTATCTATTTCCTTACTGTTAAGTCTATCTTATTTGTGTCTTTTAACTATTCTTATTTGTATTTGTTTTATGTAGGGATTGATTCAGGCAGTCCATACTGTGCTTCCAGATTTAAATCATATAATATTGTGTTAAACACATTGAAGCAAACTAGTGCAAAAAATGAAAAACAGATGAGTTCAAGAAGTTGTTTTGGTGGTGTTCATGGTTGCTCATATGATAAAGACATCAATGATCAATTGAAGAGCATTGGCAAAATGGATAAGGAAGCTGCTGAAGCTTTGCTCAAATATCCTCCTCAAGCATGGCGTAGAGCCTATTTTAACAGAGTGTGTAAGAACCAAATAGTTGACAATAATTTTACAGGATCCATAAATGCATGAATTCATGATTGAGGATATAAGGATTAAGCTTATGAACCAGTTGAGGCAGAGAGAAGAATCTGCTAGATTATGGGCTACATATTTCAGTCCACATAACATGAAGTTATAAAATGAGTACCTGAAGATAACTCATAGATTTTTGTTAACTCCAACAGTTAAATATGAAATCAAAGAAGAGGGAGATATGCACACTGTGAATATGGCTTTGAAGAGATGCACATGTAGGGGATGAGATCTCACTGAAATTCCATGCCCGATGCCATTAAAGCCATTCAGTACAAGATGATGAATTCTTTGAAGGAAATAAATTATTGGTATAGCAAAGAAACATACATGCTTACTTATAAACACATATTGCAGCCAGTTAGGGGTGAATGTTTTTGGAAAGTTGAAGAATCTCAAGCAATAAAATCACCTAAGTTAGTCAAGTTGGCTGGGAGGTCTAAAATTAAGAGAACAAAGGAAAAAGATGAAGAAATCAAGAGTCAAGGTGAATTGGGAGTTTCCAGAAAGGGAAGATTTATGACGTGCAACAATTGTGGAGAGACAAAGCATAATTCTAGCGGGATATGACAAGGTAATAATTAATTCAGTAAATTTATTCACTCATTATTGGATTTATCTAACATCTAACTTGTTTAATAGCCATCCAACAAGGAAAAAATGTAAAGAATGCTTGATAAAGATAAAGAAGTGGGGAAACATCCACAAGAAGAAATCAACCTTACTGCACCCCAATATAGTCAAGCAAGTCAAGGCCCAGAGTTTGTCTTCATGCCTGCATCAAGTGTCTATAGGGAAGTTTCAAGCTGTGCTACTGCTTTTGAGCATCCAGAGCTAGAAGATGAACTAACTATAAGGCCTATGGTTGTGTCAAGAAAAAATAAGGTTTCCACAGAGACAACAACCATCACAACCTTCAGGATCAAGGGTGATTGTATTCAAAGGTGATCATAATAATTTAAGTGTTCTATTAAAGCTTCCTTACTCATCAGGAAAGCTCACATGAAAGGGAAAAACTACTATTACTGGAAGACATTTGAAAATGTAAAGTAAGCAAAGAATGAAGAAGTTGGTGCAAGGAAGAGAAACAAATGATGTGTGGTAGTTGAAGTCTTTTGCGCTTGCAGTTACTACATTGTGACAATATATGCAACTGCTATTTTTTGTTCCGTTTGATGGTAAATTGGAGGTCTTATTATGACCAAGAAAAGTAAGTTTTTGGGGGTCATAATTTTGCATCCAACAGTTAATCAAACTAAACTTTGCTATTTGTGTAGTGCTGCTAGTTAAATTTGTTTACTGTTGGTGTTAAGCAATTTTCAGATTTTAGTTCCGCTATTTGTTTGCTCCTGCTGTTAATAGTATTTCTGTTTAATAGAAAATTTGTTGTTTGTTTACTCCTACTGTTAAGAGAAATGAATGACGTGTGACGGATTTTCTTCTTTACATAATCAATAGCATTTCTTGCTTCCGGAAAGAGTGACAAACTAAAATATGCTTCATCTTTGAGCCTCCTTCTTTGGTTTCATGTGAACCGTGATTTTGTCATTATGTTTTAATTATCTCAAAATGTAACCATAAGGCAACAACAACAACAACAACAAAAAAATGGATAATAAGTTCTCTAAGTTTGCACTCTGTTAAGAGGCATTATCAACTTTGGCTATGGACAAATGATTATGTCTGCATTATCGCATCTCTCTATTTGTAGTTTCTGCCCTTTAATCTTTGATTGATTAACATTAATTGATGACTCTAGCCTTAAGAAAGCTTAGCCATTGATAATTGCACCTGATTTTTAGGAAGTATGGAAGCATCTTCAGAAGCTTGCACTCACTTGCAAATGGGAGGAATATGAGTTCTATTATCAACTATATCTCATATAGTAAGGTTTTAGTTTTATCTCGGACAACCATATTCATTGTTAGAGCAACAAAAAAGATGCACTTAGCCCTGTATCATTATAACTTCCACTCAACTACTTGTGGGAAGAAGAAAAAAATATGGTGTACTTATTCTTGCTGCATTTTTATAATACAGATTATGTGGCACAGAAGGTGCAATTACCATATTGAGTCTCATGAGTAAGGATATAATAAACTATCTAATTTTAATAATAAGATAACAATTCAGACTAAATAACCTGGAAACACCAAGTTTACCAAGTACATATTTACCAAGCTGAACTAAACACATTTACCAAGTGCAAAATAAGTCAATACACCAAGTTTACTATTTGAAATAGAACAAAAGAACGTGGAAACAGTTCCTAGCGTAAGTACCAAAAGAACCAAAAACAGTTCCTAGTTTCGCTAAAATCTCTCTTTTAACCCTCTTACACTTTACATAACTAACATTTGTATTAAATACATTTTTGATATCTTCTCTCATCTCTTATGTTATGCATAGGATTATCTTGTAGATTTGATTTTGAAATAAAGTGCAATTGTATGATAATCAACCCTACTATTATTAAATGTTTCATCACAAGCATGCTCTGGGTTTAATGTCTTTATCCCATCACCTGGAAGGTTTCCATGCCCAGAAATGAGAACAACAAAAGAACAACCGGGAACACATTTCTTTATCACTTTTTTCTTGTTTTAAATCCTTTTTGTTTGCCAGGGAGTATAAGTTAATACATTTTCTTGCTTCAGGTATGTCCTTGAAGCTTATACCCTTATACCGTTCCTTGTAATTTTGCAATCTAACATCAATTTCTCTATTTTTTTGATAGGCTATTGTTTGTAATTCCTCAAAATCATACCCTACCTCATTACCCTCACTGTCATTGTCATTCTCACTCTCATACTCAACCTTACTACAATCTATGCCAGCTTCAGTTAGTGATGGATGTGAATTAGAATAATGGACAATATTAGAAACATTCATAGATAATTCACATTCATCTACATCGTAGAAGTTAAGACACATAAACTCATAAGATATTAAAGACAATAACTGTCTTATCCCAGAATCATCAACTACTTCATAATAGTTACCAGAAGGTCCTTTTACAATTAGTTGTTGAACATCTAATTACATCAATTCCTCAATGTACTCATTTAATAGATCAATAAAAGGAAATAAGATCAGAGTCATAACCTTCCCAAGAGTGAACAAGCTTCTTTGAATATAGCACATAGGATTTTCTGATCTAATCCCCACCATGATGGAACATTATGTCCAACAAAGTCATATTTTATATTCTAAAAATTAAGAAATAAATGACTGTTATGATTAAAAAATAATGTGCAATGGATGCGACAACAAAACTGAAATACAAGTTAAACAATAAAGAAAATTACAAATGAAGACTGTTAAACTGAAATTAAAAATCTATTAAACCGTTAACAAATGAAGACTATTACACTGTTAAACAATAAAGAAAATCTATAAACTTAAAGCTCTAAAAAATGTCTGTTAAACAATATAGAAAATATTATCAAGTAATAAATTAATGGACTACAAGGAAAGACAAATATGGGGAACCAGAAAAACAAAAAAATATGCAACAACAGGACAACATAGAATAAGAAAGTGAAGATCCACTATCTTTAAAATATTCAGTTGGGGTCAACAAACATAGACCGACAAAAATACCAAACCCCAAATTTAAGACCCCACAATCTAAGTTCGGACACCATTTTTATAACTAAACAAACAAAAAGGCCAAAACCACATGGACCACAAACTACACAAAAATTCAAAAAAAAAAAATCTATCTCGAATAAACACTAACGGAAAACCCACTAGATAATCCATGTAAAGAAAATCTACACATAAAAAACACAACCAACGATCAACTATAAAAATTTAAGTTCACACTCAAAACCATAACAAGATTAATGAAAGAAATTCCTACATGTGACTAGTTCGCGGCAAATTTAAGCAAGAAAATACATATAACAGCTTAAACAAATATTTACTTGAAGAAAGCACTTACCTTTAACTGCAGTTGTAGGAGAAATGACACAACTCAATTTTCAAACCCAGTCGTGATGGCGCCTCTTGTGAAGACAAGGCCAACCAACTAACCCAAATCGTTCGCTTAACAATTATTAAACACGAATGAATAGTCATATGATTTAAAAACAACAAGTAGAGGAAATACAACCCAAACCGGGTTATCGCAAGTCACGAGCATCTAAAGAATACTAATACTATTACAAGACCAGTAATATACAGATTGGAATAAAATATCAAAGGGAGAAAATACGATGCTGCGAACGCTAGCGGTCACCTGGCACAACTACGATAGCAAGATCTCCAATCGGCTCAAAACCCGATAACAGGTGAATAATTACCTACATCTGCATACGAGGTGCAGGGGGTAAAGTGAGTACTCCAACTTAATAATAATAATGGTAAATAATATCTGAGCAGCAATAAACCACGTAAAAAAAATCAACATGCTATATAGTACAATGTAATCCCTATGAGAGAATAGGGAAAAACGTGTAAATCCTTTAGAAAATATCTTGACTAAATTCAAAACCTCCTTTGAAAATATCTTTTTTCAATCGCTAAGCAAATGAATGCGGAACAGATGGTGCAAGTCAGCATAAAAGTCAGCCCCTCGGGCACAAACAAGTATGCATAACTGAGCTCATAAAACTCGCCCCTCAGGCAATATTTTTGTTCATGGTCAGCCATTATTACCTCACCCGTTTACATCATACAGTGTCACCGTTAACACTGTCTAAGATTTTTCCTCTTTGAAAGTAATCAGACAATATCAGAACAACAAATAAATATCTCAAGAAATAACACAAACAACAAATAGTGAACAAATGTATGAATGCAATGCAATGCATATGACGGTAAACTCCGGTAGCCATTGCGGCGTGTAGTCCGATATTTAATATCGACGACGCTCACTGGGGGTATGTACAGACTCCGGAGGGGCTCCTAAAGCCCAAGCGCAATATCAGCCATATCGTGGCATCAGATAGAGCCATCCATATCACGACCTCAATATCAATATATCATCACGACGGCTTGCAGACAGAGCCATCCATATATTCAGAAATCACTATATCACTACTGCGGTGCGCAACCCGATCCATGCTAGTCTATTAATGCACATAGTCCATTTGGAAAATATTAACATAATAGTCCTCAGCTCAAAACATCAACAAAATATTATTTAAGTTTTCAAATCTTAGAAAAATGGCTGAGTTTTGCAAAATAGTATTAAAACCTTGGACCGAGATCAAATAATATGCAAGTAATGCAAAAACGGTGATATAAATCCCCGAAGGATTCACATAGTTGGCACGAAGCCTCAAACATGGCAATCATACCAAACTATGATGATAACAAATAATTTCAGTCAAATACGCGGTAAAAATCAACAACCTGGACGGACCAAGTCACAGTGCCCAACGGTGCTTTACCCCATGCTCATATCCGACGTGAATGTCACCTCAATACAACACTATGATGTGCAAATTCGGGGTTTCAGACTCTTAGAATATCATTTACAAGTATTACTCACCTCGGACCGGTGAAATCTCTAGCCTGCGATGCCTTTTCCCTTCAAATCGGCCTCCACGCGCATCGAATCTAACCAAAATCAGAGCGAATACATCAAAATATGCTAAGGGGACAACATCCAATCGAAAACAATTGAGAAATAGCAAAAATCTAGAAACTAGCAAAACCTAAGCCTCGAGCCCGCTTCTCGAAAAATTACAAAACTCAGATTACCGGATTCTTTGTCTCGCCACGAGTCCATACATACCAAGAACTCCTAAATCCGAGCTCAAATGACATATTAAATACCAATTTGGAATATCAAAACCTCATTCCCTAGTTTATAAACATTAGGCTCAATTTTTATGGATTTCTAGACCAACTTCACAATTTAATCATGCTTTTAACTCAAAAATCTGACCTCCAATAAACTCCAGTCGAAACTCTCTTCAATTGCTCCCAAAAAGCTCTCAAGGTGCTCAACAATGGAGGAAAATAACCCCCAAGTCGCAGATGAAATGTCATTTTAAAAACCTTTTGTGAACAGTCATTTTCGCATCTACGGTGTCCAACCTGCTTCTGCGACAACCGCTTCTGCAGATTTCACTAATTCGCCCAGGACCGCTTCTGCGGTGCACCAGAGACCGCTTCTGCGGTTATCCACTCGCTCCTGCAGACTCGCTGATGCGAAAAGGGTCCGCTTATGCGGAGCTCCTCAACCCCACACGAAATCTCATCTGCGATCTTCTAACCGCTTCTGCGGTCCATTTCCGCAAATGCGGAAATACCAGATGACAGAAATATCAGACCTGAAGCAAACTTCAAAAACTCTCGTCTAGACACTCGAATTCACCCCGAGGCCCCAAGAACCTCAACCAAAACCACATATATATGATCTATTACCTTATTCAAACTTGCTCGAACACTCAAAACATTACCGTTAACACCTAAATCATCAAATTTCACCAAATCAAAGCCTAAGTTCTTCAAGAACTTCTGAAATACACTTTCGATAAAAAAACCGACCAAACGACATCTGAATGACCTGAAAATTTGCACACATATCCAAAGTCACCCAACAAAATTACAGCAACTCTCGAAATTCCATTCCGACCCTCAGATCAAATTCTCACTTTGCTAAAATACTAACTTCGCCAATTCAAGCCTAATTCTACACCGGGCCTCTAAAATCAATTCCGATCGTACTCCTAAGTCACAAATCACTTTCCGTAGCTAACCAAATTATCAAAAATTCCATCTGAGGCCTCTAACTCATAAGTCAATATCCGGTTAACTTTTCCTAAACAAGCCTTCCTTAAAGAGACTAAGTGTCTCATTTTCCACCAATACCAATCCAAATCAACTCTAATACACCACATACTGATATTAAAACATGAAGAATCATTAAACGGGGAAAAATAGAGTAGTAACGCATGGGATGATGGTCGGGTCGTTACATCCTCCCCAACTTAAACAAATGCTCATCCTCGAGCATACTAGAGTTGTACCAGAAGCAACCCAATGGCTCAATGACCTTATCAAGCACATACCCCAGGTGATCCCTCGTCGCCTTATCTCGCATAGGCTCGATAACACAATTTAGCTGAAATTTCAAAGTCCATCTAACACATAACCGTAGGACCGCATTGCACTTTCCGAAATCCTACACAAGATCAGAACCTCACATCCATACTCAAAATAAGCCCGAACCAACTGTAATAACCCATGCCTACAACCTCAGGTGCAATCATATGATATACTACATAACCCAAACACTCAAAATGATAACTTCTATTCACAGAATTTGCCCACAACACCTGAATTATCGGTGGAAAAACCTCTTATCAACCAAGGTCTTATTCCAACACTTTAATCTATCAAACGATAAATGAAACATGCAATAAACTGTAACGATTTCTCATATCAACCATTTGTGAAGTCACTTCCCTTTTGACTACTACCAAAGATTTCCGAGCCGAATCTTGATATTAACCTTCCAACAAGCTGAAATCAAATCCATTCATACTCATTAATGACTTCCACGATCACCTCGAATCCAGTACACCTCTCTGGTGATATGACACCTCAACTCAGGCCTACGCCACAACTTGCATAATCCATGCACCAATAAAGAGCGGGATGAACATACTCAAATTATGACAAATGACTCAAACAAAAGAGCTGTAGCTCAAACTCCTTAGTACCATCACCACACAAGGCTGGGACCCCGTCCCGCATCATAGAAATAGAATATCTGAATCTACCCCGAATGGTCTAATCCCATGTTGCCTTGCTACAATCCGCGATCCTATCCAAACACTGTTACACATGAAACACCTCAATTTTCTATACTCAAAATTGACCACCACGCACGATTGACATTTGCAACCCAAAAAATCATTATACACATGGTGAATCAAGTAGTATACACCATACAATACTAAAAGAACACAACCGAGGCGCCATTCGCCGAGCAACACCCGATACGGACTTTCCTTCGAAACAGGAAATAAGGCATACAAATAACATATGGAGAACCATTATCAACATCACACTGTTGTGGCGTGCAACCCAATCCAGATAACATGCCAATGGCAGCGTGCCACCCAAATCACATATACCGATGGCGGCGTGCCACCTCGATCCATACATATATCTCATATAAGAAGATGCACATCGAGCCAAATTTGCTCATTACAACAAAATAACGAATATTGATCGTAAGCATACTGAGTGCATAATAATATCTACATATAGCGTTGTAAGCTGCAAAACTCAAGAACAGCTGAGGTTTCCCACCTCAACTTCCACTATGAATCCCGTTAGCACCGCATCATATGTGCCCATAATCCGCAATCATAACGTCCTGCAACTCATAAGATAACTCATATATCTCTCCATATCGCTGATAAGCTCAATATCGGTCGAATAAACCTAACCCTTGACAATGCAATTCGGAACCAAACGAGCCAACTCAAAATCGTACACGCATCCGAAACAATTCCCCTATCACCAGAACTGGATCAACAATCGCAACCTCTGCACTGACATCCATCATGAAGGCCCAATTAGGAAAAGCAATCCTTCCCAGCCATCCGCTGGGTCTTTGAAATATAAACCACTCCACCAGAACATAATCTAATGCATTCCACCACTCAAACCGTGGTGTTTCCGGCGTAGCCCATAATGCAATTGTCCAAAATTAATCTAACACTGAAACAACCAGTCTGAACTCTAACATCACATCCAAAATCTAGCATGCCAGCAACTAAAGATTCCCTCGAGCCTCTAAATTCAATTACTCGCCAAACGGTGCTGCTACACACATTCTACCATCACAAATATCCCAAATATGAGGACTTCCGCCTCCAATTCTATAGCACACAAATCATCATACCTGATCCCAATTTTGCCGTTCGAACACACGCCAAAACTCAGTATCCAATAATTCCACGATACATACTCGAAATCTCGCTATGCCATCAATCAATCCGAATATCACTAGTCGAACTAACAAGAAAGTGTCGCAATACTACCGAAGTATCATCAGTCTGATCACATTACCCTTCTTCGGAGACATTTACTCTCATCAAATCACTTCCAATTAGCAGTACTATTTCCTTGATTACCTGAGGCTACCCGTTGCCTAAGAATTTTATGAACTTTTTACAGAACTGAACTGTAGCTCATCTAGCCAAGACCTTCCATCAATCCTATTTAGAAGAAGAATCACTACACATTTACTTCACATGCCTCAAGAAAATATATATACATCTCCAAACCACGGTAAAGCTCAACAAGAACTCTTCCCAGTTCGATTTACACAGGCTAAACTGCCAGGACTGAATCCTTCTACCCAAACCAAACTAAGTAAGTTGCCAAAACTCAAGAGCATTGCTACAAAATGGCTGTAAGGCTCATTACCTTTAACACATACGAAGAATTAACCATACCATTACAATACCGACTCAGTCTACTATCAAGCTATTCCATCTATTAAATCTTTCCTCCCGATTCATGATCAACTCGATATTCCCTCTTGCTGTATCAGCCCAATGACTCAATCCAGACTTACCACACGAGACTCGAACATAAGGCCACACCGTTTTGAGACCCATATGCCACTGAATACTCTCTCAAATGTTCTCAGAAATACCACATTCCAGAATACTTTACTTTGAAGAACTTCCTGTGAATCTGAATTTGTTACCATACTTTCCCGATACCAACACATATGATCCCATAATCAACATAAAAACACCACAAGTCTTGATCTTTTCCAATTCAGTCTCTACCCACGTACACAACCTTAAGACACCTGATTTTTACATGTAGAACCTTGAACACAATAAAATCATTCTCGAGAGTCATTTACTTCATATTCGATAAGCAATTTACCTGACTTAGGAAACAGAACCACTCATCCCTTATTAGCACTCGGACACCGCAAGATATGATCTCATTCAAATACCAACAAATATTTTCCTTCTCAATACACTGAGCATTCTTTATCCAAAACACTTCCAGACATCCTACTACTTCAACACATCTACGAAGTATCATATAACCTTTGTCAAAAATTTGCTTCACTGGTGCAATCCTCGGCTCAATTTCTGCAACCAGAACTGATCCGACAGCATATCTCGAAACAGAACCAACATAGCACATGACCGTGCAATCAGCCAATCAACAGTAACCTGCCCAACTTGTCCTGAAGCCATATATCAGGACACACTCAACATCTCATACCATTCTTACTCAAGTGATGCCACAATATCATATTGAGATTAAACTCAAATCATCTGACAGTTTGTGAAAACATAGATCATCTCGTATTGTAATCCTTTATACTTCTCGCATCCATCTCTACTTCAATTGAGTCCACTCTCTTAAATGACCCCAAATTCTCGATTTCAACATGTACCCTTCTATTATACATGAGACCTTCAAGCATACCCTTAAGGATCATACCACTTAAGAGCACCCCGCAGGAGATAACCCACTTGCTTGTCCTCAATTTAGTACTTCGGCATACCTTCCACCATCATATACGTTGCACAACCAATTTAGTCTTCCCGAGTCGGAACTCATACCGCCACATGTAATGCACTTCACTTCTCAACTAAGAGATATGAAAATATTCTTCACGTGCCTATAATTCGGACTACACATCAAGCCGCAATGGAATCGAATCACTTAACAGTTCATCTACTATCTTGCAGACTTCTTTGTCACTACCAAGTCATATAAACACATCTCACCGTACTAACATACTTATCACATGGATATCCAGCAGCTATTCTGGCTAATAGGGACAACACCGAACATATAAGTTCAAAATACTTTCTCACCAAGTCAGCACCTCAGTGCTCAAGCCATAGGCGAAGATTCGACCTCAGTTCCGCCAGAATGGTCCAACAATTCATAAAAATCACATCTCGCCCCTTGATTGGGGGATCACAAGCCATCAAGGCACATCTGATACTAAGCTCACACGTGCCCATACAATTGCGTGGAAGGAATTTCAAGAGTTTTCTTTTCAAGCTGAATCAAGGACGCACTATAAGAATTCAAGAATGTGAAGTTTTCCTAAAGGTTCTGCAACCTCACGAGGATAAATACAGACGTCTCCGTACCGATCCACGCGATTATACTATACCTGCTCATGAATCGTGTGATCTAGTAACCTAGGCTCTACTACCAACTTGTCACGACCCAATTTCCAAACCCGATCGTGATGACGCCTCTCGTGAAGACAAGGACAACCAACTAACCCAAATCGTTCGTTTAACAATTATTAAACATGAATGAACAATCTTATTATGATTTAAAAACAACAAGTAGCAGAAATACAACCTAAACCGTGGTGTCACTAGTCACGAACATCTAGAGAATTCTAATACTATTACAAGACCAGTAATATACATATTGGAATTAAATAACAACGGGAGAAAATACGGTGCCGCGAACGCTGACGGTCACCTGGCACTACTACGATAACAAGATCTCCAATCGGCTCAAAACCTGTGAACGGAAGAATTATTACCTGCATCTGCATACGAGGTGCGAGGAGTAAAGTGAGTATTCCTATTCGATGATTAATAAGGGCAAAATAATAGCTGAGCAACAATAAACCACGTAAAGCAAATCAACATGCTATATAGTACAGTGTAACCCCTTTGAGAAAATAGGGAAAAACATGAAAATCCTTTAGAAAATATCTCGACTCAGTTCAAAACCTCTTTTGAAAATATCTTTTTCCAACAATTAAGCAAATAAATGCGGAACAGATAGTGCAAGTCAGCACAAAAGTCAGCCCCTCGGGCACAAAAAAGTATGCAAAATTGAGCTCATAAAACTCGCCCCTCATGCAATATTCTTATTCCTGGTCAGTTATTGTTACCTGGCATATTTACATCATACACTGTCACTATTACCACTGTCTAATATTTATCCTCTTTGTAAGCGATCAGACAATTCAGAACATCAAATAAAAATCTCAAGAAATAATACAAACAACAAATAGTGAACAAATGTACGAATACAGTGCAATGCATATGACGGCACACTCTGGTATCTATTGCGGCGTGTAGTCCGATCCATTTAACATCGACGCCGCTCACTGGGGATGTGTATAGACTCCGGATGGGCTCATATAGGCCAAGCACAATATCAGCCATATCGTGGCATCAAACAGGCTCTGGGCCTCAATATCAATATATCATCGCTGCAGCGTACAGCCCGAGCCATCCATATATTCAGAAATCACTATATCACTGCTGTGGTGCGTAGCCCAATCCATGTTCAGTCCTGAAATGCACATATGCCACTTGGGAAATATTAACATGATAGTCCTCAGCTCAAAATGTCAATAAAATATTATTTAAGTTTTCAAATCTTAGAAAAAATGGTTGAGTTTTGCAAAACAGTATTAAAACCTTGGATCGAGATCAAATAATATGCAAGTAATGCTAAAATGGGGATATCAATCCTCGAAGGATTCACATAGTTGGCACGAAGTCCCAAACATGGCAATCAACTAAAATTATGATGATAGCAAACAATTTCAGTAAAATACGCGGTAAAAATCAACAACCGGGACGGACCAAGTTATAGTCCCCTACGGTGATCTACCCCACGCCTATATCCGGCATGCAAGTCACCTCAATACAACACTATGAAATTCAAATTCGGGGTTTCAAACCCTCAGGATATCATTTACAAGTATTACTCATCTCGGACTGGTGAAATCTCTAGCCCACGATGCCTTTGCCCCTCAAATCCACCTCCACTCACGTCAAATCTAACAAAAATCAGAGCGAATACATCAAAATATGGTAAGGGGACAATACCCAATCGAAAACAATTAAGAAATAGCAAAAATCTTGAAACTAGCAAAACCTGAGCCCCGAGACCGCTTCTCAAAAAATTACAAAACTCACGGTACCAAATTTCTCGTCTCGCCATGAGTCCATACATACCAGGAACTCCCAAATCTGAGCAATGACCTATCAAATCCCCATTTGGAATATCAAAAACTCAAGCCCTAGTTCATAAACTTTAGGCTCAATTTCCATGAATTTCTAGACCAATTTCACAATATAATCATGCTTTTAACTCAAAAATCTTACCTCCAACAAACTCCAGCCGAAACCCTCTTCAATTGCTCCCAAAAAGCTCTCAAGGTGCTCAACAATAGAGGAAAATTACACCCAAGTCGCGGATGAAATGTCATTTTAAAACCCTTATGTGAATAGTCATTTTCGCATCTGCGGTGTCCAACCCGCTTCTGCGACAACCGTTTATGCGGTTTTCTATCCGCTTCTGCGGATTTCACTAACTCGCCCAGGATCGCTTCTGCGGTCCAATTCCGCTTCTGCGTTGACCAAAGATCTCTTCTGCGGTTATTCACTCGCTTCTGCGGACCCACTGATGCAAAAAGGGTCCGCTTTTGCGGAGCTCCTCATCCCCGCATGAAATTGATTCTGCGCTCTTCTAACCGTTTCTGTAGAACCACTTCTGCGGTCCATTTCCGCAGAAGTGAAATACCAAATGATATAAATATCAGACCTGAAGCAAACTTCAAAAACTTGCTCGAACCCTCAAAACATTACCGTTAACACCAAAATCATCAAAGTTCACCAAATCAAAGCCTAAGTTCTTCAAGAACTTCCGAAATGCACTTTCGATCAACACCCCAACCAAACGACGTCCGAATGATCTGAAAATTTGCACACATATCCAAAATCACCCAACGAAACTACAACAACTCTCGGAATTCCATTCCGACCATCGGATAAAATTCTCACCCATCAACCGGAATTCGCCAAAATACTAATTTTTCCAATTCAAGCCTAATTCTACACGGGGCCTCCAAAATCAATTCCGATTGCACTCCTAAGTCATAAATCACTTTCCGAAGCTAACCAAATTACCGAAAATCTCATCCGAGCCCTCTAACTCATAAGTCAATATACGATTGACTTTTTCAAAACAAGCCTTCCTTAAAGAGACTAAGTGTCTTATTTTCCCACCAATACCAATCCAAATCAACTCTAACACACCACATACTGATAATGAAATATGAAGAAGCATAAAACGGGGAAAAACAGAGCAGTAACGCATGAGACAACGGGTCGAATCGTTACAAGAAAGCATATGAAATGAATTGATTTTAATGGGGTGTGATGAACCCTAGGTTT
The DNA here is from genome assembly GCA_034376525.1 of Nicotiana benthamiana. Lineage (NCBI taxonomy): Eukaryota > Viridiplantae > Streptophyta > Magnoliopsida > Solanales > Solanaceae > Nicotiana > Nicotiana benthamiana. Next base: position 101,644,927 of record CM067323.1, on the reverse strand, counting down.
CTTTCTGAGGGAGTTGAAAAGAACTTCTTTGAAATGATAATGGAAAATAGGGGTTTAGGAGAACCGATGGGTCTAAGAACAATGGGTCGGGCGGGTTCTAATTAAAAGAATGGGGCGGGTCATCTAGTCAAGTCAAAGGATGCCACGTGCTCCGTAAAAATTTGGAAGAGTGTTTTTAACGGGCGGGGGATAAATGTGTAACTAATGTATAATTGTGGGATATTTTTAATAAAAACTCAAACGGGAATAAATAAAGCCTATTTACAATAGTAGTAGGACATATCATACCCTTAATCGGCTAATAAATAGTAGTAACAAATTACTATCGCAGATTAGCAGATACAACTGGGAAGATTCATTATGAATAGAGCACTAATTAATAAACTTATGATTAGTGAATATATCAAAGTGAGTGATATACATTTTCACTTTAATCTTTAACTGTTAAAGTCAAATTACTTAATCAGTTGGTGTAACTACCAAGTTCAAGTAAATCTTTATCAGTTTGATGCGAATTAAAATGGGTTAAGATGATGAATATGAATGTTCTATGTTGTCGTCTATCATAAATTTACCCACTATAACAGTGATATTTTGTTTTTTACCCACAATAGCAATAAAATTACTGAAGTTTTCCTATATCTTGTAACGACAACCTACACATGAAGGTAATTGTATTGTATTGTTATATCACGTAAATTTTGGTGAATACTTTTTCGGTAAAATATTTTGTGATTTAATAATATAATGTGTAAAGTTAAGTTACTTTAGTGTGACAAAAAATAATTTATATATTTATCATTATAATGCATAAAGTTTCAGTGATCACACATGAAATTAACTAAAGAAAAATTTGTGACTTTACTGCTCGTGTGTAAGAATTCAGTTATTTTAGTATGGCCAAAAATAGTTGTGCAGTTTTTCTGTTACCGTGCATAAAATTCTTAATAATTAGTATATCATTGAAGAAGTTTCACATTTGATTCATACGGAGATGGGAACATTCATTTGCCGGCGAAGATAATATTTTATCATTAGAGATTTGGACAATATGTTGGATTAACAATTGAATTATGAACTTTTCTCATTTTACCAAGGGATTTTTTTGCACAAATAGCTGGTAAGATTTACTGTTTAATTACTTCTCCTAGCTGGTATAATTAAGTTATACACCAGTTATACATAATATATTTATATTATATTAGTTCTTGGACATGTACATTACACGTGTATCTCATGCTAATTACTATAAATATTTTAAAGCAATGTGAATACTCTTAGAATTAGCATGCAATGAGTTAAATATATTTAAAAGAAGAAAAATGTAAGCTCAAAACTAATTAATAGTGAGCCTACTATGCTTCAACATCACATACTTTATATATCAATATGAGCAACATCGGTTACGGTTGTAAGTGCTACATGTGTTAAACTTTGTTCCTTATGTTTAAGAAACTGTAGCCTCCTCTCTTTCATAGTCGCGTATATGTCAAGAAGTTGTTGTCGAATAAAAGTAGAATCTTGTCGAAGTTGTAGAGAAATTCGATCAACATATATCTTTCTTAGGATCGCTAAATAATCAACATCAATGTTATGGTGTACAATTGCATAAAAATAGTAGTTAATTGTGATAGAGATACATAATTTTCATGACCCCAAATCCCGATCCGGTCGTGATGGCGCCTCTCGTGAAAACAAGGCCATCCAAACAACCCATTTCTCCTTTTTCATAATGGTTAATATTAATAAACAATTTTAGCATGATTAAATAACCATACTCTAAAAAAAAGAGTTTCTTTATAAAGTACAGAATGCAACCCAATACCCGTGTGTCACAAGTCACGGGCATCTATTAAAGTATAAATAAAACTACAAGGTCAGGAAAAAACATTACTGATAAACAAAGGGAGATTAGTAAAGCCCCTCGGACATTAGTAAAACAATATCAGTCAGACACCAGCACAAGCCCCTCTGACATTAGTAAAACAGTAGTTCTCAGCCCAAAACATCATTTAGAGATATCATTTAAGTTTCAAATCTGAGCAAAATTGGTTGAGTTTGTAAAACAGTAGATATCAACAGGACTGAGTTCAAGTAATACGTTAAAACAATGAGAAAATAGTGATAAAAATTTCAAAGGATTCAAATAGTTGGCACGAAGCCCAAATGTGGCAATCAACCTAAATCATGATGATAACAAATAAGTTTCAGTCAAAATATACAGTAAAATCATCAATCGGGATGGACCAAGTCACAATCCCAAGCAGTAAAAGACCCCACGGTCATCATCCTGCGCATATCTCGCCTTACTATAGAACTACGATGTGTAATCCCGGATTTCAAACTCTCAGAATATCATTTACAATCATTACTCACCTCGACCCGGCGAAATGTCTAGCTTGCGATGCCTTTGCCCCTGAAATTGGCCTCCACGCGTATCGAATCTATCCAAAATCAGAATGAATACATCACAATATGCTAAAGGAACAAAATTCAAGAAAAAACAATCAATATTGGGCACAAATACCGAAATTATCAAAACTTGAGCCCCGGGCTCACCTCTCCAAACTCAGAGATTTTCACATCGTTAGATTCGTTATCACCTCACAAGTTTATACATATCAAAAGTTCTCAATACGATCTTAAATGGTACTTCAAATCCCAATTTAAAAGTTTAAAATCCCAAGCCCTAGTTCTTTCATTTTTTAGCTTATGTTCCATGAATTTCTAGGTTAATTTCACAATAAAATCATGTTTTAGGTTCAAAAATCATACCTCCAATCAATTCTCCTTGATCCCTGTTCAATCTCCCTCAAAGAGCTCTCAAAATGATCAACTATGGAGTAAAAATGACCCAAAATTGCTGATTAAATAACTTATAAACTTTCTGCTCAGTTCTGATATCTCTTCATCGAGACCGCGGCCCAAACCTCTCGATCGCGAAGAGTAAAATTACAAGACTTTGTAAACACACTACTGAATGCGACATATGCATTGCGAACGCGATGATTTCACTTCCCATACTATGCAAACGCGAGACCTCTACAGCGAACGCGAAGAGCAATAACCTCTGAACTCCTTATCCTTGTATACAAACGCGGGAAGCCTCATGTGAACGTGAACAACAAACATCTAACCTTCCGTGAATGCAAACCCTCAAATGTGAATGCGAATGGCAAATTTCCTACCTTCAAATTTCCTCCTATGCAATCACGAAGGCTAAAACTCCTGCAACATCTGAATAGCAAATCTGCAACTTCTGAAAGCGAAAAACGATCCGATTGACCACCCGAAACTCACCCGAGGACCCGGGACCTAAACCAAAAGCGCCAACACATCCTAAAACCTCATTAAAACTTGATCCAATCATCAAAACATCTCAAACAACATCAAACTACCCAAAACTCATCTAATTCAAGCCTAAGTTTTCTAAAAACTTCCGAAATACGCTTTCGATAAAAAATCCAACCAAAGCATGTCCGAATGACCTAAAATTTTTCACACACATCCCAAATGACATAAAAGAGTTACAACAACTCTTGGAGTTCCATTCCGACCCACATATCAAAATCTCACCAATCAACCGAATATCGCCAAAATACTAACTTCGCCAGTTCAATCCCAATTCTTCACCAGACCTCAAAAACAAATTCTTATCACACACTTAAGTCATAAATCACCTAATGAGGCTAACCAACTCATAAAACCCCCGATCCGAGCTCAGATACAAACAGTTCAATTCTTGGTCAAACCTTTAAAATTTTTAAGCTACAACTGAGAACTGTTCTTTCAATTTCATTCCGATTTTCATGAAAATCAAAATCAACGATTTAAATCAGTTATAGAAAATCACACGGGGCAAGTTGTGACGGAGAACTGGCAATCAAAGTGCACAAGCTCAAAACAACTGATCGGGTCGTTACATCCTCCCACACTTAAACACGCGTTCATCCTCGAACGTACCCAGAGTTATTCTAGAAGCCAACCAATAGCTGAATAACTTTACCATGCATAAAGCCGGGGGTGATCCCACGTCAACCTATCTCATATGGGTCTGATAACACATTACAACTGAAATTTCACAATCAAATTTGGCCTATAAGCCATAGAACCACATTTTCATTTCTGAAACCATCGTTACGATCTGAATCCAACACTTGCACTCTGAATAGACCCGAACTAGCTGTAGTAACCCATGCCTGCAACCTCATGAGCAATCCCATGATATACCACATAACTCGAACACTCATAGCAATAACGTCTATTCACAGCAGCTGCCCACAACAACTGAATACTGGTAGAACACCTCTTATCAGCTAATGTCTCATTCTAACGCTGTCATATACTACCAACGATAAATGAAACACGCAATAAACCATTACCATTTTCTCACATCACCCATTTTTGAAGCCACTTCTCCTCTAACAAATACCATAGCAAATTTCTGAGCCGAACCTCGATATTATCCTTTCGATATGCTGAAATCGAATTCGTTTGTATTCATTAATGATCCGAACGACACATCAATAGAGGTCTAAGCCACAACTAGCATAATACGCGCACCAATAAGCAACGGTTCAAACATACTAATATCATGAAAATAACATTAATCAAAGAGCTGTACCTCAAGCTCACCAGTACCACCACAACACAAGGCTGAGAACCCGTCTTACATCATAGAATAGAACATACGAATCTAACCCGCAATGTCATATCTCCACATAGCTTTGCTGCAATGCATGATCCTATCCCAACACTGCTCCGCATAACCTCAAAACACTATGCTCGAAGCGACAACCATACAAGATTTGACGTCTGGAACCAAAGCAGATCATCATACCCACAGCAAAAAAAATGACATATACCACATAAAGCAACACCCAATCACTCTTCCCATTTACCGAGCAACACCCAATCACTCTTCCCGCTCGACTTCCACTATAAGACCCCAAGTGAGATGCACTATATGTGCCCATAACCAACAAAACATAACGTCTCGCAAACAGAAAGGTAACTTATAGATCTCAACAAATCACTAACGAGCTCAATAACGATCGAATGAACCCGTCCCTTAACAATACAATTTGAGGCCAACCAAGCTGGCTCAAGCTAGAACACACATTCACATTGGTCTGTTGATGAACTCCTTACCAAGGAAGCGTGAAGCTGCTCCTTCCACTACTATAATTCCTGTAATAGCCATACGATATGATGTCTGAAACCAAATCAATACTAAAGTATACAACCTCACCTTGTGACATACCCAGCCACAAGAAACACATCCCAAAAGTCCCTCAACACCGGAACTGAATCAATGGTATAAATCTCTACACTGACATCCATCACGAAGGCCCAATTAAGAAAGGCAATCCTTCCCAGCTGTCTGCTGGGTCCTCGAAATATAAACCACTCTACTAGAACAATAATCCGATGCACCTCGCCACTCAAGTGACCTCATGGCGTATAAATGTATCTCAGGCCCTCGTCCTCATATCACTCATCGTATCCTCACATATGCCCCTCGGCCGCACTCAGTCAAATATCATCACAAGCCCATCGGGCATTGGTAAAACAATAGTTCTCAGCCCAAAAAAACATTTAGATATATCATTTAAGTTTCAAATTTGAGTAAAAGTGGCTAAGTTTGTAAAACAGTAGATATCAATAGGACTGATTCAAGTAATAAGTAAAAACAATGAGGAAATAGTGATAAATAACCTCAAAGGGTTCAAATAGTTGGCACAAAGCCCAAATATGTCAATAAACCTAAATCATGATGATAACAAATAAGTTTCAGCCAAATACGTGGTAAAATAATCTATCGGGATGGAACAAGTCACAATCTGTCATGACCACAGTTCGCCCTCCGTGAACATGTCGCGATGGCACCTAGTCCCTACGACTAGGTAAGCTTAACAATGCGGAAAACAGTATAACTTGTGGAAATATATAATTAAGAATGAACAACTACAAGAAAATTATGTATAAAAGTCGCTGCGAATACACAACTTAATAATGTGGAAGTTTATAGTATCACTCTAAAACTCGAAAACTCACGCGAACCAAAGTTAGAAGAAGTACTGTAAAATGCTCTAATCTCCAGAAGTATCTACAATAAGAGTACAATCGAAGGATAAATACTACAGATAGAGTAAATAAGGAGACTCTTCTATTTGCGTACGCGGAAGATGTACCTCGAAGTCTCCGTAGCTCTCCCTGCCTCAAGGATAGTGCGCCTGAGTGGAGGTACCTGGATCTGCTCCTGAAAAACATGCGCAGAAGGGGCATGAGTACAATACAACGGTACTTAGTAAGTGCCAGGCCTAACCTCAGTCGAGTAGTGACGAGGAAGGTCTGGGCCTACTGAGATAAAATATAATAATAAGCCTTGCAACAATATGAAATAAGTAGAAATAATTAATACAACTATGAATTAAGACATGTTATACAAAGCAACAAAATAACACACACAAAATAAGGTAAGAAAGAGTAAAACAACTCAATATCAGTACCAATAATGTGGATCTCCCAGGATATTGTCCTGTGGTCCATTTCATCAACTCTCTGATGAGCTCCTGGGATACCGTCCCGTAGTCCATCATATGAGTATATCCGAATGATCTCCCAAGATACCGTCCCGTAGTCCAACTATCAATGTGCATGGGGTTCTACCGGGAATCTAACCCGTAGTCCCAAAGTAAAAGTGTAGGGGGATCTACCGGGAATCTAACCCGTAGTCCCAAAGTAAAAAAACAAGGGGGGAGCTACCGGAATCCCCCCTTCCGTAGTCCCATTGTAAATGCGCAGCCACAACCAGAGGATATTTAGAAATGAAGTACAAAATACAAGCAACAGGTAGTCCTAGCCTAACATGCTCCACGTAGTACAATTAAGGCAACTTAAGCAAATAGGCAATTGAAACCAACCAAGCATGCTTTTATAATGTCAAGTGGAATAAAGCAAATACGAAATAAACTCAATTGCAATATCTTAAGTAAAAATCAGGTTTTTAACGGTTAGCTCTATTTACGCGCTTGTCACCTCACGTACAAGGCATTCAATTTCCAAATATCATATCCTAAAGGGAAAAGTCCCCCACACAAGGTTAGACAAGCCACTTACCTCAAACCGACTCCAAAATATCCTCAAAATCACATTTTTGCCACGAGTATCTGACTCTAAATGGACCAAATCTATTCAATTCAATTACATATTGTAAATAACATCTCAACCAACTGATTCTACTATTTTATTCAAAGATAAGACGTGAAATTAGGTAAAATAACCAAAATGCCCTTCATGCCAACGTCTCGAAATTGGATGAATTAGCATTTTCAGAACCCTCGTACTCTCATGAGTCTAACCATATAAAAATCTCTCAAATTGGAGGTCAAACACCCACTCAAAACTCAATAATTTGGTCTACGAAATTTTACCCATTTTTCATCCCAAAATCCGAAAATAAAAAGGAATTCATGATTAGATTAGTAGGTTTTAAGCATAAGAGAGTATAGAATCATTACCCAATCGTTTCCCTCGAAAATCCCTCGAAATATCTCCCAAATCCGAGCTCCCAAGCTTGTATTTTAATAAAAATGGCTAACCCTCGGTTTTGAAATGTTTATAACTGCCAGATGTTTTGTTCAATGCTATCGCGGTAAGCCGTCTGCGATTGCGAAGGGTAAAACTTTAATGTTCCATAATTGGTGTATGCGAAAGTGACATAAAGCGTGCGATCGTAGAAGAGAAGAAATTAGACATACGCAATCGCAAATGGGCCACACGATCGCGAAGAGGAAAGTGTAAGAAATTACCGGCTCAAATTTTCTGTAATGCGAACGCGTAAGAGTAGTTGCAAATGCGAAGAAGGAAAATGTTGACTCCCGCAATCATGACCCAGTTAATGCGATCGCAAAGAACAAAATCAAACTCCTCCGAAAATACTCTACAAGAACGCGGAGGGAGGGATGCGATCACGAGGAAGAAATGGTCTGCAACTGTTGGTTTAGTTTCTGCAATTTTTAAGAACTCAAGGATGCCCCCTTGAGCATCTGAAGCACAACCGAGGCCCCCTCGGACCTCAACCAAACCTATGAACATATCCCATAACATCATTCAAACTTGTACCAATCCTTAGACCACCAAACACAACGCCAAAAACTCAAATTAACTAATGATCTAAGCCTAAGAACTTCAAATTCTCTCAAAACACGCTTTCGATAAAAATTCTAAGCAAACAACGTTCGAATAACCTGAAATTTTAAATACACATCCCAAAAGACATGACAGAGCTACTGTAGCTTCCAGAATTCCATTTTAACCATCGGATCAAACTTTCATGATCGGAACGGAAACTTCAAAAATTCAAACTTCGGCATTTCAAGCCTAATTAGCTACGGACCTCCAAAACACATTCCGGAATATGGCCCCAACCTTAAAATCACCTAAAAAAGCTAACAGAACATCAGATTTCCATTATGAGGCTTTCTTCACACTTTTCTAACTACGAGCAACTTTCCAACACTTAAGCTCTCATTTAGGGACTAAGTGTCCCAAAACTCTCTAAAACTAAAAATCGAACGTTCCGACAATTCAATTTAGCAGAAATATAACTGGGGACAACAATTAATAGGGAATCGGGGCATTAATGCATAAGACGAATGGCCTGGTCGTCATATCCTCCTACACTTAAACATTCGTTCATTCTCGAACGAGCATCAAGACATACCTGAAGTAGTGAAAAGATAAGGATAATGGCTGCGCATATCCTGCTCGATCTCCCAGGTAGCCTCCTCGGCTGGCTGACCTCGCCACTAAACCTTTACTGAAGCAATGTTCTTTGACCTCAACTTTCTGACCTGCCTGTGCAATATAGCCACTGGCTCCTCGACATAGGATAGATCCTTGTCCATCTGGACTGAACTGAAATCCAACACATACAACAAGTTACCGTGATATCTCTGGACCATCGAGAAATGAAATACCAAATTAACTCCTACCAAGATGGAAGGTAAATCTAGCTCATAAGCAACCTTTCCAACATGTATCAATATCTCAAAAGGGCTAATAAACCTCGAACTCAACTTCCTTTTCTTCCTAAATCTCATAACGCCCTTCATAGGCGAAACCCAAAGCAGAACCTGCTCTCCAACACTATATGAAACATCATGAACCTTCCTGTTCGCGTAGCTCTTCTATTTGGACTGGGTGTACAAAGTCTATCCTGAATCACCTTGTCCTTCTCCAATGCATCCTGAACCAACTCTGTGCCCAATAGCCTGGCCTCACCGGCTCAAACTAACCCACTAGAGATCTGCATCTCCTACCATATAAAGCCTCATATAGTGCCATCTAAATGCTGGATTGATAACTTTTGTTGTAAGCAAACTCCACCAATGGCAAGAATTGATCCCAAGACCCTCCAAACTCAATCACACATGCACGAAACATATCCTTAAGAATCTGAATAGTGCACTCGGACTGTCCGTCTGTCTGGGGGTTAAATGCTATGCTCAAATCCACCGGAGTGACCAACTCCTACTGAATGGCTCTCCAGAACCGTGATGTAAATTGAGTACCTCTATCTAAAATAATAGCAACTGGAATACCATGAAGACAAACAATAACCCGGATATAAGTCTTCGCCAATCGCTCCGATGAATAAGTAGTGCAAATAGGAATAAATAGCCGGACTTGGTCAGTCGATCTACATTCACCCAAATGGCATCAAATTTCTTCAAGGTCCGTTGGAGTCTAACTACAAAGTCCATGGTGATCCGCTCCCACTTCCACTCTAGAATCTCTATCTGCTGAAGTAACCCAACTGGACTCTGGTGCTCATACTTCACTTGCTGATAGTTGAGGCATCTAGCTACATATCCCACTATATCCTTCTTCATCCTCCTCCACCAATAGTGTTGTCTCAAATCCTGATACGCCTTTGCGGCACCTGAATGGATGGAATATCGCGAACTATGGACCTTTGCTAAAATCATCTCTCGAAGCACATCAATATTGGGAACACAAACACGGACCTACTTCCTCAATACCCAGTCATCTCCAATTTTCACATCTCTGGAATCGCCGTGCTGAACCTTGTCCTTGAGGACAAGTAAATGAGGGTCATCATACTGCCATTTCCTGATACGATCGAATAAAGAAGACTGAGAAACCACACAAGTTAGGACCCGACTGGGCTACGAAAGATCCAATCTTACAAATTGATTGGCTAAGGCCTGAAATTACATCGCCATAGGCCTCTTTGAAGCTAGTAAATATGCCAAACACCCAAAACTCTCCGCCTGGCAACTCAAGGCATCAACCACCATATTGGCCTTTCCTGGGTGATACAGAATAGTAATATCATAATCCTTCAGTAACTCTAACCACCTCCTCTGGCACAAATTTAGATCCTTTTGCTTGAATTAGTGCTGCAAACTCCGATGGTCATTATAAATCTCACAAGGAACACCGTACAAATAATGACGCCAGATCTTCAAGGCATGAACAATAGCAGCTAACTCAAGGTATTGGACATGGTAATTCTTCTTATGTATCTTCAATTGTCTAGACGCGTAGGCAATCACCCTACCCTCGTACATCAACTCTGCTCCAAGGCCAACCCGTAAGGTATCACAATAAACTGTATAAGAACTAGGCAATATAAAAACTGGGGTTGTAGTCAAGGTTGTCTTGAGCTTCTGAAAGCTCGCCTCACACTCATCTGTCCCTGAAATGGAGCACCCTTCTGGGTCAATCTAGTCATAGGGGCTGCAATCGATGAAAATCGCTCCATAAAACGACGGTAGTAGCCCTCCAAGCCAAGGAAACTGCGAATTTCTGTAGCTGAGGACGGTCTCGGCCATCTCTGAACTGCCTCTACCTTCTTCAGATCTACCTGAATGCCATCACTAGATACCACGGGACCTAAGAATGCCACACAACTCAACCAAGACTTACTTTTTGAGAACTTTGCATATAACTTCTTCTCTCTCAGGGTCTGAAGCACTATTCTCAGGTGCTACTCATGATCTTCCCGGCTCTGGGAGTATACAAGGATATCATCTATGAAAAATATGATCAACGAGTCGAGATAGGGCCTGAACACACTGTGCATAAAATGCATAAAATCTACTGGGGTATCGGTAAGCCCAAATGAGATAACAAGGAACTCGTAATGACCATATCGAGTCCTAAAGGCAATCTTTGGGATATCTGGCTCCTGAATCTTCAACTGGTGATAAACTGAGCGCAAATCAATCTTTGAAAACACTTGTGCACCCTAAAGTTGGTCAAATAGATTATCAATATGATGCAAAGGATAACGGTTCTTCACTGTAACCTTGTTTAATTGGCAATAATCGATACACATACGCAATGAACCTTCCTTTTTCTTCAAATAAAAAAAAGACAGGAGCACCCCAAGGTGAAACACTGGATCGAATAATACCCTTATAAAGAAATTCTAGTAACTGATCCTTCAACTCACAAGGAGCCATACGATACAGGGGAATGGAAATTGTCTAAATGCCCGGTAAAAAATCAATGCCAAAATCAATGTCTCTATCAGACAGCATGCCCGGAAGATCAACTGGAAACACATCGGGATAATCCCGTACAACTGGGACCGAATCAACAGATGGGGTATCAACACTGACATCTCACACATGGGAAAAATACGCGTAACACCCCTTCTAAACCATACACTAAGCTTTAAGGAAGAGATAACTCTAGTGGGAATGCGATCTAAAGTACCACTCCACTCAACACGCAGAATATGTGGCATAGGCAATATCACGGTCTTGGCGTGAAAATCAAGAATAGCATAATGGAGCGACAACTAGTCCATGCCAAAGATAATATCAAAATCAACCATACTGAGTATCAATAAATCCACTCCGGTCTCAAAACCACGAATAGTAGCCAAACATGACCGATAAATGCGGTCAACAACAAAAGAATCCCCCACATGAGTAGAAACATATAAAAGATAAATCAAGGAATCTCGGGGTACACCCAAATGCGAAGTAAAATAAGAAGACACATAAGAGTAAGTAGAACCTAGATCGAATAGAACTGATGGTTCTTTGTGAAAAAACCGGTATAATACCTACAACGATAGAAAAAGAGGCGACAACCTCGGTATGAGCAGGAATAGCATAATATTTGGCCTGGCCTCCCCTTCGAGGGAGAACTCTACCTCCCCAACCCCCACCCCTAGCTGTCTTGGCAGACGGGGTAGCAGCTGGAGCTATGATCATGTCCTGAGAACCCTGAGGAGCACGCTGTGGTTGAGCAATCTATCAAGATGCACCTCTACCAAGTATGGGGCAGTCCCTAACCATATGGTGTGTATCACCACACTTGAAACAAGCTGTGGAAGGATGTGGTAGTTGTGACTGGCTTGGGCCAGGTCTACTGGACTGACCCCTGAAAGCACCTCGCGCAGGAGGCGCACTAGAAACTAGAGGTGCTTAGTAAGGATCCTGAGGTCTAGGAGGAGCTAAAGCAGTGCTACTTTCTGGAAGAGCTGAATGAATGGGGCGACCCATATAACCCCTACCATTATGACCTGCTGTTAGGGTACGGGCACCATAGTAGTGGCCTGACTTTTGAGACCTCTTGGCCTCTCTCTCGTCTCACTCCCTAGCGAGCATACCCTCGATCCTCCTAGCAATGCTCACTACTACTGATAAGGAATTTCCATCTCCAACTCTCGAGCCATGCTAGATCTGATAGGTGGGATAAGTCCCTCAATGAATCGGCAAACCCTCTCGCAGATAATAACAACCAAAGTCGCTGCATGCCTAGCCAATATGGTGTAACTGATAGCATACTCTGAAACTATCATAGCACTCTGGTGCAAATGCTCAAACTCTACGCGCCATGCGTCCCTGAGGCTCTGAGGAATAAATTCTCTCAGGAACATATATCTGAAAATTGGGTCTAGGTCAGTGAAGCAGCCTCGTCTAGACTGTCTATCTCATAAGTGCGCAACCAATCATAGATAGCTCCCCATAGCTGTATGGCAGTAAAAGAAAATCCACTGGATTCGACTATACCCGTAGTGCGAAGAATTTGATCGCACTCCTCTATAAATCCAAGGCATCATCTAACGCTAATCCACTAAAAACCAGAGGATCATACTTCATGAATCTCTCATGCCTCCTCTACTCATCCTCTGAAGCAAATGACCCATCCTCGAGCTATCTCTCAAGCCTCCTCTACTCATCCTCTGAAGCAAATGACCCATCCTCGAGCTGAACTAGCATTGCATGTGGAAAACAAAAATGATCTTTGGGACCTACTCCACATTCACTCTCTGCTCAAGAGTGTAGGAAGTGGGAGTCTGGGCTCCCCGGGCATAGGATGTGGCTGCAACAAGGGGAAGCAACTTTTCCTGAGCCAATGTGGTGTACATATACTTGAACTGAGCTAACCTCTCTTGAAGGACTGGAGTAGTAGTGGTAGTAGGCGTGTCTGGTGCCTACACTCTGGCAAGATCTGCTGGTGGTACCTCAGCGGTCTCTCGCGCAGGTACTCTTGCTGCGCCACGTGCGTGTCCTCGGCCTCTACAATAACCCCGGCCTCTAATGTCTACAGTAGGGGGCGTGAGTGCTTGATTATCCCGAGTATCAAGTGTCCTCACCATCTATGAGAGAATAGAATACAAAAGTTTAGAATCGCGATGTCAAAAAATCGCACGGCAAGGAAATCCAATGAAGTGAAATTTGCCCAACAGTTACATAGCCTCTCATAGATAAGTACAGTTGTCTACGTATCGATAAGCGAGACTCTAATAAACTGGCCCGTGTTTCATGACTCCTACAACCTAGATCTCTGATACCAACTAGGAATTACCGAAGTTTGCCCTTATTGAACATGTCGTGATGGCACCTAGTCCCTATGACTAGGTAAGCCTAAAAATGCGGAAAACAACATACCTTACGGAAATAAATTATTAAGACCGAACAACTATAAGAAAACTGTATATAAATGCTGCTTGGAATATACAACTTAATAATGTGTAAATCTACAATATCACCCCAAAACCTCAAAAACTCACAGGAACACAAGCTAGAAGGAGTACATTAAAATGCTTAATCTCTAGAAATGTCTACAACAAGAGTATGATAGAAGGCTAGGTACTACAAATAGGGTAAAGAATGAGACTCTTCGGTCTGTGAATACGGCAGATGTACCTTGAAGTCTCCGTAGCTCTCCCTGCCTCAAGGATTGTGTGCCTGAGTGGAGGTACCTAGATTTGCACATGATAAAACATGCATTAAAGGGGCATGAGTACACCACCATAGCGCTCAGTAAGTGCCAAGCCTAACCTCGGTCGGGTAGTGACGAGGAAGGTCAGGGCCTACTGAGATATAATAAAATAATAAGCCTTGCAACAATATGAAATAAATATAAATAATGAATACAACTATGAAGTAAGATAGGCTGTACAACGAAACAAAATAACACATAGAGAATAAGGTAACATAGAGTAAAACAGCTCAATATCAGTACTAACAACGAGGATCTCCCAGGATACAGTAATGTAGTCCATTTCATCAACTGCATGAGGAGCTCCTGGGATACTGTCACGTAGTCCGTCATATGAGTATATCGGAAATATCTCCCGGGATACCGTTTTATAGTCCAACTATCAATGTGCAGGGAGATCTACCGGGAATCTAACCTGTAGTCCCAAAGTAATAGTGTACGGGAGATCTACCGGGAATCTAATCCGTAGTCCCAAAGTAAAAAAACAAGGGGGGAGCTGCCGGAATCCCCCATCCGTAGTCCCATTGTAAATGCGCAGCCACAACCAAAGGATATTTAGAAATGAAGTACAAAATACATGCAACATGTAGTCCTAGCCCAACATGCTCCACGTAGTACAATTAAGGCAACTTAAGCAAATAGGCAAATTAAACCATCTAATCATGCTTTTCTAACTTACACAAGCTATAATTGCAAGTAGAATAAAGTAAATACGAAAGAAACTAAGTCTCAATATCTTAAGTAAAAATCAAATTTTCAACAATTAGCTGAAGTATGCGCTCGTCAGCTCACATACAAGGCATTCAATTTCCAAATATCATATCCTATGGGGAAAGCCCCCCCCCCCCCCCACAAGGTTAGAGAAGCCACTTATCTCGAACCGGCTCCAAAATCAACTCGAAATTACACTTTTTCCATGAGTATCCAACTTCAAATGGCCCATATCTGTTCAATTAAATTACATATAATAAGTATCATCTCAACCAACTGATTTTACTATTTAAATGAAAGATAAGACGCACAATTAGATAAAATGACCAAAACACCCCTTGATCCGATGTTTCGAAACTAGATGAAATTAACATTTTTAGAACCTTCATACTCTCACGAGTCTAGCCATATAAACTTCTCTCAAATCAGAGGTCAAACATCCACTCAAAACTCAATAAATTGGTCTGTGAAGTTTTACCCATTTTTCATCCCAAAATCCTAAATTAGGAAGGAATTCATGATTAGATTTGTGGGTTTTAAGCATAAGACAGTTTAGAATCGTTAAACAATCATTTCCCTATAAAATTCCTCAAAATCTCTCCCAAATCCGAGCTCCCAAGCTTGCGTTTTGATAAAAATGGCTAACCTTTAGTTTTGAAATGTTTATAACTGCCAAGTATTTTGTTAAATGCGATCGGGGGAAGCCTTACGCGATCACGAAGGGAAAAATATAAGGTTCCAAAATCGGTCTATGCGAATGTGACCTAAAGCCTGCGATTGCAGAAGAGAAGGAATCAGACGTACACTATTGCAAACGGGCCACGCGATCCCAAAAAGGAAAGTGTAAGAAATTGCCGGCTCAAATTTTCTGCAATGCGAACGCGTACGAGTAATTGCGAACACGAAGAAGGAAAATGTTGAATCCCGTGATCACGAACCAGTTAATGCGATCGCGTAGAACAAAATCACACCCCTCCAAAAATACTCTACGCAAACGCGGGGGGAGTGATGCGATCGCGAAGAAGAAAAGGTCTGCAACTGCTAGGTTCAGTTTCTACAATTTTTTACAACACAAGAATGCCCCGTTGAGCAATCGAAACACACACGAGCAGCCCCGAAACCTCAACCAATCCAACGGACATATCCCATAACAACATTCAAACTTGTACCAATCTTTAGAAGATGTAACATAACGCTGGAAACTCAAATTAATCAATGATTTAAGCCTAAGAACTTCAAATTCTCTCAAAAAATGCTTGATCAAAAACCTAACCAAACCACGTTCGAATGAACTGAAATTTTATATACACATCCCAAATGACATGATGGAGCTATTGTACCTTCCAGAATTCCATTCCGACCCTCTGATCAAAATCTCACTATCGGACCGAAAACTTCAAAAACTCAAATTTCGGTATTCCAGGCCTAAATTAGCTACGGACCTCCAAAACACATCCCGGACACGCTCCCAACCCCTGAAATAACCTAACAAAGCTAACAGAATCATCAGATTTCTATTCCGAGACCGTTTTCACACTGTTACGACTATGATTAACTTTCCAACACTTAAGCTGTCATCTAGGGACTAAATTTCCCAAAACGCTCCGAAACTCAAAACCGAACGTCCCGACAATTCAATTTAGCAGTAATAGAATTTGTAAAAGAAGTTAATAGGGGATCGGGGTGTTATTTCTCAAGACGGCCGGCCGAGTCGTCATACAATCCCTAGTGTTAAAAGACGCTATGCTATCATCCAGCATGTGTCTCACCTCAATATAGCACTATGATTGTAAGGTCCCAAAAATTTTTGCTAAGTAACCTAGGATTTTGTGGTGCCACATAGGCTTATTATAATATTTTATGTGCTATTAACATGGTGTACCTCAATTTTATTTTTGTAAATATGTGTATAAGTCTCATGGTAAGCAATATGGGATCCAAGGAAAGGCCTTGGTCTAAGAAATATTCGAAAGGTTCACAATAGGCTAAACTTCCCAATGAGGTTGCACTAGTCCATACTTTGAACAATAACACCTAATTATTTATAAGGTTTTATGTGGTTAATAACCTATCAAATGAAAGGTCTTTGAGTCTAGTTTTCAATGCTTCAAACCGTTTGTCATTCGGACATTCTTACACAAAGTTATGATCAAATTACATAATAAAGGGAAGAATTTTCCACTGCTGCGTCACACCATGCGCCGTCCCATGCGGCGTGACAGTGCAAATTATCAGAGAACCTTCAATTTTGTTTCTGAAAACATTTTCCATTACCACGGTATACATGTGCCGTCCCATGCTGCACGACTGTACAAAAATTGGGCTTTTGTTATAAACCGACCTCATTTCGCTAAATAAATGTGAGGGGTCATTTCTTGAGAAAAAATCATATATTTTTATAGTGAGAGAGTTCCCTAGAGTGAGAAATTATCCTTCATCAATTCGTCTACGACTCTTGCTCAAATCTTGAAACATTAACAAGAAATCCACAATAGTCCTTCATCAAAGAGGTAAGAATCTACAACCTAACCCTTAATTTTGAATTTTAGCTAAAGATGGGTACTTATAAAGAAAGTTTATGGGTATTGGAGTTGTTATCGTGCTTTCATGTGTTGTCAAATGGTGTAAGAACATTGTTGGGCTAAAAATGGTAAAGTTTGGGTTGTGGGTTGACGAAATTATGTATAAAAGAACCATAAAGATTTAACGCACATATAGTGTTTGATAAAATGCTCAAATGAACTAGAATTATGATCATCTTCCTAATTTTGGTTCAGATTGTTATATTTCCAAAATAGATTGAAGTTTCTAAGAGTTCCATAATTTTGTAAGAATTTAAGGAAAGCTCTATTGAGGTATGTATGGCTAAAAGCCCCTCTTCTTAGAATTGAGCTCATTTGGTGTTCATGTAAATATATTGATTGTTATATATATATATATATATATATATATATATATATATATATATATGTGTGTGTGTGTGTGTGTGTGTGTGTGTGTGTGTGTGTGTGTGTGTGTGTGTGTGTGTGTGTGTGTGAAAGGTGTGTGTGTGTGTTTAATTGGTGTGTCAATGTGTTCAATATGCTATCCTTGGAAAATTAAGGATGTGAGAAGAATATGAACCATATGTTGAAATGCCTAGACTTTAAGTCAAGTTTAAACTGTGATTTTGATGCCAAATTGTGTGAGCATTATGGTTGATCCTCCAAATTGCTCTTATGTATACCAAATGTATTCGATTGATTGTGTCCGGTTGTTGGTAGTGTGCAAAAATATTTTGAAGTGAAGTAAGTGACTGTGTAAATTTGGTAAGATTGAAATGTGGATTCTTGATGTGATTGGTACATTACATGAATTTGTGTTGTGACCCTTTAATTGTAAAGATGCGTTCCAATATGATCACGATGCTAATTGATAACTTAAAAAAGGTGCAAGAAATATGAATTACGCATTGAAATGGCAAAACCTTAAATGAGGATTGAGCTTCATATATTATGCCAAGCTATATGAAATCCTTTATGTATAGAGATGTTGGAAGTAATCAAATGAATTTGGGAAATAGAGTTAGAGTATGGCCAATGTGCCGAGAACTTGAATTATAATGGTACCTAGTGATGACTGTGACATTGGAACATGTGAAATTGATTATGAAATGATCCCCGACTTTGCTTTCAATAACTGACTTCAATAATAAAGTGCCTAAAGGCTTTATACACAATTTATGGCATAAGTGGCTATTCGAGACAATGTCTTGCCTTGTGAGTACATTCAATGTGATGTGAGTTGTTACATACTTCGATGTTTAAATTGTATATTGTCATGATTGCAAAAGAATGATTCAAGAACAATTTGTGTAATTTCTAGCTTAAGCCTTTGATGTGAAATGTAAATGACGTGAAGTATGTCAAAATGATGTGAAATATGTGAAAATAATGTGAAATGTAGGAAATAAGAGACTGAGCTATGGAATGTGGCCTAGTTCCAAGTATGATGCGATATTTGTGGCCCCAAGTGCCTAGAATTGATATATGTGAAAGAAATATTGAAATGAGATGAGTAATGAAAAAGGAATAACGTCTTGGTAAGACGGCCTAGCCAATCAGGCCGTGATCGGACATCATAATGAATACATGGTGGCATTGTACTGATATTGAATTCTTGAAACTGAGAATGAAATTGTGATTGAGCTATATGTCTCAAATGAGGCGACCTATCCGATCGAGTCATGATCGGACTCCGTTCAGTAAAACGGTGGTATTATGATTAATAACAAGGATACAATGCCTTGGCAAGGCGGCCTAGCCGATCGGGCCGAGATCGGACTCTGCTTAAGAAAGCGGTGGTATTATGACTGACTTTGTGAAATGAAAAGGAAAGATGAGATTGTGAATGGAATGTATGCATCGAGTGAGGTGGCCTATTCGATTGGGTCGAGATCGGACTCCGCTCATAATAGCGGTGTTATTGGAAACAAATGATGAATAATGTGGGATGCCCCAAACTAAAGATTATGGAAACATAATGTGAAAATCGTATGATTCTTTTAGTGCCCACACTAAAGATATGGGAATTGAGTGAAAGTTATAAAATTCTTTGATTTGATGACATAGTTACTGCTAAAGCTTTCGATTGACATTTGTTATTTCTTTAATCTAGTTTGATAATTCTCTCTAATGAACATGTGTTGAAGATTGATTTTCTATTTTATGATAGTTCTTTCTAACTAGATGGTGTTTAGTTATATATATTAGTGCTATTCAATGACACTAACGTCCCTTTTGTCGGGGCGCTGTATCATTTTGTGATACAGATTGTTCCATAGCGAGCGGCAATGGCCGCTGATAGCAGTATCCTCTTCCCAACAGACTTGGTGAGCCCCACTCTATCCCGGGGTCATGTCATGTATCTTTGTTCATTTTCTCATCATGTACTTTTCATTTGAGGTATAGCCGGATGCTTGTTGCTGGCATTTCTATATTATTCTTCTGTTATATTTAGAGGCTCCGTAGACAGGTTAAGGGTAGTGCCGGGTATTGGAATTTAGAATAGAGGCGTTGATGTTTGGCAGTGATGTAAGAAGCTTGTAATACCTTCAAAATGGCAGATGAAGTTGCTAATGAAAATGAAATGGAACGCATTAATGATATGTTTATATAATTTGATTAATAGATTCCATCTCTTATTTATTCATGAGTTAGTTTGGGTAGAAGGAGACCTGACAGGCTTGCTCAGTCGAGTTTACTCGTTTGAGCGCCGGTCGCGCTCCCCAAATTTTTGGGGCGTGAAAAACTTGGTATCAGAGCCTAAGGTTTTAATGTATCCTAGGATGTCTTAGATCCATGTTTGGTAGAGTCCTTCTTATCGGTGTGTTGTAAAACACATCAATACGTTGGAGGCTATTTGGACATTTAGGAATTTCTTCCTTCTTTGATATTCCAGATCATGCGATATGGCTCAAGATAGGGAGCTAATTTACTCTCTAAGTATTATTCTCAAGATTGGTAATTTTGATACCATAATCAGCGAATTTGAAGATGTAAGGAGGGATTTATCACACCATTAAGTCCAAGTGGATTACCCAAGGACTTGTTAGAAGAATGTGTTGAGCCATGAAGTGATTGGTAGAACTTGTTGTTAAGGAGAGTACCTTTGTTCCAACTAATTTCATTGCACCACCATATCATGTAGTATATCATCAGTATGTATGTATAACTATGACCTTGTAAAATCACCTTGTTTGGTGTACGAATATTTGGCATGTGATATCTACGTGGATTATTTGTCAAATTATTGTGATTGGTTTGATTTGAGTTTTTGTGGTTAAGTCTCCTGATATAATGATGCAAGTAAATTCCAGAAAACTTAATGCGTGATTGTGAAAGTATTACATGGTAGAGCTGTGAAATAAACGTTGGAAGAAAATCGTATGACACAATTGGAACAACTGTGGTTATAACATATTTGGCTTGTTGTGGGTAATTATTATGGTTACATAAATTGCATATTAATTGTCGAAAATGATGGAAAATGGTATTGATGACTACGGAAAATTCTCGTGAATTATTACGGTTGTGTTCTTGTGGCCTGGAGCCATGTGATTGAGTGGTGACCTATTATTGTTTTGATAAATGTGATTGTCCGGTGGGATCAGGGTTGCGCTCCGCAACACAAAATGATAATCTCAAAAGTGTTTTAACCTCATTGTCATCCTTATGGGCTTATGGCATAGATTCCTTATGTCAGCTAACCGTAGGAGTGTAATTCAACTTCATATAATTTGAAACCCATATTGCATTCAAGGTGCCAGAATATTCTCAATCTTTGTAATTGGATTTTCCCTACATTCCAGGAGGCAACTGGGTCATGTGCTTGAATATTCTTCCTTAATGGTCTATATTGCCAACGTACTACTTACCTATATGCACCATTTGTCAAATGATTGATGTCATCACAATGATTAACCATATCAGCATCATTGATAGAAATTTCATGTCTCTTAGCATGTAACCTCATGAAATACTCTACCCAGTGCATTAGTGGATTCCTAAATAACCCCAGCCTGATATTGAACTCTGTTGTTCCTCGTTGTATTAGATCCATTGGGAAATGTAAGTTCAGACGAGTAAAAGATGAAGCTTCATAGTGTGATCATGTATATATTTGATAGGTAATTACATGGTCAGTTTATGATAGTACATCCTAGAGTAATTGTTGAAGGTCATCAAGGGTTTAGCGTGAGTGTTCGCCTAGAGATTTAGAGTTTGGAGGGTGAGCTGGCTATTCTCAATATTTTCTCCTGAAGATGTTATGTGAGTTGATAATAAAGGTTGCATAAGGGGTCCCACATTAGGCCGCACTAGGAGTGTGAAGTGTCCCCATAGTTGTTCGCCATATATTTTGTGGATTCACATGTCTATGTCCAAGAAAGTAGGTGGAGATCAATTGTGTATCAATCCGGCGGAAATTATTGAATGTGAAGTTAGTGGATAGTTAGATTATGTGAGATATGTACTTGTTTTTCTCGTTAAGTAAGTTTAGGGGTCAAAATTTTCATATGAATGTACTCTGGCAAAGTCTGTAATTATAAGAGGCTATTGAAGGCCGAGAGTATTATGGAAATAAAATATTTTCTCTTGATTGCATAGCAATTGGTTTTGATTTGAAAGGTACCTTCTAGGTGTTATGATTTAAAAGTGTGCGGTCCATGCATAGGTATAATCATAATAAAGCAGTTCTTGTAATGTTGAGGTTCTTGTCATTAAAATATAAATATTGTGGTGCGTTATCGAGTTGAGGAGGCCACATGGGAAATGGAAGATGAAGTGAAAGAAAAATATCACCATCTGTTTGAACAAGTTTAGTAGTGATCGTGCGAACTTTTATCTCTAAGAAAACTAATGTTGATTTCCATTTGGTGCAAAGACACCCCATATCTCCCCTAAGCGCTTTACTATTGTAACTCCTTAAGTTTTACAAGAATTGTAAGTGTTATGATTATCTCAGTCATGTGCAAACCCTTTTTTTTTGGTAAATGAAAGTTTTGTAAGAACTCTCGTGATAAGTGAATGGTTAATGGTGGTGTATATTGGTAAAGATTAATTAAAATGTGTATAGTGTATTGGTTGAATTGTATGGGGCTCATTGAAGTGACAAAACTATGTGCTAAAACTGTGTCAAGCGATTGAATATGTGCAAGTGTTGACGAAATGAAGTGTGTACCAGGTGTAGGGATAATAGGAGTTGTGTAATGGTGCTTGGAAATATGTTTTTGGGGCTCTCTGACAGGTTGATATGTCCAAATTACAAAGGAAACTTTGACGAAATTTTCTAAAAATAGGGGAGTTAGTGAAAATTTGGGATCTTGCATATCATGTTTTTGTTATTTTCAAAGCCTACTAATTTTCAAAATTCTCATTCGAGGACGAATGATCCTGGGGGGGATGTAAGGCCCCGAAAATTTTTACTAAGTAACCTAGGATTTTGTGGTGCCACATAGGCTAATATTTTATATGCTATTAACATGGTGTAACTCAATTTTATTTTTGTGAATATGTGTATAAGTCTTATGGTAAGCAATATGGGGTCCAAGGAAAGGCTAGGTCTAGGAAGTATTGGAAAGGTTCACAATAGGCTAAAATTCCGAATGAGCTTGCACTAGTCCATACTTTGAACAAGCACACATAATTATGTGTAAGGTTTTATGTTGTGAATAACCTATCAGATGAAAGGTCTTTGATTCTAGTTTCCAACGCTTCAAACCGTTCGTTATTCAGACATTCTTACAGAAAGTTATGATCAAATTGCCAAATACAGGGAAGAGTTTTCCACTACCGCGCTGCACCATGCGCCGTCCCATGCAGCGTGACAGTACAAATTATCATAGAACCTTCAATTTCGTTTTTGAAATATTTTCCATTACCACGGCGCACCATGCACCGTCCCATGCAGCACAACTGTACAAAAATCGGGCTTTTGTTATAAAACGACCTCATTTCGCTAAATAAATGCGAGGGGTCATTTCTTGAGCAAAATTCAGATATTATTAGAGTGAGAGAGTGCCCTAGAGTGAGAAAGTATCCCTCATCAATTCTTCTACAACACTTGCTCAAATCTTGAAGGATTAACAAGAAATCCACAATAGTCCTTCATCATAGATGTAAGAATCTACACCATAACCCTTTAATTTCGAATTTTAGCTAAAGATGGGTATTTATCAAGAAAGTTTGTGGGTATTGGAGTTGTTATCTTGCTTGCATGTATATTAAAATGGTATCGAAACATTGTTGGGCTTAAAATGGTAAAGTTTGGGTTGTGGATTGACGAAATCATGTATAAAAGAACCATAAATATATAACGCGCATATAGTGTTTGATAAATTAACTTAAAATTATAATCATCTTCCTAATTTTGGTTCAGATTGTTATATTTCCAAAATAGATTGAAGTTGCTAAGAGTTTCGGAATTTTTTAAGAATTTAAGGAAAGCTCTATTGAGGTATGTATGGCTAAAACCTCCTCTTCTTAGGAATTGACCTCCTTTGGTGTTCATGCAAATGTTGATAAGACCAAAATTTGATTGATGTATTGATTGTTAATTCATATGAATTAGTGTTGCAATATATATATATATATATATATATATATATGTGTGTGTGTGTGTGTGTGTGTGTGTGTGTGTGCGTGCGTGCGTGCGTGAGTGCGTGCGTGTGTGTGTGTGTCAAAGGTATGTCAATGTGTTCAATATGCTATCCTTGGAAATTTAAGGATATGAGAACAATATGAACCATAAGTTGAAATGCCTAGACTTTAAGTCAAGTTTAAACTGCGATTTTGATGCCAAATTGTGTGAAAAAACTCATTATGGTTGATCCTCCAAATTGCTCTTATGTGTACCAAATGTATTCGATTGATTGTGTCCGGTTGTTGGTTGTGTGAAAAAATATTTTGAAGTGAAGTAAGTGACTGTGTAAATGTGGTAAGATTGAAATGTGGATTCTTGCTGATTGGTACATTACATGAATTGGTGTTGTGACCCTATAATTGTAAAAATGCGTTCCAATATGATCACGATGCTATTGTTGATAACTTAAAAAGGGTGCAAGGAATATGAATTATTCATTGAAATGCTAAAACCTTCAATTGGGATTGAGCTTCATATATATGCCAAACTTTGTGAATTCCTCTATGTATAGAGATGTTAGAAGTAATCAAATGAATTTGGGAAATAGAGTTGGAGTACGGCTAATGTGCCGAGAACTTGAATTATAATGGTACCTAGTGATGCCTATGACATTAGAACATATGAAACAGATTATGAAATGAGCCTCGACTTTGCTTTCAATATATGACTTCAATAATAAAGCGCCTAAAGGCTTTATACACAATTTATGCAATAAATGGCTATTTGAGACAATATCTTACCTAGTGAGTACATCCAATGTGATCTGAGTTGTTACATCCTTCGATGTTGAAATTGTATATTTTCATGATTGCAAACGAATGATTCAAGAACAATTGGTGTAATTTCTTGATTATGCCTTTGATGTGAAATATGTGGAAATGATGTGAAGTATGTCAAAATGATGTTAAATATGTGAAAATGATGTGAAATATAGGAAATATGAGATTGAGCTATGGAATGTGGCCTAGTGCCAAGTATAATGTGATAATTGTGTCCCCAAGTGCCTAGGAATTGATATATGAGAAATATATATTGAAATGAGATGAATAATGAAAAAGGAATAACGTCTTGGTAAGACGGCCTAGCCGATCAGGCCATGATCGGACACCATACCGCATACATAGTGGTATTATACTGATAATGAATTCTTGAAACTTAGAATGAAATTGTTATTGAGGTATATGTCTCAAATGAGGCAACCTAGCTGATCGGGTCGTGATCAGACTTCGTTCAATAAAGCAGTAGTATTATGATTAATAAGAAGGAAATAATGCCTTGGCAAGGAGGCCGAGATCGGGCTCTTCTCAAGAAAGCGGTGGTATTATGACTGGATTTCTGAAATGAAAAGGAAAGATGAGATTGTGATTGGAATGCATGCCTCGAGTGAGGTGACCTAGCCGACCGGGTCGAGATCGGACTCCGCTCATAATAGCGGTGGTATTGGAAACAAATGATGAATAGTGTGGGATCCCCAAACTAAAGATTATGGAAACATAATGTGAAAATCGTATGATTCTTTTAGTGCTCTCACTAAAGATATGGAAATTGAGTGAAAGTTATAAAATTCTTCGATTTGATGAAATAGTGACTATTAAAGCTTTCGATTGACATTTATGATTTCTTTACTCTTGTTTGATAATTCTTTCTAATGAGCATGTGTTAAAGATTTATTTTCTATTTTATGATAGTTCTTTCTCACTAGATGGTGTTTAGTTATACATACTAATGCTATTCAATGGCACTAACGTCCCTTTTGCCGGGGGCGCTGTATCGTTTTGTCATACAGGTTGTTCCACAGCGAGCGACAATGGCCAGTGATAGCAGTATCCTCTTTACAGCAGACTTTGTGAGCCCCACATTATCCCGGGGTCATGTCATGTATCTTTGTTCATTTTCTCATCATGTACTTTTCATTTGAGGTATAGCCGGAACCTTGTTGCTGGTATTTTCATATTATTCTTACGTTATAATTAGAGGCTCCGTGGACAGGTTGTGGGTAGTATCGGGTATTGAAATTTAGATTAGGAGTATTGATGTTTGGTAATGATGTAAGAAACTTGTAATACCTTCAAAATGGTAGATGAAGTTCCTAATGAAAATGAAAAGGAACTCGTTAATGTTATGTTTATATAATTTTATTAATGGAGTCCATTTCCTATTTATTCATGAATTAGTTTGGGTAGAAGGAGATCTGACAGGCTTGCTCAGTCGAGTTTACTCGGTTAAGCGCCGATCGCGCTCCCCGAAGTTTGGGGCATGACAACGATGTGTTATCCGGGGTTTAAAACCCTCAGGATATCATTTACAATCATTACTCACATCAAACCAAAAAAATCTCTTGCTCACGACGCCATTGCCCCTCAAATTGGCCTCCATGCACGTCAAATCTATCCAAAGTAAGAACGAATACATCACACTATGCTATGGGAACAAGGCCCAAGAGAAATCAATCAATATCGGGCGCAAATCCCGAAATTACCAAAATTCGAGCCCTGGGCCCACCTCTCGAAAATTAGAGATTTTCACATCATTAGATTCCTTATAGTCTCACGAGTTCATACATATCAAAATCTCTCAAATCTGACCTCATCATCCTTCAAATTCCAATTAAAAGTTCAAAATCTGAAGCCCCGCTTCTTCGATTTTTAGCTTAAGTTCCATGAATTTCTTGGTTAGTTTCACAATGGAATCACGTTTTAAGTTCAAAAATCTTACCTCCAATAAATTCTTCTTGAGTTCCTCTTCAATCACCCTCAAAGAGCTCTCAAAATGTTCAACTATGGAGTAAAAATGACCGTAAATTGCGGATGAAATAACTTATAAACTTTCTATCTAGTTTTGATATCTGTTCATCGCGATCGTGGCCCAAACCTTGCGATTGCGAATAGAAAAATTCCAAGACTTCAAATACACGCTAAGCGAACATGACATATGCACTGCGAAGGCGATGACTTCACTTCTCATACTATGCGAATGCGAGACCTCTGGTGCGAACGTGAAGAGCAATAATCTCTGAATCCCAAATCCTTATACGCGAACGCAGGAAGCCTCACACGAACGTGAAGAACAAACATCTAACCTTCCGCAAACGTGAACGCGAAGGGAAAATTTTCTACCTTCCAATTTTCCTCCTACGCCATCGCGATATATGCGACGTGATCGCGAAGGCTTAAATGCCTCAATATCTGAACAACAAATCTGCAACTTCTCAAAGCCAAAAATGGTCCGATTAACCGAGGCCCCCGGGACCTCAACCCAAAACACAAACACATCCTCAAACCTCCTTCAAACTTGATCCAATCATTACAACACCTCAAATAACATCAAATTACCAAAAATTCATCGAATTCAATCCTAAGATTTCTAAAAACTTCCGAAATATGCATTCGATAAAAAACCCAACCAAACCATGTCGGAACAACCTAAAATTTTGCGCACACATTCCAAATGACATCACTAAGCTCTAACAACTCTCGGAATTCTATTTTGACCCCCAGATTAAAATCTCACATACAACTGGATATTGCCAATATATTAACTTCGCAATTCAAGCCTAATTCTTCACCGGACCTCTAAAACCAATTTCGATCTTACTCTTAAGTCATAAATTACCTAAAGAAGCTAACCAACTCGTAAAAATTTCGATCCGAGCTCATATACAAACGGGTCAATTGTTGGTCAAATATTTCAAAATTTTAAGTTACAACTGAGAACCATTCTTTCAATTTTATTCCGATTCCCGTGAAAAAGTATATACACAATCATCGTTAACATCAAAATTAAGTTTTAATGTAGATGGTGAATTTAACACTCATCTAAATAATAAGGCAGTGAAATTAGGACAAACAAATCATTTGATGCGTTTTCTACATAGAGTATTTAATTTAGGCTATATGGAACGTAATAAGAAGTTTGTCATGACAATACCAAATAATTTACAATAACATATTCCGCACTAAGTACTATAGTGGTTAATTAGCTATGATCCAAAAGTATTTAAGCGAAGTCTACAGCTGTAGCAGAAACTAATTAAATATAACATAGCAATAATAATACTAAATAATCCACAACAAACATTACCAGTAGTCAATTAGCTCTGATCCAAAAAGGACCTAAGCGAAGTCTACAATTGCATCATAAGCTATTTGAACATAACATGACAATATAAAGGTTTTCTACGGTCCTAGAGATTCTGTATATTAACTTATCATGCTCCAGACTTTCTAGAGGATTTTCACATTAATATTCTGTTAACTTTAGAACTTTTGAAGAAAATCGTTGTCACGATTCTAGTTCATCATTTGTGAATATGTCATGACGTGTCTTTACGATTAGGTAAGTCTAACACATTGCGGAAGTAACAACATTTATGACATTTGTAATCCAAAAGCTAAATAACATGAGTAATCTACTGAGATAAAAACACAATAATCAATAGAACCATATGAATATAATCTACTGCGAGAATCTAGCAAAATAATAAATAATACAGTAATCGCGAACTACATAGTAGGTAAATAGAAGTGCAAATCGCCATCGGATACCGAATGACCCAAATCTATTCAAACCAATTACATAATGTAAATAACATCGCAAGTAACTAATTCAACTATTAAAATTAAAGCTAAGGTGCGAAAATAGGTAAAAATAACCAAAATGCACCTCAAGAAAACGTCTCGGAATCAAATACTTTTTACATTTTTAGAAACCTCGTACTCTCACGAGTCTAACCATATAAAAATCTCCCAAATCGGAGGTCAATTGCCCCCTCAAAACTTAATAATTTAACCAATGAACTTTCACCCATTTTACCCAATCTTTGATCCTTAATTCGAATTTAAGAGATAAATTTAACTACTAAATGATGGAATATAACTAGAAAGGATCATAGAAACGTTACCTAGTAATATTCTCTTCGAAATCCTCTCAAAATCTTCGTTACCCGATCTCCAAATTGAATTTTTCAACTTTTGAAATTAAGCCTCGGATAATTCCTTATCAGAACAGTGGTTTCCGCTTTTGCGGTCCAGGAACTGCTTCTGCGGTCCCGCTTATGCAGACAAACCACCGCTTTTGTGGTTCCACTTGAAATGACCAGAGTCCGCTTCTGCAGAACAATAACCGCATATGCGGTTCCGCATGTGCGGAAGGAGACCGCTTCTGCAGTTTTCCTAAAGAGATGTGAAAAACTGCCTTTGCGATGGACCAGCCACATATGCGGCACCGCACCTGTGGAACCCGAACCGCAGGTGCGTTTATGATAGAAGGTTGAAACCTCCGGCAATCCATTCAACTCCAAATTCTTCCATCACCCACCCGAAATCATCCCGAGGCCACCGATACCTCAACCAAAAGCACCAATACGACCTAATACCTTATTCAAACTCGCTTGCATCATCAATGCACCATTGTTAACATCAAAATCCTTGAATATCAGTAAGTTAAACCCTAACACTGCACATCATAGCAAACAAAAATAGCAGAAATGAATCTAGGGGAAGTAGTTAATGGTCGAACGGGGCATAAATTCCAAAGACGACCGGCCGGGTAGTCACATCCTCCTACACTTAAACATTCGTTCGTCCTCGAACGAGCATAGAGAACATACCTGAAGTAGCAAAAATATAAGGGCATCGGTTGCGCATATCCCGCTCGGTCTCCCATGTCGCCTCCTTTGACCTAAGCTTTTTGACCTGCCTGTCCAATATCACCACTGGCTCCTCAACTTAGAACAAGTGATTGTCCAATTAGACTGAAGTGAACTCCAACACATGAGACGGATCATCGTGATATCTCTTAAGTATCGAAACGTGAAATACCAGATGAACCCCGGCCAAACTGGGAGGTAAGGCAAGCTCATAAGCAACCTCCCCAACTCGTTTCAAAATCTCAAAAGGTCCAATGAGCCTTGGGCTCAACTTCCCTTTCTTCATAAACCTCATGAAGCCTTTCATAGGCGAGACCCGAAGCATAACCCGCTAACCAACCATAAAGGAAACATCACAAACCTTCTGGTCCGCGTAACTCTTCTGTCTGGACTGGGCCGTACGAAGTCTGTCCTGAATCACTTTAACCTTCTCAACCGCATCCTGGACCAAATCAGTGCCCAATAGCCTGGCCTCACCCGGCTCAAACCAAATCACTGGGGATCTGCATCTCCTACCATATAAAGCCTCATACAGTGTCATCTGAATACTGGACTGATAACTGTTGTTGTATGAAAACTCAGCCAATGGCAAGAATTGATCTCAAAACCCTCTGAACTCAATCACGCAGGCACTGAACATATCCTCAAGAATCTGAATGATGTGCTCAGATTGTCCGTCCGTCTGAGGATTAAAAGCTATACTCATAGTCACCTGGGTACCCAACTCCTGGTAGACGGCTCTCCAGGACCGTGATGTAAACACTGAACCTTAAACTCAATACCCTCTAAACTCAAATCACGCATGTATGGAGCATATCCTCAAGAATTTGAATGGTGCGCTCGGACTGTACGTCCGTCTGAGGGTGCAAAGCTGTACTCATAGTCACCTGGGTACCCAGCTCATGCTGGATGGCTCTCGAGAACTGTGATATAAACACTGAACCCTGTTCGAGATGATAGAAACTGAAATGTTATGCAGATGGACAATCTCCCAGATATAGATCCCCGCTAACCGCTCCACAGAGTAAGTATTACACACTGGAATGAAATGAGCGGACTTGGTCATCCGGTCGACAACAACCCAAATAGAATCAAATTTCTTCGCAGTTAGAGGGAGACTAGTTACAAAGTCCATAGTGATTTTCTCTCATTTCCACTCCGGGATCTCCATCTGCTGGAGTTACCCTCCCGGTCTATGGTGCTCAGCCTTTACCTGTTGACAGTTGAGGCATCTAGCTACAAACTCTGCTATGTCCTTCTTCATCCGCCTCCACCGGTAATGCTGCCTCAAATCATGATGCATCTTCACAGCACCCAGATGGATAGAGTACCGCGAGCTACGGGCCTCTGTCAATATCAACTCTCGAATATCATAAATATCGGGTACAGATATCCGGCCTTAAATCCTCAATACCCCGTCATCTCCAATAGTCAGATCCCTAGAATCGCCATGCGGAACTGTGTCCCTGAGGACCAGCAAATGAGGGTCATCATACTGCCGCTCCCAGATACGATCGAACAATGAAGACCATGAAACCACACAGGCTAGAACCCGACTGGGCTCCGAAAGGTCCAATCTCACGAACTGACTGGCTAAGTCCTGAACATCCATCACCATGGGTCTCTTTGAAGCTGGTAAATATGCAAAACTCCCCAAACTCTCCGCCCGAAGACTCAAGGCATCAGCTACCACATTAGCCTTGCCAGGGTTATAAAGAATAGTAATATTATAATCCTTCAATAGCTCCAACCATCTCCTCTGGCGCAAGTTCAGATCTATCTGCTTAAACAAGTGCTGCAAACTCTGATGATCCGTGTAAATATCACAAGGCACGCCGTACAACTGGGATAGAATCAACAGAAGGGTATTAGCACTGACATCTCTCACATAAGCTAAATACCCAGCGCCCCTCTTTTCAACCATACGTTGAGCCTTAAGAAAATATATAACTCTACTAGGAGTGTGCTCAAAAGTACCACTCCACTCAATACGCGGAATGCATGGCATAGCCAGCGTCACGGTCTTTGTGTGATAATAAAGAATAGCATACTGGGGCGACAACCAGACCATGCCCAAGATAATATCAAAATCAACCATATCGAGTAATAAAAGAACTGCCCCTGTCTCAAAACCACGAATAGTAACCAAACATGACCGATAAACGTGGTCCACAATAAGGGTAATCTCCCACGGAAGTAGAAACAAAAATAGGAGAGCTCAACGTCTCTCGGGCTATACCCAAATGTGCAGCAAAATAAGATGAAACGTAAGAATAGGTAGAGCTTGGATCGAATAGAACCGATTCCTCTCTGTGACTAACCAATATAATACCTATGATAATATAATTGGAGGTAACATCCTCGGCACGATCAGGAAGAGCTTAATATCTGGCCCGGCCCCTCCCTCGAGGGAGACCTCTATCTCCCTGATCTCTGCCCCTGGTTAGCTGGGTAGGTGGGGTGGTAGCTGGAGCTAGAATAATAGCCTGAGAATCTTGCTGGGAACGCTGCGGCTAAGAATGCTGTGGAGGTGCACTCCTGCCAAACCTTGGGCAATCCATCGCTACATGGCAGGTGTCCCCGCACTCTGAATAAGCTCTAGGAGGGCGCGGTGTCTGTGACTGACTAGGCATAGCCCTTCTGGACTGACCTCTAGAAGCACCCTGTGCAGGAGGCGCATTAGAAACCGGAGGTGCATAATAAGGCTCCTGAGATCTGGGAGGAGCTGGAGTACTGATGGATGAAGGAAGAGCTGAATGAACTAGGCAAGCCATACAGCCCCTACCATGATATCCTGCTGCTGATGTACAGGTACCGGAGAAGTAACCTAACTCTCGAGACCTCTTGGCCTCTCTCTCCTCTCGCTCTTTGGTGTGCATACCTTTTATCCTCCTAGCTATGCTCACTGCCTGCTCATAAGGTATACCTACCTCCAACTCTCGAGCTATTCCAGAACTGATGGGGGGAATAAGACCCTCAATAAACTGGCGAACCCTCTCGCGGACTGTAGCCACCAACGCCGGTGCATGTCCGGCCAAACTAGTATATCGGATGGCATACTCAGAAACGGTCATAGTGCCCTGGAGCAAATACTCAAACTCCATGCGCCATGCATCCCTGAGGCTCTGGGCAACACAGGCTAAGAGTAATACATGATACTACTCTAATCATCTGGAAAGTCTATTACAAGGAAGAACAGAATAACATCTAACTAACAAAAGGGGTAGAGTGAGAGAGAGACTCCCCGATCTACGCAAGCGGCAGATATACCTCAAGTCTCTGAATGCTCCATGCAGCTACTGTTAATGCCCCTACATACAGGTACCCTGATCTGCACATGAAAAACATGCGCAGAAGAGGCGCGAGTATACTGCAATGGTACTCAATAAGTGCCAAGCCTAACCTCGTTCGATTAATGACGAGGAAAGG
This sequence comes from Nicotiana benthamiana, assembly GCA_034376525.1. Classification (NCBI taxonomy): domain Eukaryota; kingdom Viridiplantae; phylum Streptophyta; class Magnoliopsida; order Solanales; family Solanaceae; genus Nicotiana; species Nicotiana benthamiana. Next base: position 101,611,683 of record CM067323.1, on the reverse strand, counting down.
TCGAGGCCCCTCTGAGATAAAAACATAATTATCAATAAAATAGGAAAGACAATATGAATATAATCTACTGCGAGAATCTAGCAAAATAATAAATTATACAATAACCGCGAACTACACAGTGGGTAAATAGAAGTGCAAATCACCACCGGATATCTACCATCTGAGATCTCCTGGTATCCACATCATATACTCGAGGGATCTCCTAGTATCCCGAGGAACACCTAGTATCCTCAATTTCACATAAGGGATCTCTTAGTATCCCAAGGATCTCCTAGTATCCTCCATTTCACATAAGGGATCTCTTAGCATCCCGAGGATCTCCTGGTACCCTCCATTTTACAATCATATTTGTGCCAGGGATCTCTTGGCATCCCGCACTCTCAGTCATAGAACAAAACCCATACAAGGAAGTTAGCGGAATGCCGTCCCGTAGTCCCAATTCGTAGTACCACACAATTCAAATAAGATAAGGTACTAAGTAAGAACAATTAATGGAATTTCTAAGTCTAGCATGCTTCACGTAGGACAGGTAATACTGTTTAAGCAATTAAGGAACTAAGTTAGTTAAACATGCTTATCCTAAGCTAACAAAGGTTAAATTGCATTTAGAATAGGCAAATTTGCAAGAAAACACAATTAAATATTCTAAGTAAAATGGAGTTTCAACAACCAGCACAAGTACACGCTCGCCACCTTGCGTACCGAGCATTTAAAATAACAAGTAATAGATCCTAAGGGGAGAGGTCTCCCACATAAAGTTAGACAAGCCACTTACCTCTAACCAATACAAAAATTACTATGAAACGATGCCCTTGCCACGAGTATCCAACTCCGAATGGCTCGAATCTATTCAAACCAATTACATAATGTAAATAACATCACAAGTAACTAATTCCACTATTAAAATCAACGTTATGGTGCGAAAATAGGTAAAACTAACCAAAACGACCCTTGAGCCAACATCTTGGAATCGAATAATTTTCACATTTTCTGAAACCTCGTACTCTCACGAGTCTAACCATATAAAAATCTCCCAAATCGGAGGTCAATTGCCACCTCAAAACTCAATAATTTAACCAATGAACTTTCACCCTTGTTACCCAATTTTTGATCTTTAATTCGAATTTAAGAGATGGATTTAACTACCAAATGATGGAATATAACTAGATAGGATCATAGAAACGTTACCCAATAATCTTCTCTTCAAAATCCTCTCAAAATCGCCCTTACCCGAACTCCAAATTGAATTTTCCAACTTTTGAAATCATTCCTCGGATAAACCTTTATCAGAACAGTGGTTTTTGCTTTTCTGGTCCCCCTTATGCGGACAAACCACCGCTTTTGCGGTTCCACTTGAAACGACCAGAGTCCATTTATCCACTTGAGCGATTGTTCTTGTATTCGTAGATTGTACTTGTTTCCTGTTCCGTTCTACTTATTGTTTTTACTAGATACTCGTCATTTATTGTATTCCTACTGTCTATTCATTTCATATTTATTGTTATGTTTATCTCATTAAGGCCTCAACCTTCCTCATCATTCTCCAACAGAGGTTAGGCTTGGCACTTACTGAGTACCGCTGTGGTGCACTCATGCTACTCTTCTGCACACTTTTTTTGTGCAGATCCATGTGCATCCATCCAGGCGTATCATCAGTGAGTCTGAAGCTTGCTATCAGAGACTTGAGGTATATCTACTGCATCCGCAGACCGGAGAGTCTCCGTCCATTCTATCCTGTAGTTAGCAGTATCCGTTTCCTATTTTTCTCCGTTGTATTAGACACTCAATAATTTAAGCTGTACCTATGTTCTCACAGCTTGTGTTGCCCGTGGGATTCCGGGTTTTGGGGATGTTTTTTCAAAAGTTGTGTGTTTAGTGTATGTGCCACGCGGCACCGTTATACATTTTTATTCTATTTAGTGTTTTTTACTATTTTATTCTGAACTGTTAAATTCCGCAATGTGATAGGCTTACCTTGTCGCGAAGACTGGGTGCCGTCATGACGGGTTCACAATTGGTGAACTAGGATTGTGACAAGTTGGTATCAGAGCTCTAGGTTCATAGGAGTCACGGGACACATGCCCGTTTATTAGAGTCTCACTGATCGGTACGGAGACATCTGTACTTATCTATGAGAGGCTATGTAACTGTTTAGGAAAAATCTTCACTTCATTGAATTCCTTGTCGTGCTATATTTTTGACATCGAATCTAAACTTCTGTTTTATATTCTTTCACAGATGGTGAGGACATGCATGACTCAAGACGATGAGGCACCCACACCACCTCCTGCAACCGCTATAGGAAGTGGCCGAGGTAGGGATCGTGGACGTGAGCGGGGTGTAGCCAGAGCACCTGTGCAAGTAGTCTCCGAGGTACCACCAGTATATCCAGTCAGGACTCAGGCACCTGACATGCCCACAACCACCACTAGTCCAGCTGTTCAAGAGGCATTGGCATAGTTTATGAGCAGGTATACTATGCTGTCACAGGCAGGGTTGCTTCCCCTTTCCTACAGCCACGTCTCAGGCCGGGGGAGGAGCCTAGAATCCCACCGCCTGCACTCCAGAGCATAGGGTCCATATGGGGCAGATTCCTGATATTATCCCTTGTCCAACCTGCAATACCGGTTCAGCCCGAGGATGGGGCACCTGCTTCGTAGGATGAGTAGCGTAGATTGGAGAGGTTCAAGAAGTATAACCCTCCTATTTTTATCGGGATAGCTACAAATGATGCGTTGGGGTTTTTGGAGGATTGTCACCGCATCATTCTGACCATGGGTATTACTGTCTCGAGCGGGGTTTCTTTCGCAGCTTTCCAGCTTCGGGGAGCCGCCTATGACTGGTGGCCCACCTTTGATTTAGACAGTCCGGATGGGGCTGCCTCCCTGACTTGGACTCAGTTTTTAGATATGTTTCAGAGGGAGTTTGTTCCCCAGAGCATCCGAGATGCATGGCGTGCGGAGCTTGAGCATTTGCGCCAAGGCCCTATGACTGTCTCTGAGTATGCCATCTGTTATACTAGATTGGCCATGCATGCACCTCCTTTGGTGGCTCTGTTCGTGAGAGGGTTCTTCGGTTTATCGAGGGTCTTATTCCTTCCATTAGGTTTGGCATGGCGCGAGAGTAGGAGATGGATATACCCTATCATTAAGTAGTGAGCATAGTGAGGAGGATAGAGAGTATGCATGCCAGAGAGCGAGAGGAGAGAGAGGTCAAGAGGTCTCGAGAGTCTGGTCATTTCTCTGGTACCCATACTTCAAGAGCAGGACGTCATGGCAGGGGCAATACGGGTTACCTAGTTCACTAAGCTCTTCCTTCATCTAGCAGTACTCCAGCTCCTCCCAGATCTCAGGAGCCTTATTATGCCCCTCTGGTTTCTAGTATATCTCCTGCACTAGGTTCCTCCAGAGATCAGTCTAGCAGGGGTGGGACCAGTCAGTCACATCCACCGCTCCCTCCCAGAGCTTGTTTTGAGTGCGGGGATACCCGCCACCAGGTTAGAGAGTGCCCCAAACGTGGGAGGGGTGTGCCTTCTTAGACTCCACAGCCTCAACATGCTCCACAAGGTCAGCAGGCCATTGTTCCATCTCCAGCGACCACTCCACCTACCCAGCAGCCAGGGGCTGGGATCGGGGAGATAGAGATCACCCTCGAGGGAGGGGCCAGGCCAGATTTTATGATATTCCTAATTGTACCGCGGCTGTCGTCTCCGATTTTGTTATCACATGTATTATATTTGTTAGTCCCAGAGAGGCATCGGTTCTATTCGATCCAGGCTCTACTTATTCTTACGTTTCATCTTATTTTGCTCCGCATTTGGTACAACCCGTAAGACCTTGATATTTACAGTTTATGTTTCTACTCCCGTGGGAGATTCCTTTGTTGTGGACCGCATATATCGGTCATGTTTGGTTACTATTTTTGGTTTTGAGACCAGGGCAGATCTTTTATTACTTGATATGGTTGATTTCGATATTATCTTTGGCATGGACTGGTTGTCGCCCCAGTATGCTATTCTTGATTGTCACGCCAAGACCGTGACACAGGTTATGAGTATTCCATGTATTGCGCGTGGTGGTACTTTTGATCACACTCCCAATAGAGTTATATCATTTCTTAAAGCTTAGCGCATAGTTGAGAAGGGATGCACCGCATATTTATCTTATGTGAGAAATGTCAGTGCTGATACCCCTTTTGTTGACTCTGTCCCAATAGTATTGGATTTCCCCGATGTATTTCCAGCTAATCTTCTGGGAATTCCGCCCGATAGAGACATTGATTTTGGTATTGATTTATTGTCGGGCACTGAGTGCATATCCATTCTCCTTACCGTGTGTCTCCTCCTGAGTTGAAGGAGTTGAAGGATCAGTTACAGGAATTTCTTGATAAGGGTTTTATTCGACCCAGCGTTTCGCCGTGGGATGCTCCTATCTTGTTCGTGAAGAAAAAAGATGGTGCTATGCATATGTGTATCGATTATCGTCATTTGAAAAAAGTTACAGTGAAGAACCGATATCCTTTTCCTCGTATTGATGATCTATTTGACCAGCATTAGGGCGCACATGTGTTTTCTAAGATTGATTTGCGCTCAGGTTATCACCAGCTAAAGATTCAGGAGCCGGATATCCCGAAGAATGCTTTCAGGACTCGATATGGTCATTACGAGTTCCTTGTCATGTCATTTGGAATAACCAGCTCCACAACACCTTTTATGAATTTGATGCACATTGTATTCAGGCCCTATCTCGACTCGTTTATCATTGTTTTCATAGATGATATTCTTGTATACTCCCGGAGTCGAGAAGATGATGAGCATCACCTGAGGATAGTGCTTCAGACCCTGAGAGAAAAGAAATTAAATGCAATGTTCTCAAAATGCGATTTTTTGTTGAGTTCTGTGGCATTTCTAGGCCACGCGATATCGAGTGAGGGCATTCGGGTGGATCCGAAGAAAGTGAAGGCCGTGTAGAGTTGGCCCAGGACCTTCTCAGCTAAAGAGATCCGTAGTTTCCTTGGCCTGGCGGAATATTACCGTCGTTTTGTAGAGGGGTTCTCATCGATTGCAACCCCTATGACTAGATTGACCCAGAAGGGTGCTCTTTTCCAGTGGTTAGACGAGTGTGAGGCGAGCTTCCAAAAGCTCAAGATGACTTTGACTTTAGCCCATATTCTGATTTTACCTACTGGTTCAGGGTTCTATACGGGTTAATGTGATGCCTCACGAGTTGGACTTGGAGGGGTGTTGATGCAGGATAGTAGGGTGATTGCCTACGCGTCTAGATAGTTGAAGGTACATGAAAAGAACTATCCTGTCCATGGCCTTGAGTTAGCCGCTATTGTTCATGCCTTGAAGATCTGGCGCCATTATTTGTATGGCGTGCCTTGTGAGATCTATATGGATCATCAGAGTTTGCAACTCTTGTTGAAGCAGTAGGTTCTGAACTTGCTCCAGAGGAGATGGTTTGAGCTACTGAAGGATTATGATATTACCATTCTTTATCACCCGGGCAAGGCCAATGTGGTAGCCGATGATGTGAGTAACTGGACGGAGAGTTTGGGGAGTTTGGTATATTTAACAGCTTTAGAGAGATCTATGGCAATGGATGTTCAGGCTTTAGACACTCAGTTCGTGAGATTGGACCTTTCAGAGCCCAGTTGGGTTCTAGCCTGTGTGGTTTCTTGGTCTTCATTGTTTGATCATATCAGGGAGCAGCACTATGATGACCCTCATTTGCTTGTCCTCAGGGACACAGTAGCATGGTTATGCTAGGGATGTGACTATTAGTGATGACAGGGTGTTGTGGATGAAGTGTCGGATCTGTGTACCTGATGTTGATGATATTCGGGAGTTAATATTGATAGAGGCCCATAGCTCGCGGTACTCCATCCATCCGGGTGCCACGCAGATATATCGGGATCTGAGCAACATTACTGGTGGAGGCGGATGAAGAAGGTATAGCAGATTGTTTAGCTAGATGCCTTGACTGTCAACAGGTAAAGGCTGAGCATTAGAGACCGAGAGGGTTACTCCAGCAGATGGAAATTCTAGAGTGGAAATGGGAGAAAATCACTATGGATTTTTTGACTGGTCTCCCTTTGACGATGAGAAAATTTGATTCTATTTGGGTTTTTATGGATCAGCTGACCAAGTCCGCTCATTTCATTCCAGTATGTACTTCAACTCAGCGAAGCGGTTAGGAGGGATTTATATCAGGGAGATTGTCCATCTGCACGACATTCTAGTTTCTATCATCTTAGACAGGGGTTCAGTGTTTACATCACGGTTCCAGAGAGCTGTCAAGCACTATTCACATTCTTGAGGATATGCTCCGTGCGTGTGTTATTGAGTTTAAAGGGTCTTGGGATCAGTTCTTGCCATTGGCTGAGTTTACATACAATAACAGTTATCAGTCCAATATTTAGATGGCTCCGTATGAGGCCTTATATGGTAGGAGGTGCAGATCCCCGATGGGTTGGTTCGAGCCGGGTGAGACCTGGGTATTAGGTACTGATTTTGTTCAGGATGCGGTCGAGAAAGTTAAGGTGATTCAGAATAGACTCTGTACGGCCCAGTCCAGAGAGAAGAGTTATGCGGACCGGAAGGTTTGTGATAGTTTTCTTTATGGATGGTGAGCGGGTTTTGCTTCGGGTCTCGCCTATGAAAGACGTCATGAGGTTTTTAAAGAAATGAAAGTTGAGCCCGAGGTTCATTGGCCCATTTATGATTTGGAAACATGTTTTGAAGGTTGTTTATGAACTTTATTTACCTCCCAGTTTGGCTGGGGTTCATCTGGTATTTCATGTTGCGATGCTTCGGAGGTATCACGGTGACCCGTCTCACATGTTGGAGTTCACTTCAGTCCACTTGGACAATGACTTGTCCTATGTTGAGGAGCTAGTGGCAATATTAGACAGGCAATTCTGAAAGCTCAGGTCAAAAGATATAGCTTCAGTAAAGGTTCAATGGCGGGGTCAGCCGGTCATTAAGGCAACTTGGGAGACCGAGCAGGATATGTGCAGCCGATACCCACATCTTTTTGCTACTTCAGGTATGTTCTATATGCTCATTCAAGGATGAACGAATGTTTAAGTGTAGGAGGATGTGATGACCCGGCCAGTCGTCTTTATAATTCATGCCCCTTTCCACAATTAACTGCTTCCCCTAAGTTCATTTCTGCTAATTTTGCTTGTTGGGACGTTCGGTAATATAATTCGGAGTGTTTTGGGACACTTAGTCTCTAAATGAGAGCTTAAGTGTTAGAAAATAATCCGTAATTAGAACAGTGCGAAGATGACCTCGGAATGGATATCCGATTGTTCCGTTATCTCTGTTAGGTGATTTTGGGGTAAGGAGCATGTTAAAATTGAACTTTGGATGTATGTAGCTCATTTTGGTTAGAAATGTCGAAAGTTAAAATTTTGAAGTTTCTGGTCTGATAGTGAACTTTTGATCCGAGGGTCGGAACGGGATTTCGGAAGTTGGTGCAGCACTGTCATGTCATTTGGGATGTGCATGCAGAGTTCAGGTCAATCGGATGAGTGTTGATTAGGTTTTGAATCGAAAGCGTATTTTGGATAAACTTGAAGTTCTTAGGCTTGAATCTTTGATTTGGTCAAGGTTTCGGTGGTATTTTAGGTGTCTTATGGATTGGTGCAAGTTTGAATGAGGTGTTATATGGTATTGGTGCCTTTGATTAAGGTCCCGGGGGCCTCGGGATGATTTTGGGTGGTTAACGAAAGAAATTCTAAGTGTGTAACAACTGAAGGTTTCAGGCCTCTAGTATTTTTGCTTCTGCGGCTTGGGGACCGTAGAAGCGGCAAGGGCGCCGCAGATGCGATTTTGGGGCTCAAGGCTAGGAACCGCAGAAGCGGTAGAGTTTTATGCAGAAGCGGACTCTCCTCTGCAAGTTATCGACTGAAGAAGCAGTAGGCCGATACATAAGGAAACTGCAAAAGCGATTGGATTCTCTGCAAAAGCGGGACCTCAGAAGCGGTCCCTGGATCCGCAAAAGCGGAAATCACTGTAATGTTAAGGGTTTTATGTGAGGCTTAATTTCAAAGTTTAAAAATTCAAGTTTGAGCGCGGGAAAAGGCGATTTTGAGAGGTTTTCGAAGAGTAAATTATTGGGTAACGTTTCTATGATCCTTTTTGGTTATATTCCATTATTTTGTGATTAAATCCATCATTTTAAATTCAAATATAGGATCAAAATTTGGATAATTTGGGTAAAATTTCTTTGGCTAAACTACTGAGTTTTGAAGGGGCAGTTTACCTCTGATTTGGTAGATTTTTATATGGTTAGACTCGTGAGAGTACGAGGTTTCTGAAATGTGAAAATTATTCGATTTCGAGACGTTGGCCTGAGGGCGTTTTGGTCATTTTACCTATTTTCACGCCTTAGCTTTAATAGTTATAGTGGAATTAGTTACTTGTAATGTTATTTACAATGTGAAATTGGTTTGAATAGATTTGGTCCACTCGGAGTCGGATACTCATGGAAAGGGCATTATTTCTTAGGAATTTTTGTATCGGTTCAAGGTAAATGGCTTGTCTAACTTTGTGCGGGGGACCTTTCCCCTTAGGATATCTTTGCTGTTGTTTAAATGCCTTCTGCGTGAGTGACGGGCGTGTACTTGTTCTAGTTGTTGAAAATTCATTTTACTTGACTTATTTAGACTTTCTTCACGTATTTAATTGTTAAAAATGCAATTTCACTTGTTTTAGAATAGGGAAAGCATGTTAGTAAGTTATTTGCTTTAATTTACTAAATTGCATTATCTGTCCTTTTGTGAGCATTATAGGCTATAGATCTTTACATGTTGCTTGTACTTGGCTTTAATAGTAAATTAGTACTTGGCTTTAATAGTATCTTATTTGCTTTAATTTACTAAATTGGTTAAATAGTGAATTGTTGTAATGTGTTTACGACTGGGACTATGGGTTCAATTCCCGGGAGATCCTCTGTTATTGGTATGATATACTACGGGTGCAATTCTCGAGGGATCCTCTGTTAATGATATGATAGACTACGGCTTTAATTACCGGGAGATCCTCTGTTATTGATATGATGAACTACGGGTTCAATTCCCGGGAGATCCTTTGATATTCGTATGATGGATTGCGGGTTCGATTCCCCGAAGATCCTCAGATATTGGTAAAAATGGACTGCATGTTCAATTCCCGGAGTTCCGTGTGGCATCCTGTATTGAGTGATTGTTCTTGTATTCGTAGATTGTATTTGTTGCCTGTTCCACTCTACTTATTGTTTTTACTAGATACTCGTTATTTACTGTATTCCTACTGTCTATTCATTTCATATTTATTCTTATGTTTATCTCAGTAGGGCCTCGACCGTCCTCATCATTCCCCAACAGAGGTTAGGCTTGGCATTTACTGAGTACCGCTGTGGTGTACTCATGCTACTCTTGTGCACACTTTTGTTGTGCAGATCTATGTGCATTCGGCCAGGCGTATCATCAGTGAGTCCGAAGCTTCCTATCAGCGATTTGAGGTATATCTGCTGCATCCGCAGACCAGAGAGTCTCCGTCCATTCTATCCAGTAGTTAGCAGTATTGTTGTCCTATTTTTCTCCGTTGTATTAGACACTCAATATATTAGAGCTGTTGTTATGTTCTCACAGCCTGTGTTGCCCGTGGGATTCCGGGTTTTGGGGATGCTTTTTCAGAAGTTATGTGTTCAGTGTATGTGCCACGCGGCACCGTTATACATTTTTTATTCTGTTTAGTGTTTTTTACTATTTTATTCTGAACTGTTAAATTTCGCAATGTGATAGGCTTACCTAGTCGCGAAGACTGGGTGCCGTCATGACGGGTTCACAATTGGTGAACTAAGGTCGTGACACGCGCGTTGCACGTCTAGGCCATATCAATTTTCACAAAATCAAAACAATTGTGGTTACAAGTATATTGTATATAATAGCTTTTGTTTGAAACTGTGACGACCTGAAGAGGTCATTACCTATTTTCTTATCCATTCTGTGCTTCTGAGGTCTTGAAAACCTCATTTAGATGTCTCGCTTTTCGTGCGCAATCCGAGTGTATAGCCGGAAAGTGTAAATATAAATTTGATAAAAATGGTAAGTTTTGAGTTTAAAAATAAATAAAATAACTTCGGTCAACATTTTAGGTAAACGGAACGGGATCCGTTATTTGACGGTCTCGGAGGGTCCACAGGAAAATATGGGACTTGGACGTATGCCCGAAATCGAATTTTGAGGTCCCAAACTGAAGAAATGAATTTTTAAATAAAATTATTTTCTAAAAATGTTTAAGAAAATTGGAAATGCAATCTGATTATACAGCGATAGTATCAGGCCCATATTTTGGTTCAGGTGCCTGGTACAGGTCTTATATATGTTTTAAGTCCTTCCAGTAAAATTTGGTTGAAATCAGATGTCGTTTGACGTGTTTCAGACTTAAATTTCTAGGTTGGAAACATGATGAAGTTTTTGGAAAAACTTTTGATTTTGAGGTTTGATTCATTATTTTTGAGGTCAATTAGGCGGTTTGATTGCACAGATAAGTTTGTAAGATGTTGCGGAGTTAGTACATGTGTTTGGTTAAGATCTCCGAGGACTGGGGAGTATTTTATAGCTATTTCGGGATGGTTTTAGCCTTGTAAAAGTTGCAAGGTTTTTGCAGTCAGTGCACAGGGAATTTGCTCTTCGCGTTCACGTGGTCTCACTTGCGAACGCGTAAGGCAAAGATCCCAACGGCCCAGTTTCTTCATCGCGAACACGAGCTTTGGGATGCCAATGCGTAGTTGAGGGGGGAGACCCTTCGCGAACACGGTCCTACATTCGCGAACGTGTAGAGTTCAAGGGAGGGGCCACCCAATTTGTTCATCACGAACGTGTTCGTTTGCACGCGAATGCGAGGGCTCAAGAAATTGTAGCTTCGCGATCTTACGCCCCATGACGCAAACGCAAAGGCCAAAAGGCCTAACCCATCGGGAACGCGAGAGGTCTGACGCGAACACGTAGCTATAAATTGCCCAGTTATTTTAAGTGTCTCTAAAGTTCTAGGGCGACTTTTAAAGCATTCTTTCACCATAAACTCTTGGGTTAGTAATCTTTAACTTATTTCCTTCCATTTTCTTCAACATCTATTGAATTGCTTGGCATAAAATATGTAATAAGGGTAGAAATTAGAGATTTGGGTAGAGTTAGGGCTTTTTAATTTTTCTTGATTTAGACCTCATTATGGGGTCGAATTTAAAAATAAATCATATATTCCGGCTCGTGGATGAATGGGTGATCTGATTTTGGTCCGAACCTCGTATTTTGACCAAGAGGGCCCGAAGTGTATTTTTTGGATTTTAAAAAGAATGATGGAAAAACCATAGTTAGGTAATGAATTTGAAGTGTTTAGCATTTGTTGATGTTATGATCTCATTTATGTATAGATACAATTGATTTGGAGCTAAATTTGAGAGAAAAAGCGGTAATTGAGAATTGATTTGGCCATGGAAGTTTGAGGTAAGTGTTTTGTCTAATCTTAGCTTAAGGGATTAGGCGTTGAGTCTTATTTTTATATGATAATTTGTTTGTAGTGACTCTTAGAGAGTCTGTGATATTATGACACCTGGTTTTGGGTATTGAGGTTTTGAAAGTTGTAATAGACGTAGCCTTGAGTTATAAAGTTGTTGACTTTTGCTTATTTATTTAATTCCGCAGTTTTCATATTATGACTGGCAATTGATAAAAGAAGTAATTTATTAATGAAAAATGTAGTTAAGTTTTGGCTTGCCTAAATCTCATTAGTAGGCACCATCACGACTCCCGAGGGTGGGAAATCCGGGTCGTGACAGAAACAGAACTATAAATTAAATTGTACAAAAATTTACCACTACAATACTTATAATTTATATATAACTATATTAGTTTTATTTTATCAGATACGAATATGTAATGGTGGTACACTACTAGAAATTCGGGAAAAAGCGACCGCAAAAAGCGACCAACTTTTGTCGCTTTTTGGCTAAAAAGCGATCACAAAGCGACCAAAGTAGCCTGGTAGCTATAATGATGGTCCCTTTTATTTAGGGACCAAAGTTGGTCGCTAATTAGCGACCAACTTTGGTCTCTACTCTAAATGGACAATTTTTCCTGATTTTGACTATAGAGACCAACTTTGGTTACTATATTAATTTAATAATATAATTTTGCGACCAAAGTTGGTCTCTAAATAAAAAAAATATTTTTTATTTATTATTAATCGTTAAAAAGTGACCAACTATGGTCTCTAATCCAAAAATTATATTTTAAAATAAGAAAACTAGAGACCACTATTGGTTGCAATTTAATTCAATTATTTATTTATTTTATTAATTTAGCGACAACTTTGGCCCTAAATACGTTAATTTAATTTAATTTTTAAATAGTAGCGATCAAATTTGGTTTCTATATTAGCAAAAAAAAATTTAATGATATTGCGACCAAATTTGGTCGTTTTTTTAGAAGTCTGGGAAAATAGCGACCAATGTTGGTCGCTTTTCTCTGGAAAAATATTTTTTTACTTGAAAAGCGACCAAATACAGGCCAACTTTGGTCGATTTTCTATGTATATTTTGCCAAAAACACTTTGTTTCTACAACTATACCACATGCCAGTCATACCAATTTCCTAAATAGGCATTTTATGCCAACAACAGCAACAATAAAAAGTAATTAAAAGCAACAAAAAATAAACTTCAATAGAACTAATCATTAAGCTAATAAAATTAAGTTAACGCTTATTACAAGCCCATTCGAACTAAAGAGAACGAACACAATACTAAATTGGTATGTAAATTAGTTTTAACACAATAGAACTAACACAGCGTAAATTAGTTCTAACACAATAGTATATAAAGTACTGAAGGAGTGTTCTTTCAGGATCCTCGTCTGAAAGTTGGATTGCCTCGCTGGGTTCATTAGGTGGTTGACTGTGTATGAATAACCCCGCGTCAGCTGTGAAGCGAATTGAACGTATATGAAAAATTATATTGAATTAGTATTTCAACTTCTATGTAAAAGCAAATGAATATATTTAATGAAAAGTAAAAAGCTTACATGTATGAAGTCGAGGCTCGACCCTCCTTTCTGAATCCGTTTCTTTCTTCTTCTTTACAATAAGAGTTTCATTGAATAGCTCATCTTGCTTTATTGGCATCATAAAGTTGTCTGGTGGCTTTGGTGATTATCCCCTTGCTCAGGATAAACTTTGATACAGAGAATAACTTAGATACGGTACATGACGGAGTGTGTCTTTGATGAATAGGTTATCTCATTAGCTACAATGATAATAAGAAGGCAACGACATGTGTTTCAAAAAATTGATGGTGTAGGTAGAATTTAACATTTCATAAGTATATAAAAGAAGTTATATAGAAATTCTCTACTTTACTTTCCAAGGGGAAAAGAAGTTTAATTGATAGTGACAACGTTGATGAAGACGGAATATTCTCCGTAGGTGGTATCAGTTCCTATAAAGCGGGTATCATAAGACTTTATGATGACAAATATTATAGGAAGTTTTGTTCTAAATTTTCTTTCAAGTCTGATCCACCAAGTTTAATATGATAATTGCGATATTTTTCGGATTCAGACACTTATTTGGCTGACAAAAGTATAGAAATGCTCTTAAAAAAAGTTGTGTCGGTCAAATCAGTATAGAAATGTCAAATCGGTTTTGTCGGTCAAATCAGTGTAAAAAAGTCTTAATCTTTTTCTAAGAGCATTTCCATACTTTTTTGGGTCAAATCAGTGTCTGAATCCGAAGAAATATCACAATTATCACATTAAACTTGTTGGATCGGACTTGAAAGAAATATTAGAAAAAAACTTCCTATAATCTCTGTCATCATAGAGTCTTATGATCCCCGCTTTATAGGAACTGACACGACATACGGGAAATATTCTTTCTTTATCAACCTTGTCACTCTCAACCAAACTTATTTTCTTGGTGGAAAATGAAGTACAGAATTACTCTATAAGCTCTTCTTTTATCTACTTAGGAAATACTAAATTCCTACCTACACCATCAGTATTTGAACACATGACATTGCCTTCTCATTATCATTGTCGCTATAATGAGAAGAACAATTAAAGGCACATTCCACCAGGTAGTGCACCTTAGTTATTCTTGGTGGAAGTTCCATTGCATGTCTAATAACGTCATCAACCTCTTCGCGGTACTATTACTCGGGATGAACTTGGATACAGAGAATAACTTGGATTCAGTACCTGACAGGGTATGTCTTTGATCAATTGTTTATCTCGATAGCTACAATGATAATGAGAAGCCAACGATATGTGTTTCAAAATAGTGATGGTGTAGGTAGGATTTAACTTTTCCTAAGTAGATAAAAGTGGATATAGAGAAATTCTCTACTTCACTTTCCAAGAGGAAAAGAAGTTTGATTGATAGTGACAACGTTGATGAAGACAGAATATTTCCCGTCGGTCGTGTCAGTTCCTATAAAGTAGGGATCATAAGACTTTATGATGACAAAAATTATAGGAAGTTTTGTTCTGAATTTTATTTCAAGTTTTATCCACCAAGTTTAATGTGATAATTCTGATATTTATAAGGATTCAGAGACTGATTTGACCGACCAAAGTATAGAAATGCTCTTAAAACTTTTTTTAAGAGCATTTTCATACTTTTCTCGGTCAAATCAGTGTCTGAATCCAAAGAAATATCACAATTATCACATTAAACTTATTGGATTAGACTAGAAAGAAAATTTAGAGCAAAACTTCCTATAATCTCTGTCATCATAGAGTCTTATTGTTGGAAACACGTTCTCAAGGCTTTATACTAAAACGTGTGTTCTTATGTGTAGGTTTTGATGAATGACAAACAAGCGCAAGTTGATATATGACGAAGTTCAAGTACAAGCGCACAATTGGTGGATAACGAGATTCAAGCACAAGACAAAGTTTTATAGTTCAAATGAGTCGCTCTTAATTGTGATCTTGATCCGACAACTTGACTCATGACGTGGCTTCTCTCGTAAAACTATTTTTTCCAAAATCATGCATATTTAATTTAATGCTAAATGATTTTAAATCATGCATATTTTCATTAGTCAAAATGATTTTTAAACATGCCTCTAAAATCTGGACTAAGATAATCGATTATGTACTTATGATAATCGATTATGTTAAGCCAAGACTGCATGACAATCGATTGTGAACTAATGACAATCGATTGTGTTAAGGCAGTGAGCATCAGGTTTGTCAAACCTGCATGACAATCGATTGTGAACCTTATGACAATCGATTGTGATGAGGCAGTGTCCATCAAAGCTTTTCAAAACTCAAAATAATCGATTGCGAAGCTAATGACAATCGATTGTGAAGAGACAGTGTCCTTCAGATTTTTCAAAGTCACAAAATAATCGATTGTGAACTCATGACAATCTATTGTGTTGAGGCAGTGACTTCCAGACTTTTTCAAAATTATTAAATAATCGATTGTGAGTATAAAACAATCGATTTTCACGAGGCAGTGTCTAAAATGATTTTCAAAGTCTGATAAATAATCGATTGTTAACATTGCACAATCGATTGTGAAGCTGACCGTTGTCGTAAAGTTTTCAAATACCGTCAGGTAATCGATTGTTGATTTTGTACAATTGATTGTTGATATTAAAATCTGGAAAGGATTTTTTGAACGTTGCTGAATAATCGATTATTGATTTGGTATAATCGATTGTTTTACGTAAAATCTGGAAATGATTTTTTGAACGTTGCCAATAATCGATTGTTGATCTTGGACAATCGATTGTTAAGCGTAAAATCTGGGATTGATTTTTGGAACGATTGGCAAACAATCGATTGTGGCTTCCTGACAATCGATTGTCACAGAGTAAAATCAGCAACTCTTAATTGGCAATTAGGCAACGGTAATGCCAAGTTTTTCAACTATAAATACAGCTTCATTTCAGTGTTTTAAACACAACAACACACAACAACTGATCATTCTATTGCTATTAGCTTGCATACTATTGTTTATCATTTTATATTCATTTCATAAAGCTTTTGAGAGCCAAAGTCTTGTCCATAGTTGTTGTGATCTTGAGCTTACTTCTTTTACTCATATCTACTCATTAAGGAGTGTTTTGTTTGAGTGTTTAGTGTTTTGTACACTTGTAAGAGAATTGTGATTCTCTTGTTGTAAGGAACTTGTGTTTCCTTGGTTGAAGTCTTGGAGTGTTGTATCTCCGAGCAAAGGTGTTGAGGCTTGTGTCCTCAAGTTGTATAGGTTTGTTGAGCACCCGTAAGCTTGACAAGTTAGTGAAAAATCTCGAGAGAGTCTCTCGGGGACTGGACTAGCCACGTGTTGTGGTGAACCAGAATACATCGGTGCGTACTTTATTATTTATCGCACTTATTTACTTCCTGCAATTTTTAAATTCCGCAAGTTAACGCTAATTTTTATTATAACGCTATTCACCCCCCCTCTAGCGTTAAGCGTATTATCTAACAATTGGTATCAGAGCCCAACTCTCTGAAGACTTTACAGTTTGAGAGAACCATCCATGGCTTCTACTCGTGACTCTTTTGCAGGAATTGATGAAGGACAATGCTCCACACGACCACCTCTATCCAACGGTACAAACTACACGTACTGGAAGGAGAGGATGAAAATTTTCGTTCAAGCAAACAACTTTAATCTCTGGAAGGTGATAACGAAGGGAAATCAAATTCCAACCAAAAAGGTTGAAAACGAATGGTTTCCCAAGTCCGAAGAAGAATATGACGTGGATGATATCCGAAAGGTTCAAAATAATGCTAAAGCAATTAATTTATTATATTGTGCTGTAAATGCTGGCGATTACAGGAAAATATCGTGTTGCACAACGGCAAAGGAAATGTGGGACAAGCTGGAAATTACGTACGAAGGTACGGACCAGGTAAGAGAAGATAAAATTGATTTCCTAACCCATGCTTATGAATTATTTCACATGAAGGAAGGTGAAAAGGTGGATGAAATGTTCGAACGATTTTCAATAATCGTAAATGACCTACATGCCCTCAAGAAGACATTCACGGATAGAGAACTGGTTCGAAAAATTCTTAGAAGTCTCACTCCGGCATGGCGATCAAAGGCCAACGCAATTCAAGAATCCATTGGCGTCTCAAATGTCACAACCGACGCATTAAGAGGTAACCATAAGACTTATGAATCTACAATACTTAACCCTTTTGTTGATGATCAAAGGAGGCAAAGGATAGCGCATAAGGCAAGCACAAGCCAACCTCAAAACGATGAGGACGGAGACAACGAGTTTGGACTCGTTATCAAAAGATTTCAAAAGTTCATGAGGAAGGAATATGAACGTAAGGGCAAAAAGCAAGGAGAACAAATAAAGTGCTATGAATGCGGAGAAACCGGGCACATCAAGTCAAACTGCCCAAACCTCAAAAAGGAAAAGAAACCTTTGAAAAAGCAACGTGCATATATATCTTGGGGAGGCGACTCCGGAGACGAGTCAAGCGAAGGAGAAGAAGACGAAGCCGCAAACTTTGTCTTATGGCGCAAGAAGACAAGCAAGATGAGGTATGTCAAATCTCTTCAAAAAACTTCTTTTCCCTAGAAGAAATGCAAAATGCTTTTGATGAGTTATATAGTGAATTTATTAAGGCTTCAAAAACTGTTAAAAGCATAAAAGAAAATGCTTCTTCAAAAGAAAAAGATTTTCAAAAACAACTCTCATTGAAAGAAAAGGATTTGGAAAAACTGGTTTTAGAAAATGAGAAGTTGAAAGAGGAAAACAAGTTTTTCGGAAAAAGAAGCGCCGACAAGCCCGAAAGCTCTATTAGAAATTGTACTTCTTGCATGCATCTCAAAAATGAAGTAGAAAGGCTTAAGGCAACCTTAGATAAGTTTAATTCTTCTCACAAAAACTTGAATGAGGTCCTTGTTAACTTGAAATCAACCAAGCATGGCATAGGTTTTAAGAATGAGCCTAAAGAAAAGGTTGATGCCAAACCCCAACCACCTAAGGCTCAACCTAGGATTAATAAAACAAATGCTTATCCTAGAAATAGCAATCCTAGAACAAATATGCATGCTAGACCAAATGTTAAACATTTTAGAAGACCTAGAAATGACCTACTACCTAGAAATGACGATCCTAGAAATGATGCATATTCTAGGCCAAACACTAGAAGGAGTTTTGAACCTTTTAGAACATCTAGACATGACCATTACTCTAGAAATGCTGCTCATTGTAGAACTAATAGTAGGAGAAATGGTTCTCATGAAATGCGCAATAGTCATAATGAAAATAGAGTAAATCATTTTCGTCCATCAAGTTACTACGAACCTAGAAGGATGCATAACCCCAACGTGACTTGTCATTATTGTAGACGCATTGGTCATATTGCTCCTGCATGTTTTACACGACATAGACATATCACTCAATCGCATCATTATGATATGCCTAACCCTCAAGGACCCAAAATGGCATGGGTACCTAAAACGCATTAATTTGTTTTGTAGGTGTGTTTGAAGGGATCAAATGTACTATTGTACCTTGATAGTGGATGCTCCAAACATATGACGGGAGACGAATCCAAATTCCTTCAACTAGAACACAAAGAAGGAGGAAGTGTTATTTTTGGTGACAACAATAAAGGAAAGATTATCGGCATCGGATCGATCGGTAAGGATGAAAATTCTTCTATTAAGCATATATTACTTGTTAAAGGTTTAAAGCATAATCTCTTGAGCATAAGTCAATTATGTGACAAGGGAAATCTTGCCTTGTTTGATTCGGATGAATGCTTAGTATTTAGACGTAGTGATTTCAAAATTATCCTTTGTTGTTTTAGAGTGGATAATATTTACATGGTTGATCTTGCTAATTCCTCACCCGAATATGTGGATTGCCTTATGAGCAAAGAGGATGATACTTGGCTATGGCATCGTAGAGTTGCTAATATAAACATGCATCTTTTGAACAAATTGATTTCACAAAACTTAGTTATTGGTCTTCCCAATTTGAAATTTGAAAATGACTCTATTTGTGATTCTTGTCAAAAAGGGAAGCAAACAAAAGCATCTTTCAAATTGAAAAACATTGTTTCAACTACTAGACCATTGCAATTGCTACACATGGATTTATTTGGACCATCTCGCATTGAAAGTCTAGGAAGAAATCGTTATGCTTTTGTGATTGTTGATGATTATTCTAGATTTACATGGACTTTATTTCTTGCCAATAAAAGTGATGCTTTTCAGAATTTTAAATACTTTCTTAAGCGTGTTCAAAACGAAAAGGAAACAACCGTCACTTCAATTAGAAGTGATCATGGGGGAGAGTTTGATCACAATCTCTTGGCGGACTTTTGTGAAGAACTCGGTATCGAGCATACCTTTTCCGCTCCACGTACACCACAACAAAATGGGGTGGTGGAAAGGAAAAATAGGTGTCTCGAAGAGATGGCTAGAACCATGCTCGAAGAGGCTAAGATTCCCAAACATTTTTGGGCGGATGCCGTGAGTACCGCATGCTACATCTTAAATAGAGTAGTCATAAGGCCTATACTCATGAAAACTCCCTATAAACTCTATAAGGGAAGGAAACCAAATATCTCCCATATTAGAGTATTCGGTTGTAATGTTTTATTCATAACAATGGCAAAGATCAATTGGGAAAATTTGATGCTAAGTCCGATGAGGGAATTTTCATTGGCTATTCTTCACGTAGCAAAGTATATAGGGTTTTTAATAAAAGAACTGAAACTGTGGAGGAATCCCCTCATGTTGTATTTGCCGAAAATAATGCTCGCTTGGCGAGAAAGGATTCCGGTTTTGATCTTGCAGGTATTTTAGATAGCTTGAAAGACAAAATACAAGTGGAAACGCCTAAGGAAAATAAAGATAAAATCTTGGAACAACCAACGGAGGAAGCGCCACAACTGGAAAATGAAACGAAAACGCCTAACGAGTGGAGGACAATCAAAGATCACCCTTTCGAACAGGTAATTGGCGACGTCGGAGAAAAGGTAAGTACTCGAAACTCCCTTAAGAACACCTTAGGTCATACTGCTTTTGTTTCTCAAATTGAACCAACAACCATCACCGAAGCAATTGGGGATGAGTTTTGGACCTTGGCAATACAAGAGGAGCTTAACCAATTCAAACAGAATGACGTTTGGGATTTGGTGCCAAGACCCAAAAATCATACCATAATTGGTACGAAATGGGTTTTTCGAAACAAACTAGATGAAAATGGTGTAATCACTAG
Organism: Nicotiana benthamiana; assembly: GCA_034376525.1. Lineage (NCBI taxonomy): Eukaryota > Viridiplantae > Streptophyta > Magnoliopsida > Solanales > Solanaceae > Nicotiana > Nicotiana benthamiana. The sequence continues at coordinate 101,591,417 of CM067323.1, read as the reverse complement.
AAACAAAGCTAGGCTTGTAGCAAAAGGCTATAATCAAGAAGAGGGTATTGACTATGAAGAAACATATGCTCCCGTAGCTAGATTAGAAGCTATTCGTCTATTGCTCGTGTTTGTCTCCTCTATGAATTTCAATTTATATCAAATGGATGTAAAAAGTGCTTTTCTAAATGGTGTTATTCAAGAAGAAGTTTATGTTGAACAACCCCCCGATTTTGAAGATTTTAAATCTCCCGATCATGTTTTCAAACTCAAAAAGGCTCTTTATGGTTTAAAACAAGCTCCCCGAGCTTGGTATGAAAGATTGAGTAAATTTCTATTGGAAAATGATTTCATTAGGGGGAAAGTTGACACCACCCTTTTCGTTAAACATATAAATAATGAAATTTTATTAGTTCAAATATATGTGGATGATATCATATTTGGTGCTACTAACAATCTCTTATGCAAGGAATTTTCCGACTTAATGACAAGCAAATTTGAGATGTCTATGATGGTTGAGTTAACATTCTTTTTGGGATTACAAGTAAAGCAAATGAAAGAAGGTACGTTCATTTGCCAAGCCAAATATTGCAAAGAATTGCTGAAACGATTTGAAATGAACAATGCAAAAGCAATGGCGACTCCCATGAGCACATCCGATCATCTAGACAAAGATGAAAAAGGTAAGGAAGTCGAAACTAAGAAGTATCGATGTATGATTGGCTCTCTTCTTTATCTTACTGCTAGTCATCCGGACATCATGTTTAGCGTGTGCTTATGCGCCCGTTATCAATCGTGTCCGAAGGAGTCTCACCTTACTGCGGTAAAACGGATTTTGAAGTACCTTGTTGGTACTACAAATGTGGGTCTATGGTACCCCAAAGGTTCTTCATGCCAACTCGTTGGCTATTCCGACTCCGATTTTGCTGGATGCAAATTGGACCGCAAGAGCACTAGTGGCACTTGCCATTTGCTCGGTAGCTCTCTCGTTTCTTGGTTTAGCAAGAAACAAGTAAGTGTTGCGTTGTCCACAACCGAGGCTGAATATGTAGCCGCGGGGAGTTGTTGTGCTCAAATCCTATGGATGAAACAACAACTCTTGGACTATGGCCTAAGTCTTGATCATATCCCTCTTAGATGTGATAATACTAGTGCCATATGCTTGACGAAGAACCCCGTTCTTCATTCGCGAACAAAACACATTGAAATTAGACATCATTTTATAAGAGATCACGTTCTCAAGGGGGATGTCGAAATCGAATTTGTTGAAACCAAAGATCAATTGGCCGACATCTTTACAAAGCCCTTAGAGAAAGAGTCCTTCTTCCGAATTCGTAGTGAACTCGGGATTTTTGACTCCACGTTGATCTAAGTCACGCATTGCATCTTCTTATTTTACATGATTTCTAACTTGAGCGTCGGAGACGTCTAACGAATTTTTGCAATTATCGCCCTAAAGGTAGGGGGAATTACAAAGCATGACGCGCAATAATCAAGTCTTCTTCAGAAAAATCGGTTTCTGTCGTCTAATAATCGATTATCTCGTATCAATAATCGATTGTAATGCTATTACTTGAGTTATTGTGCTCTCTTTAAGTAATCACGTTATTTTTCTTTCCAATAAATAAACAAGTCTTATTTACATCTTTGGCATCTTCTTATATTATTTTTGCTAATGGCAAAAGGGGGAAGATAACGGGTATGCACTCTCAATATTTATAAGCTTAAATTGAGGGGGAATTCATATATTGAGGGGGAACTAATCGCATACTTATTGCATATCTTTACTTGTCTTGAATCGTCATTATAAATTATTTAAGTTGCATATCCCGCTTAAAGTTTGCCATTATCAAAAAGGGGGAAATTGTTGGAAACACGTTCTCAAGGCTTTATACTAAAACGTGTGTTCTTATGTGTAGGTTTTGATGAATGACAAACAAGCGCAAATTGATATATGACGAAGTTCAAGTACAAGCGCACAATTGGTGGATAACAAGATTCAAGCACAAGACAAAGTTTTATAGTTTAAATGAGTCGCTCTTTATTGTGATCTTGATCCGACAACTTGACTCATGACGTGGCTTCTCTCGTAAAACTATTTTTTCCAAAATCATGCATATTTAATTTAATGCTAAATGATTTTAAATCATGCATATTTTCATTAGTCAAAATGATTTTTAAACATGCCTCTAAAATCTGGACTAAGATAATCGATTATGTACTTATGATAATCGATTATGTTAAGCCAAGACTGCATGACAATCGATTGTGAACTAATGACAATCGATTGTGTTAAGGCAGTGAGCATCAGGTTTGTCAAACCTGCATGACAATCGATTGTGAACCTTATGACAATCGATTGTGATGAGGCAGTGTCCATCAAAGCTTTTCAAAACTCAAAATAATCGATTGCGAAGCTAATGACAATCGATTGTGAAGAGACAGTGTCCTTCAGATTTTTCAAAGTCACAAAATAATCGATTGTGAACTCATGACAATCTATTGTGTTGAGGCAGTGACTTCCAGACTTTTTCAAAATTATTAAATAATCGATTGTGAGTATAAAACAATCGATTTTCACGAGGCAGTGTCTAAAATGATTTTCAAAGTCTGATAAATAATCGATTGTTAACATTGCACAATCGATTGTGAAGCTGACCGTTGTCGTAAAGTTTTCAAATACCGTCAGGTAATCGATTGTTGATTTTGTACAATCGATTGTTGATATTAAAATCTGGAAAGGATTTTTTGAACGTTGCTGAATAATCGATTATTGATTTGGTATAATCGAGATTTTTACGTAAAATCTGGAAAGATTTTTTGAACGTTGCCAATAATCGATTGTTGATCTTGGACAATCGATTGTTAAGCGTAAAATCTGCGATTGATTTTTGGAACAATTGGCAAACAATCGATTGTGGCTTCCTGACAATCGATTGTCACAGAGTAAAATCAGCAACTCTTAATTGGCAATTAGGCAACGGTAATGCCAAGTTTTTCAACTATAAATACAGCTTCATTTCAGTGTTTTAAACACAACAACACACAACAACTGATCATTCTATTGCTATAAGCTTGCATACTGTTGTTTATCATTTTATATTCATTTCATAAAGCTTTTGAGAGCCAAAGTCTTGTCCATAGTTGTTGTGATCTTGAGCTTACTTCTTTTACTCATATATACTCATTAAGGAGTGTTTTGTTTGAGTGTTTAGTATTTTGTACACTTGTAAGAGAATTGTGATTCTCTTGTTGTAATGAACTTGTGTTTCCTTGGTTGAAGTCTTGGAGTGTTGTATCTCCGAGCAAAGGTGTTGAGGCTTGTGTCCTCAAGTTGTAAAGGTTTGTTGAGCACCCGTAAGCTTGACAAGTAAGTGAAAAATCTCGAGAGAGTCTCTCGGGGACTGGACTAGCCACGTGTTGTGGTGAACCAGAATACATCGGTGCGTACTTTATTATTTATCGCACTTATTTACTTCCTGCAATTTTTAAATTCCGCAAGTTAATGCTAATTTTTATTATAACGCTATTCACCCCCCCCCTCTAGCGTTAAGCGTATTATCTAACACTTATGATTCCCACTTTATGGGAACTGCCAAGACCGACGGAACACATTCCGTCTTCATCAAGCTTGTCACTCTCAATCAAACTTCTTTTCCTGATGGAAAATGAAGTACAGAATTACTCTATAAGCTCTTATTTTATCTACTTGGGAAATACTATATTACTACCTGTATCATAACTATTTGAAACACATGACATTGCTTTCTCATCATCATTGTCGCTAATGAGAATAACAATAAAAGGCACATTCTGCCAGGTACTTTACCTTAGCTATTCTTGGTGGAAGTTTCATTGCATGTCTAATAATGTCAACAACCTCTTCGTGGTACTCTTAATCGGGATGAGCTTGGATACGGAGAATAACTTGGATACAGTACCTGATAGTGTGTGTCTTTGATCAATTATTGATTTCATTAGCTACAATGATAATGAGAAGACAACGACATGTGTTTCAAAAAAGTGATGGTGAAGGTAGGATTTAACATTTCCTAAGTGGATAAAAGAGGTTATAGAGAAATTCTCTACTTTATTTTCGTAGAGGAGAAAAAGTTTAACTGATAACGGCAAGGTTGAGGAAGATGGAATATTTTCCGTCGTTCGTGCCAGTTCCCATAAAACGTGGATCATAAAACTCTATGACAACAAAGATTTTAGGAAGTTTTGTACTATACTTTATTCCAAAGTTAATAAATACAATCTTAATGTGATCTTAGTGATAGTTCGTCGGATTCAGACGACAATTAGACGGACAAAAGTATAGAAATTTTGACAAAAAGAATTAGAGGTAAAAACATTCAACCTCTAATTCTTTTTATCAAAATTTCCATATTTCTGTCCGTCAAATCATCGTCTGAATCCGACGAAATATCACCAATATCAAATTAAGCTTGTATTTATTAACCTTGGAAGAAAGTCGAGTACAAAGCTTCCTAAAATCCTTGTCATCATACAGTCTTATGATCCCCTTTTTATGGGAACCGTCATGACCGACGGAGAACATTCCATCTGTATCAACCTCGTCACTCTCAATTAAACTTATTTTTCTCGTGGAAAATGAAGTAGAGAATTACACTATAAGCTCTTCTTTCATCTACTTTGGAAATACTAAATTTCTACCTAAACCATCACTTAGTGCAACACATGCCATTGCCTTCTCATCATCAATGTCGCTAATTAGAACAACAATTAAAGGCACATTCTGCCAGGTACTTTATCTTAGTCATTCTTGGTAGAAGTTCCATTGCATGTCTAATAACGTCATCAACCTCTTCTGACCGTTTACCTCCTGCAATCTAAAATTCCAAAACATAAATTAAAATTTCAATGCATGTCCTAAAGGGTCAACTCATTTTTAAAAAGTTCAATTTATATCCTACAGTTTCAACTCATACCTAAAAGGCTCAAGTCATATCCTAAAAGTTCAAGTCTTATCCTAAAGCCTTCAAGACAATACAAAGATTCAAGATTCAATTCATATCCTAAAAGTTCAAGTCTTATCCTAAAAGCTTCAATACAATACAATGATACAAGATCCAATTTATATGCTAAAAGTTATATTCATATCCTACGAGTTTAAACTTAAACTAAGAAGTTCAATTTATATCCTAAAGCTTTAACTCATACCTAAAAGGCTCAAGTCATATCCAAAAATTACAAGTCATATCCTAAAAGCTTCAAGACAATACAAAGATTCAAGGTTCAATTTATATCCTAAAAGTTATATTCATATCCTACGAGTTTAAACTTAAACTAAAAAGTTCAATTTATATCCTAAAGCTTCAACTCATACCTAAAGGCTCAAGTCATATCCAAAAAGTACAAGTCATATCCTAAAAGATTCAAGACAATACAAAGATTCAAGGTTCAATTTATATCCTAAAAATTATATTCATATCCTACGAGTTTAAGTTCAATTTATATTCTAAAGGTTCAACTCATACCTAAAAGGCTCAAGTCATATCCTAAAAGTTAAAGTCTTATCCTAAAAGCTTCAAGACAATACAATGATTCAAGGTTCGATTTATATGCAAAAAGTTATATTCATATCCTACGAGTTTAAACTTAAACTAAAAATTTCAATTTATATCCTAAAGCTCCAATTCATACCTAAAAGGCTCAAGTCATATCCTAAAAATACAAGTCATATCATAAAAGCTTCAAGACAATACAAAGATTCGTATCCAAATATATCCTAATATATATCATGTGTCTATATTAAATATCCAAATATACTATCATGTGTCTATATTATTGTAATCTACCTATAAACTAATCAACATTAAACTAAAAGTTCAATTTATACCCTAATATATATCGACCTATGAATCAAGTCTTTAACATTTAATTAATACCTATTTCTTACTAAAACATTGAAGGAGAAATACTCAATAAAGCCTAGCCTAAATATTCAACCCACACCCTAAACCCTAGTTTTATATAAAATATTAAATAATGATAAATACAATCTAAACCCAAGGTTTGTATAAATATAATGTTAAATAATCAATTGAAAAACTAATTCTAGGTTGAAACAATAATCAATTAAAATACTAATTGAAACCCTAGGTTTTAATTCCAACCTTAAACTTTTAGGAGGTGACGGCAGAGGTGACGGCGGAATAAGCGACGACAAAGGCGGCGGCGGCAGCTGAGCAGTGGTCGCTGGTGGCGTGTGGGGCATGGTGGTGGGAGTTGGAAGGGGGTGGGGTTTGAGTGTGAGAGAGAAAAGATGGATTTTGGAAAAAATTTTAGAAAGAATTGGAGGTGATCCTGCAATTAGAATAGCGACCAAAATTGGTCGCTATTTTGGTGGGTAAAATAGTTTTGAACTTTTAGAAATAGCGACCAACGTTGGTCGCTGTGTTTTGACCGTCT